>JAPPVO010000031.1:172743494-173248005 GCA_030407325.1 Camellia japonica | reverse complement strand
GTATGGTAGGAGGTGTAGATCACCTATTTGTTGGACAGAGGTCGGGGATAGAGCTTTGCTTGGGCCAGAAATTGTGCAAGACACTTCTGAGAAAATTAAGGCTATTCGCCAAAGGCTCAAAACAGCTCAGGACCGACAAAAGAATTATGCAAACGTTCGGAGAAGACCTCTTGAGTATGAGGTTGGTGACCATGTATTCATCCGTGTTTCTCCGATGAAAGGCCAAGTCAGATTTGGGAAAAAGGGCAAGTTGTCGCCCCGTTACATCGGGCCGTTCCAGATTCTGGAGAGACCTGGCCCAATTGCTTATAGAGTTGCCTTGCCACCGGGATTCGAGGAAATCCATAATGTGTTTCATGTGTCGATGTTGAGGGGTTACCTCCGAGACCCGTTTCATGTGATTGATTATCACCGGGTTGCTATTGATGAAAATATGGAATATACTGAATGGCTGGAACGGATTGTAGACAGGCAAGTGAAACAGTTGAGAGTAAGTCCATCCCCATGGTGAAAGTAGAGTGGAAAGAACACTATGGACGGACGCTACATGGGAAAAAGAGGAGGAATGCGACTGAGCTACCCACATTTGTTTCCCGACGAAGGTAAATTAAGTTTGGAGGACCAAACTTCCTAAAGGGGGAAGACTGTGATACCCCTGTTCTGTAATATGCTAAATTGGTCCTTAATTTGTTTATGGTTATGTTTTAGCATGATTTTGTGTGCCATTATGTGATAATATGTGATTTTGAATTCGTATCTGTTCACTGTAGGAATATCTGTTTTAAATAATCTGCTTTGGAAATTAAATTTAGGGCCTTATCGGCCGCGGAACCCGGAATTGACTACGCCATTGTGATTGGCATAATTTTTAGAGCCTACGGTAAAGTTTAATTGAAAATTGATTCGGGTCGGATTAAATTGATTAAATTGGTAAATTAGTGCCCAACTATTTAATATTATTAAATAAGCATTAGTGGGACTTTTATTTATGGCCATATACACTCCCTTAGCTCATTTGAGCTCAAAAATCTGAAGAGACAATTGTGAGAGAGTGAGGGCCGGCTGCTAGAGAGAGAGAGAGAGGGAGAGAATTGTGCTATTTTGACTCAAGTTTGGAGAAATTGAAGTCCATCTCTAAATTGGACCATAGATTGAAGGAATTGAGCTTCTAGGTAAGCCCTTGACTCTTGAATTCATGGAAGTAATGTGTGATCTTGTGTGTTCAAGGGTTGTTTGTACTCAAGAGCATGAGTTAAGTTAGTTTTGTTGGAATTAAAGCTTGATATAAGCATGCATGTATGAAATTGTGTTGGTGAATAGCATGTATCATGTCAATTAAGCAAAAATTTAAGTTTGATCATGCATGCAAGCTTGGTTTTGTTGAGTTTTGGCACCATTTGCATCTTTGAAATGGAAATGAAGTCAAGATGGCCTTGCATGTTTGAATAATTAAAGATATGAGCTTGAATGCATGAATTTGCTATATTGGTGATAAGTTTGTCATGTTTTGGGACATGCATGTAGGTAAATCAAGAAATTGAACTTCATAATGCTATAATCTTGCAAGGGAACCATGTTAGTATGATTATATTTGAGATTTGAGCCTTTGCATGCAAGAATGGTAGCTGGGAAATTGAATTGAAGCTCAAGAACACAACCTGGAATTTCCAGAATTTTGACTTCCGCTCGAGCGGGGGAAGTGCCGCTCGAGCGGAGAAATCGAGCTCCCAGCATTTTCTGCAGACCTGGTTCCCGCTCGAGCGGGAGTTGACGCGTTGACGCGGCGGAGCTATGTAGGCAGGAAAGTCCGCTCGAGCGGCCGAGTTCGCGCTCGAGCGGGAATTGAAGGCAACCAGTACTTTTGCAGACCTAAGGGTCCGCTCGAGCGGGGACCCTATTTGCTGAAATCCTGTTTTTTGCATTTTGTGTTCTGTTCCGTTCTCTTTCACTTGCAAGCACTCTTAGGCATATGTTAAGCATTGTAAATGAGTTAATGAGATAATAAGAAAGCCTAAAGAGGAATACGTGAATTAAAGAACGGATTGAACGGTTAATGACCCTTTTGTGTCATGAAATGTGTAGGGTCAAGCTCCAGGGCCAATCCACAAGCCGATCACTGTGAGTAATATCGATATTTGAATGCTTGTGAATGTCCAATTGTTTACTCCCTTTAAAGCTTTATGAATTGCTAATTGGGGTTGTGGACGTAAGTCTGATATGAATGCATAAATGGACCCAAGGTCGTTTTGATAAGCATAAATGGACCCGAGGTCGTTTTGTTAAACATGAATGGACCAAAGGTCGTTTTGTTAAGCATGAATGGACCAAAGGTCGTTTTGACGAACATGAATGGACCAAAGGTTGTTTTGATACGAATGTATGGGCCGAAGGCCGTTCTGACATGAATGAGTGGGCCAAAGGCCGTTTTGAAATGAATGAGTGGGCCAAAGGCCGTTTTGAAATGAATGAGTGGGCCAAAGGCCGTTTTGAAATACATGATTGGGCCAAAGGCCGTTTTGACATATTCGAATGGGCCGAAGGCCGTTTCGTCATGAATGTAAATTTGAATGGGCCAAAGGCCAGTATGTACGGAACTATGGTTTCTTGATTTAAATTACCCTTATATGTGTTAACTACAGATATGAATTGGGCCCAAGGCCGTTTGGAAAATGTTGTTCTACGTCTTGTTGCATAAATTCTGTAATTGATATTATTCACTGGGCTATCGCTCACGCTCATTCATGTCTTTGTAGGTGAGCCACGAGAAGTCCAGACCCAGCCTCAGTGAAGCCTGTGTAGAACAACCCAAGTTTTGGAGAGTCAGCCCTTGTGTCTCACGCATGAGACCCGTCTTCGCCTTTTGTTATCTATTTTATGTTGTCAAGATGGCGAAGACTTTGTGTAATTCTGTATATAGTTTTGATGGGTTGGCTTGGACTTATATGATCCTGTTTATACAGAACTCGTGCTACTGTTTTACTGATGTGAGTTATTAATGTCTATGTATATAATCGTTTTGATGTGCCATGTAAGCACAGCTCTATGGACAAAGTTTTGATTTGCTTCCGTTTGGACCCCATTAACTCTGTTAAAATACGTTTGGATCCGTTTGAGGCCGTAGGTAATCTCATGATTACTGGCTGGTTACGTCCTTAACCCACGGGGGCGGGTTAGGGTCGTGACACCAATGGACCAGCAGCTCTTGGCTTGAGAAAAGGTGCTCCTAGGCTTTAAAAGACATCCCCAAAGTGTTGGAAAGGATAATGGTGGTGTGGTGCTATGAAGTGGTGTAGAAATGGTCCAAGAACAAAGGGTTTTGAAGCTTTGAATGAGAGAGATGGAGGATGTATGTATGCAAAGCTCCAAGAGGATTTTCTAACCCTTCAAAACTGAAGGGGAGGGGCTGGCTATATAGGCCAAGGAGTGGGGAAAAGGGGGGGGGGAATGAAATTCAAATTTCCCCCAAAAAAGTTAGCCCCCCGGATACAAAATCTGGGGGGAAACAGAGGGTATATTTGTGATGTACCAGGAGAGAGGAGCAAGGCCGGCTGGTTATTTAGGGTTTAGGTGGCCGGCCGGCCTCCCCCATGGCTGGTCGGCCAAGGGTCAAAAGGGTCAAGACTGATTAGTGGCCGGCCATGCCAAAAAGATGGCCTCCCATGTGTGCACAACACAACCATGTGGTCAAAAAGTGGAGAAAGTGAACCAGGAGGGAGAAAAACCCATTTTTGGAGGGGTTCAAAAGGGTCAAAGACAATTACTGGCCGGCCATATGATATTGGTGGCCTCCCAGGTGTCTACAACACAAATATGTGGTTTAGGGCAAGAAAAAGTGGCCTTAGGGTGGTCAACATTGGCTTTCTAGTGAGAAAAACGGGCGACGGAGGGCGATGAAGAAATAAAACTGGTCGTCAGAACAATTGCTGGCCTCCCACCCTTCTATGACCTTCCTAACAATGAAACAGAGGTCCTTGCCAAAAATGAACTCAAACCGATGCAAAACGAAGGTTCGGGGGCCGAAACACGCAGCCCGGGGTTCCGAAAACTGACTGTTAAGCACCGGAGGTGGCGTTCGACCACGAAGTTGGTCTCTCGAGCCACAGTGTCCCTCAAAAGGGAGCAAATAAGGTGTATGCCAAAAATCGGAGCAAACGGAGGTGGTTAAGCAGTCCCGAACCGAGGCACACGGCCGACGGCTCCGAAAAACCAGAAACTGGGCTCCAAATGGGCAAAATGGCCTACAACCCCGAAACGTAGCCTATGGCCACTGAGAGATGATCTACGAGACCTCTCCCTCCCTTCGGGAAGAGAAAACAGAGCTTGGTTCGCAAATCGAGGCAAAGCATGAAAGAGTCCGGAAGTCCTGAGGCAAGGCTCGCAGCCGAGACTCTGAAACCTCTGAACGAGCAGGATATGCAACATCACCAAGTGCTCAAATTAGTGACGTCTGAGTCTTAAGGTCGGTCAAAAATGGGGTGTCTACAGTTGCCCCTCTTGACAGAACTCGAAAGTCACAAGTGACGGGAGTGAATGTCAAAGCCCAGAGACGACCCATTTTTGACAAGGCCGAAGACTTGGACAAACAAACAAAATATAGATAAATAAATGGTTGTGCCCGCAGGCTGCCTACGTATCCTTTGTAAGGAATCAAACCAGCGTAGTCAGGGGCAGGATGCAAAATGATATGCAGAAAGATTTTGATAATTGGACTTATACGCTACGCGAAGCCGGTTTGAAAGTTGGACTTATACGCTACGCGAAGCCGGTTTGAAGATTGGACTTATACGCTACGCGAAGCGGTTTGAAAATTGGACTTATACGCTACGCGAAGCCGGTTTGAAAGTTGGCTTATACGCTACGCGAAGCCGGATATCACTCATGACCATGCAAAGAGAGCTGTAATGAAGCAATTATGCAAAATAAATGCAACATTTTAAGCGAATGCTAGGCAAGCAAGTAAACTCGAACCAAACTATACCTTATGCAGAAAGGATGTAAGAAAATTATGGAATCTTCACGAACATGTGCGATAGATACACAAAGGTGAACGAAGTGTGTGATTGATGCACGAAGCGAGCGTGTGTGATAGATACACAAAGCGAACGTGTGATAAATACACAAAGTGAAGCGAGTGTGATGGATACACTATATGAAGCAAGCAAGTGTGATGGATACACTAGGTGAGTGTGTGATAGATACACAAAGCAAGCGTGTGATAGATACACAAAGTGAAGCGAGTGTGATGGATACACTAAAGGTGAACACAAAGTGTGATAGATGCACTTAGTGAACAAGTATGATTGATACACTGAATGAACACAAAGTGTGATAGATGCACTAATGAACAAGTATGATTGATATACTAAAGGTGAACACGAAGTGTGATAGATGCACTTAGTGAACAAAGTATGATTGATATACTAAAGGTGAACACGAAGTGTGATAGATGCACTAAGTGAACAGAGTGTGATTGATACACTAAAAGTGAACACAAAAGTGTGATAGATGCACTAAGTGAACAGATTGTATGATTGATAACTAAAAGTGAACACAAGTGTGATAGATGCACTAAGTGAACAGAGTGTGATTGATACACTAAAAGTGAACACAAGTGTGATAGATGCACTAAGTGAACAAGTGTGATTGATACACTAAAAGTGAACACAAGTGTGATAGATGCACTAAGTGAACAAGTGTGATGGATACACTAAAGTGAACACAAAGTGTGATAGATGCACTAATGTGAACAGAGTGTGATTGATACACTAAAAGTGAACACAAAGTGTGATAGATGCACTATGTGAACAGAGTATGATAGATATACTGAATGTGAACACGAAGTGTGATAGATGCACTTAGTGAACAAGTATGATTGATATACTGAATGTGAACACGAAGTGTGATAGATGCACTTAGTGAACAAGTGTGATGGATACACTAAAGGTGAAGTGTGATTGATACACAAAAGTGAATATGTGCTTGATAGATACACAAAATGAGAATGTGGTGATAGATACAGAAAATGAGAATATGTGTGATAAATACACAAAATGAGAATGTGTGATTGATACACAAAATGAGAATGTGTGATTGATACACTAAAATGAATGAAGTGTGATTGATACACTAAATAAATGAAGTGTGATTGATACACTAACTGAATGAAGTGTGATTGATACACTAAATAAATGATCTCAAACGGAACTTCTTTGAATGAACCGTACATACAATATCGTGCATGAATGAGAAAGAAACTTGAGAGGTACAATGCATTACAATGCATGATGCAATAAACAATAGCAAAGCGGCGCTTTAGAAAGCACCTCATGGGTGAGTGGCGATGAACCTGTTCTACTCTGACGGGGATCTCCCCCGTGCTCTTCGAACACTTACCTTCAACTCACAGTACAAAGGCTCTGAAATACTGACAAGGGTTCTTCATGTAGAACACTTTGGATGCTGCCTTTCTTCCTGATCATATTTCACAACTTTCCCTATTCTCCAACGGGGTGACAGACTAGGTTGGTTCAGTATCCAGAATTGAGGTGCATACACGCTATCTCAACCTATGGGGCTTCCATACAGATTTCAAGCCGAGAACACGCCCCTGGGTATTTAAACCAGACTTTAGTCCCGGAAATCCCGAACCTTTACGTTCTAGGCATCAGCCATTCGAACTCTAGTTTCCACCGTCGCAGTTGGTCTCCTAGGAACTCATTGCAAACACAGCCAAGATGACCCTGGCAAGGAACTGGTACTCAGAGAGAGCATTTCTGATTGCCATTCTGCTTGACATTGGCTTGAGGCAGACTTGATCTTGAGCTTGAGGTAGAGGCACACTCATACTTCGGAGCATTGACAAGGCCTGACAAGGTGCATACGGAATGCGATCTCGGAGCTTACTGAAGTTGGAACAAACTCAGATGCCCGACATTTTCCTCTTTTGCTTTTGCTTTGCAGTCCGGAACCATTATAGCTTCAGATAGGTCCTGGTTCCACTGTTCTCACATGACCTGGGTTGAACCCTGCGGTTTTATGAAAGAACAATTCTGTTTTGCACAAATGTGGAGAACGGCACGGCACTCGGAGCACAAAACGATTTTATTTTTGAAATTGAGAGATGAGTTTTCGACCAGGTATTGAGCCTACGACTGAACACAGCAAAACGACTCAACAAGGAAATAAAAGGCACACAACCTAGACACATCGAGTAACACTCGAAACGACTCAAAACAAGAATCGAGATAAAACAAAAAGACACGACACTCAGACGTGCACAGGGAGCCTGTTTCACCGGGTAGTGTTTCCCACCCTTTCTCATTTGTGATTCTCACATCACTCTGGCACTCAATCTCTTGTTTTCTGAAAAAGCCCTTTTCTCACTTTTTCTCTCATCGCACATCTCTCTATTCTTCAATCTCTCATTTTTCAATCCCTCCCCTGGGTGGTTGATGGATAAACAGAAGTTGCGGGCTCTTGCCCCTAGCATGCTGCTAGATTCTCTTTCTTCTTCACAGCTAGTGAATTTCTCCACAGAGGGGTTGCGCTACAACTGGGTGTGTAGCAAATCTGCAGCTAACATCGGTTGATGATGCTTTGCTGGGGAGTTTGGACGTGATAAGATCTGTCCAGATGATGGAGTGGAATATCTTGCCCCATTCCAGTTCGTGCTTCGCACTTGGCTTGATACCTCGTTGCTTGGAGGGTGAGAGAGCTTTCAGCCCTTTGTTGTGCCCTTTTCTGGCAGGTAGAGTGCCCTTCTTGGCAAGTATTTTGACAATGGGGAAAAGACAGAACACCTGACTCAACTGTGCCCCTAGTTCATCATTTTGACCATTTTTTGTTTTTGGCTTTCTACTAAAACAATTTTGACCAAAATGAGAGTTAGATTAACATGCTTGTTCAATTTTTGATTCAAAATCATGCAAGTTAGGCTATGAGCACTGAAAATTTTCCTTTTTTGGGTCCAAGAAAAGGGTCCAGTTTTGGAAAAATGGAATAATTTTGAGAGAAAATAGTCAACCTCAGTAAAAATTCTCAAAAACTATTTTTGCAAACGGCCACTGCTCAACGAGCATAGAACCCACTCTCGAGATGCACAACCTCAGATCTGAAGAAAATTGCCCCTTGCTTGAAGAGAGCTGCATGGCAACGGAAAGTTGCCCCTTGTTTGAACGGCACCGCGGCGCATTGAATGGCAACGGAAAGTTGCCCCTTGTTTGAATGGCACCGCAGCGCATTGTAG
Source organism: Camellia japonica (assembly GCA_030407325.1). Taxonomy (NCBI): domain Eukaryota; kingdom Viridiplantae; phylum Streptophyta; class Magnoliopsida; order Ericales; family Theaceae; genus Camellia; species Camellia japonica. The sequence goes on along the minus strand of JAPPVO010000031.1, from coordinate 173,239,760 downwards.
TCAGTCCTCAGAGTGACGAACACAACCAAATCCTCAGATACAGAGAAGACAAAGATGATCAAAACCATTACATGGACACAATCAAATTGAAGTGTTTTACGGCTGGACTTCAGAATGAAGTTGCCTACGTATCCCAAAGATGGGAATCAAGCCTTACGTAGTTCGGGGTTAAGGTACACTCGGGTATTTAACCTCTCCTTTTTATGCTCTAACTTTTGCCAAGGCGCCTGTTGCGGTTTTTCAACCTTGCGAGCTTTGTTCTTCTTTTCTTTTTTTTTTTTTCATTTCTTTTCTTCTTTTTTTCTTTTTCATTTTTTTCATTTTTTTTTTTGTATATTTTTTTTTGTCTCGCTCTAACTTTGCCTGGGTCGCCCTTCTGGGTTTTTGACCCAGCGAGCCTCTCAAAGGGTAAAAGTGTAGCTTGGTCCATGCCAAATGGTTGTAGGGTTTTGAAGTCATTCGTATCCAGGAGAGTGGCTATTGATTTGCAAGAGGACTCATCTTCGGCTCTTCGAGCACATCTGACATCTTTGCCCCTAGTTCGAAGGGTGCTTCCGACCTAGCTTCGCAAGCTGTTTTTGGTGACATCTGGTCTTCTTGATCTGATTTTCTTGCCACTAATTCATGGGCTGCTTCGAATCTGGCCACTCAGGCCTCACATTGTAGTTGATTCAAGTTCAAGGTTCGAAAGTGAGGAGTTAAGTCTCGGGGCTGAGAGCGATCCTAAGCTGCACAATCTCAAGAGTGATTCCACACAGGTCTTCGCAGGACCGCGCAAAACATTTTTTGAAAGTTTTTAAGAAAGCGACAAATCGCTCGCGCTGAAGACAGTGTAGAACCAATCTGGATCAAGCTAGGGTCCTTCTCAGTACTCACACTAACAAGCATGATTTCATTCATTAAGGGCTTAGCACGCCTCTCTTTCTCTCAGTTGATCAATTTTTTTGCAAATCCCGAGGAATTCCTTCCTCTTCGTTTTCACCACAGTGTTCAAAAAGTTTTGAAAAACTCAGGTCATTACAATGACTTCAAGGCACAAGAGAGCAGGTGGAATACGCTCCATCTCATTCAGAATCCGGCATAACTGGCACAAGGCAGAAGCAAACGCGAGAGCGTGAAAATCACTGCTGTTTTCATTCAAAACTGTTGGCACAACTGGCTCCCTGGCAGAAACAGACTCAAAACAAAACGAAAAGACAAACGCAAAACAAAATGGTGACGCCCGAGGTAACACCCCCGGAATCACCCGACTCCTATACAACAGGACTGACTCGATACAACAAGACAGACCCGAAACAAAAAGACTGACTCAACAAAAGACAGACTCAAAACAAAAACAGACTGACCCAATACCCAAGTCAGAAAGCACAAAAACCAGCATTCACAAATGCTCAAAACAGTGCGTGCCATACCCATATCTGGAGTAAACGAGTGCCATCCGCAGGTGGTTCATCCCCGATCACATAGTCACATTATCCCCCACAGGTTCACTGGTCGAGTGCCGATAGACTTTGCTGGACTGGCGCGGGGATGACCCTGTTGTCAAACAGATCTTGTACATCATGGCGCAGACGAAAGCAACTGTCAGTGTCATGACCGGTTTGTTGATGGTACGCACAGTACCTAGTATGGTCATGCTTTGGAGGGAGAGGATCAGGTAAAGGCCGTTGATCCAATGGTTTCAGATGTCCTTTCCGGATTAAGACCTCTAGAGCCTTTGACAAAGGCATATAAAGTGGGGTGAAAACCCTCTTGACTCGGGGTGGATATTTGGCCGTCTGTGAGCTACTTCCGGACGCACCGGTGAATGGGGTAGCCTTTTTTGATGTGGTGGTGGTGACCATGCCCACTTCAGAAGATCTTGCAGCTGCATCACCACTGGTGGTCGCATTCGAACTGCGGGAAAACGCCCGCCTAGGCTGCTCCTTCTCCTGGTCAATAAGGCCCTGCTTCATGGCATCCTCGATCTGTACTCCCATCTCATGCAAATCTGAAAAGGTAGGGAAGGGGAGCACGATCATTTTCTGCATTAGTTTGGGCTGGAGGTTGCGCACAACCATCCGTATTTGATCCTTATCCGTTGGCCTAATGGTCATCATTGAGGCCTTGGCCCTCCAGCGGGCCACAAATTCAGAGAAGCCCTCTTTAGGCTCTTGCCTGGTCGTCTCAAGATCACGGGTTGTGATCTCGATCTGGGTATTGTATGAATATTGTGCGACGAAGGCCTCGGCCATCTCCTCCCAGCTTCGTTTCACTGAATCCTCCAATTTGGCGTACCAGATGGCCGCAATACCCGACAGGGTCCTGCCAAAAAGGGAGAGCTTCTGTAATCTTGTCAAGCCCATCGGGCGCAGAACATCTGAAAACAAACTCAGGTGGACCATGGGATCTCCTGACCCGTCAAAACGGTCGATGTGAGGCATCTTGAACCTGTCCGGCAGTGTCACAGCTGCGTCGACGTATCCGTCCTCAATGTCCGGGATGGATTTACCCCTTGGATTTCTTGAACAACTTCTCAAGCTTGCTCAATTTCAACGCTGTAGGGTCGACCTCGAACTCGAAGGGAGAGTCCGGTAGATTGGTAGGTGTTTTGGACAGCTGGGGTAAGATCGGGGGCGGAGCTGCCCCTGTAGGAATGTCCGTACCTTCCGGGTATTCTGAACGTTCGCTGTCTCCCTGGGAATTGGAACTCCTGGTGGGGGAGGAGCTTGATGCGAAGCAGATGCTCCATTTTGCAACCTAGTAATTGAGCTCGGCCTGCTGGGCCATGATTGCAGCCTGCTGTTTGGAGAATTCGCTTGGCGGACAGCGTCTTGCTGCATGAGTTTCATACTTTCTTGCATCTGGCGCATCATTGCCTCCATCCCTGACGTGTTCTGCTGATCCATCTAACTGACTGGTATCTATCCTGCAGTAGAAACTGAGACCTCAGCCTGACTGTTCACTGGTGGGGTGGATAAGGGCCACTGATCTGGTAACTGCTGAACTGGTGATTTGTGCCTGACTGGCCCTTTTACCCTGCCTCTGGCAAAGGAACACTGATTGCCCTTGAACTGAATCTCTGACCTGACAAAGTCTATCAGCACAAGTTCGATGAACCTCGGGGGATATCGGAGCCTTCTGAAGCTATGGTTCCAGGACTACCTAGCAAAAGAGAAAACAGACAGCACCTCAGCTCAACTTCACCAAAACAGATACGAGTGTAGCAGGATGACTGTGCCCTCTACTGAATTCTGCCCCCAAAATTCAGCCTCAAATCTGATACCCTCAGGTAAACTGAATCCCAAAATACTGAACTGGTGCCCGCAGGCCTGATGCCCAAACTTGTAAACTGATACATGCATTCCTGTAGAGACGCACTCTAAAAGCACATAACAGATAAGTGAGAGCCAAAACACCCCTATGTTGGGGTAGGGTTTCCCTGTCCTATTTTGTCAGGAGCTAGGGTTTCACTACGCACGCAGCGGTTTCAAACAACCTATATCGGGTAAGCAACCTGTCCTAGTTTGGAATGGTCACTATGGATTCCGAATATGCACTAGGTCGAATGGTCAAAAGGGTGCCCCGGTAAAACCGAGGTTTGTATTCCCATACTGGCAGAGCCCACAACCAGTCAGCCTTATAGTCATGCCTTGACAAGACAAGCCTCCGGCAAACCGTTCAGGAATAGCAGATGGCAAACACGGTGTCCTAGGCGCACCAATGCAAATGCAATGCAAAGAAACACACAATTGCAATCAAAACATGATATCATGAGTTCGAGTCAAGCTCTCTAAATCCCCAGCAGAGTCGCCAGAAACTGTAACAAGCCCGCGGGGGACCTCGCTACAGTTCGGACTCGATTTTTGTCACGGTTCTTAATCTGAACCAAAGAGTCCAAATCCGGCAAATCGTTTTGAGAAAACAGATTTTTGAAAGAAGTGCCAAACATGGACTGCTTTGCCAGATACAGAGTCGCCACCTAAATATTTTATTTTGGGAAATTTAGGAAACCCTGACTCGTTGCCTAAGGCCACGTGTCCGTCATCACCAAAGTTGCCTCGGCTCGGGAACTTGGGTACGATTGGGGAAGGTCACTTCGTGAGCACCCCGCTCGCCCGATCAAAGATCGGCCTCTACTAACCATGATATCTAGTTTTGAAAACGTTATGCGTTCTTATTCCGGTTATTAGCCTAGATTTACTATGTGATGCGCACAGCATACAAGTATAGACCGGGTCGCCTGAATTGGAACAAAACATTTCATGTTTGTTTTTTGAAAGATGGTTTGCTACTCGCAAGTAGGCTTAAAATGCAGATTTTGCCACCCTCAGGTGGGCTTAGAAAAACATGGTTTTGCCACTATCTAGTGGGCTTAAAACTCACAGTTGATGATTTGTCCCAATCCAAATAACCCAACCTTCACCCACAGGCATTCAGGCAGTTATATCACATAAGCATATAGCCTCATGGTAAGCATGCTATCATGGCAGTCACTCACACGCATGCAAGGATGCTAAAGCATAAAAACTTACCGAGTACTCCAAGCCAAAACAGAAGCTAATTAGAAATCCATGCATGATCCTAAATATACAGAAATGCCTAATGCAACTATAGCAGGCTCGGCTATTCTAAACATGGCATATGGAATGCTACAGCTAACATGTATTCAACTCGGAATTGAAATACAAATGCAGTTAGTATGATGCGCCGAGCCCGGTGCATGCAAAACAGATGAATGAATGCAAACATGGCCTAATCTAACCATCATAACCTGGTAAATAAAAGGGAGAAAGACGTGGGGTTGGAAGACATGCATCACACGCACGCACACTTATTACAATTGTGCCCTCGCGCAGAGGGTCCGAATAAATAATACAGTCCCAAATGAATAGTACAGTCCGAATAAATACAAAATCCTAATTAATTTAACAAATTAATCTAGGAAAGCATTAAAACTAGCATGCAAGCTAGGGACTGCCTCGACTCCGTTCCGGATGATGAATGATGCATGTTCGGCGCGGAAATCCATCGATGCCCCAATTAGCCTCTGTTTGCAATTGTTCTTGGAAAGCGCGCCAAGCTCCGGAAGGCTGTTGATTCTGGATTTACTGCAACAGAGAGCAGGAAAGGGGTATGGCAATGTATTTTCACATATGTATGCTTGACTACTCTTCAGGGAGCGTAGTCCTCGATCCTCGTGCCACCAATCACGCATATCGATGCATGATGGCCGAGGAGTCGATTTGCACGACTCAATATAGAATGAATGCACATATAAACACGACAAGACCGAGACTCCATCATGGATAATCCGGAGTGTCGGTGACTGGGAATTGAGACACGTTCCGTCACTCGGAGTACGAAACGTACCTCGTTTCCCGTGCTCGGGCTAACTCCTATCCCAAACACAATGCAATATGCATGACATGCATGAATGCAACTAAGATACAACCTAACATGCACAATGCTATGAAATGGCATACACGATGCACGAGGTAACATGGCATACACAATGCGCTAACATACAACCTAGCATACACAATGCTATGGAATGGAATGGCATACACAATGCATAATGGACTTACACCAACACAAGTGGACCTCAGCCACACTCACATAGGAGGCCATTAGATGAAAATGAGACACTCGAGATGCGTGCACACTTGCACGCAAACCGAGGACCGACCCTAAGGCACCAAATGCCACTCTAACAAAGCATGGCAAGGCATGGAATATGGCATACTAGCATGAAAATTTCAGCACTAAAATATGATGCAAAACAGCCTCGAAACATGGAAACATGGCACCCGATGCATGAAATGAGACCCCGAAACACAAAATTAGGCACATGGAATGACTTATAGCTATACAAAACATGCATTATTTGAACATGAAGTGTGAAGACAGAGTCAAGACAGTCCCAAAACATGAACTTTTCCAGTTTAGAGTGTGGCCAAAAGGTGCTAGCAAGATGGCTTAAAATAGCATGCGATTTGACCAACAAACATGGTTTACATGGCAAGTGTAAGATGCACATGGAATCTGACCAAACCATCAAAAATCAGTGAATAAATCATGTGAAAATAGGCCTAAATAACCACTGATATGCAACTATGGCATGCCAAAATGAGGAGTTCCTTTAGAGGGCCATACAAGGGATTCTTAGGCACATACAAGATAAACATGTGGCAGCCCAAAACCACTATGAAAATCAAATATGGTAGTCCCAAAACTCAACAAATTGGCCCCAAAATGTGACTAAGAAGCATGCAAGATAGGGTCGCTTTGGAAGGCCGAAATGGCCACCAAACAAGTCAAGGTGAGAGGGCCCTCTAATTTGGAGGCTCAAAACAGCAACCAAGCCACTGGAAATACACTGGATTCCAGTGGCTAGAGGGCCAAACAAGGCATGCAACAATAGCTAGGACCTAAAGCTCAAAATAGGAGGCAACCAAGCATGCAAGATAGCATATGACCTCAAACAAGAATGGAACCTTAATAAATCATGAATATACTGTCAAAAAAAGCCTTTTCCAGTTTACAATAAGTCTAAAAAATGATCACAAATAAGGCTAAACTATCATGCAAAAATGGCCCTAAAAGAGAGAATACAGGAAAGGGACAGCAGCTGGTCCCAAATGGCCAAGAGCCCTTCAACAAAGTTGAAGAGGGGCTCAAAACATAGTACTTCACAGTTTACAACAAGCCACGAAAATAAATACAAGTAGGCCTAAAACATTATGCAAGAAAAAGGCCAAAAGAGGGATAAAGAAGCAAGTGATGGCTTCTGGCCTCAAACAGAGGAGGGCCCTTCAGAAATGTTGAAGAGGGGCCCAAAACATGGCATTTTTCAGTTTATGGAAAAGTCCAAAACAGCTCAAAAATAGGCCTAAAATACTATGCAAAAAAAGGCCAAAAAGAGAGGTAAATAAGCAAGTGGTAGCTGGAGACCTCAAACAGCAAGAGGTCCTTAATCAAACATGAAGAGGAGCTTAAAATATGATTATTTACAGTTTGGGTCGGAGCCCAAAAATGCTTGCAAACAAGGCTTAGATATATAGCAAGATAGGAACAAAAAAGAAGGAAAAGAGGCTTACCCTTGAAGACCAATGGACCAGCAGGTCTTGGCTTGAGAAAAGGTGCTCCTAGGCTCTGAAAGACAGCCCCAAAGTGTTGGAAAGGATGGTGGTGGTGTGGTGCTATGAAGTGGTGTAGAAATGGTCCAAGAACAAAGGGTTTTGAAGCTTTGAATGAGAGAGATGGAGGATGTATGTATGCAAAGCTCCAAGAGGATTTTCTAACCCTTCAAAATTGAAGGGGAGGGGCTGGCTATATAGGCCAAGGAGTGGGGGAAAAAGGGGGGGGGGGACATGAAATTCAAATTTCCCCCCAAAAAGTTAGCCCCTCGGATACAAAATCTGGGGGGAAACAGAGGGTATATTTGTGATGTACCAGGAGAGAGGAGCAAGGCCGGCTGGTTATTTAGGGTTTAGGTGGCCAGCCGGCCTCCCCCATGGCCGGTCAGCCAAGGATCAAAAGGGTCAAGACTGATTAGTGGCCGGCCATGCCAAAAAGATGGCCTCCCATGTGTGCACAACACAACCATGTGGTCAAAAAGTGGAGAAAGTGAACCAGGAGAGAGAAAAGCCCATTTTTTGAAGGGGTTCAAAAGGGTCAAAGACAATTACTGGCCGGCCATATGATATTGGTGGCCTCCCAGGTGTCTACAACACAAATATGTGGTTTAGGGCAAGAAAAAGTAGCCTTAGGGTGATCAACATTGGCTTTCTAGTGAGAAAAACGGGCGACGGAGGGCGATGAAGAAATAAAACTGGTCCTCAGAACAATTGCTGGCCTCCCACCCTTCTACGACCTTCTTAACAATGAAATAGAGGTCCTTGCCAAAAATGAACTCAAACCGATGCAAAACGAAGGTTCGGGGGCCGAAACACGCAGCCCGGGGTTCCGAAAACTGATTGTTAAGCACCGGAGGTGGCGTTCGACCACGAAGTTGGTCTCTCGAGCCACAGTGTCCCTCAAAAGGGAGCAAATAAGGTGTATGCCAAAAACCGGAGCAAACGGAGGTGGTTAAGCGGTCCCGAACCGAGGCACACGACCGACGGCTCCAAAAAACCGAAAACCGGGCTCCAAACGGGCAAAATGGCTTACGACCACGAAACGTAGCCTACGGCCACTGAGAGATGATCTACGAGACCTCTCCCTCCCTTCGGGAAGAGAAAACAGAGGAAACAGAGCCTGGTTCGCAAACCGAGGCAAAGCATGAAAGAGTCCGGAAGTCCGGAGGCAAGGCTCGCAGCCGAGACTCTGAAACCTCTGAACGAGCACGATATGCAACATCACCAAGTGCTCAATCGGTGACGTCTGAGTCTTAAGGTCGGTCAAAAATGGGGTGTCTACAAAGTTATGATTGTAGCATTCATGTTCTTCATGTTCTTCAAAAAGAAACCCAGAATTTTCAGACTCCATTTCCCTAAGTGTGGTCATCGGGACCATACCTCGGCCAAGAGGTGTGGGACCTCGGCCAAGACCTGGTTGGTACCTAGCATGTTCTCCCGAGATGAAAAATAGTGTTTTAACTCCCAACACATGTTTTGCTTTGTCTTGACTTAGTTTTGAAAGAAATGCCGAGATCATTTACACTCATGCAAAGCTTGTTTTAGGAATGCATTTCATATCCATCTTTGAGCATCTCTTCTTGTCTTCTTGAAATGCGTTCAATGGAATTTATTATGTACTTGTAGGCCTTGGATCTTTGCTTGTAATCTCCACACCCGAAGAACTATGTGAGTGGTATTTTTAATAAAGCTATGTTCTAATGTTTGATAAAAGCTTTTCTTGTTTCGTTTTGGAAAAGTGTTTGTTCAAGCATGAATGATTATCCCTAATTTTTGTATCAAGTATTATCTTGTTTTGATGACATTCTTGGAAAGTCCTTAGTGCTAGGGGACTATAATGCAACTAGCACGTTTGTCTTGGAAAGTCTTTAGTGCTAGGGGATTATAATGCAACTAGCACCCTTGTTTGAGATATCTCCCTTGTCTTGCCACAGACGGTTTACCACATGGGTTTGTCCGGAATGTCATCACTTGTATTATATTGATGCTAGTAAGCATCCCTTGAAGCTTTGAAAGTCTTGATAGATGAACTTGGTTCATCCCTTGATTTTGTACAAGTTATTATATATATTGTTTTGATAAAGATCTCGGATAACATTCATTCAAACCTTTATTACTAATATCATTCACTGAGTATCCAAGCTCACCCTCTCCTTATATATATGTAGGTGACGAGCAGGAAGGCGGTGACGCCTAGATGATTATTTGCAAGTTGTTTTTGGATTCATAATTTGTAGCATCTTGAAGATTATGCTTCTTGGCTTAGTAGTTATTTCTTTTGTATATGTCAGCTTGAGAAGCCTTTTGATTAAGATGTATTATGTACTTATTTTAATTGTAATCAAGTTGTAAGACCATGTTAAGATGTATGTCATTTCATTTGATCTATGCACAGCTTTTACGGACTAATTAGATTTAAATTTATTGCTTCCGCACTTGTAAGCCCCATATGTATACTCTGATTGTGTGTGAATCTTTGTCAGTTGGCCTTTGGTAGTCTCGGATTACTGGCCATCACGACACCATTCTACTAGGGGCGGAATGGGGTCGTGACACGAGGTGCACAAAGTAACTCTCTGACGAAAACAATCAATCACTACTCGATACGAAGACAACCAATCCATGCCCAGAACAACGTCAAAACTAGAAATGTCTAGCAACACAAAAGCAAATGGGAGTCAGCGCTCGACAATCTCTATCTCACAACCATGACACCCCTGATCTAAGTCAACTGTACCCCCAACTGGTGACTCTACTCTAAGCGGAGATACTAACTGCACCACCTCTAACCCCAATGCAATACGAATGCAGCAGATATGAATGAATGAGACACACCCATGTCTATCAACACATTAGCCAAAGAATTACACACAACAAAAATACCTCTCACAATTGAGGATCCCGGCAACTGTTCTAGCGCGGTAACTGTATACACACGCCCCTGTGGCCTCTGATCAACCTGCTCATCTCTCGGAGCATAGGCCTGTTGTACTGACTAAGCTGAAGCGGCTCCCTGATTAACTCGCAAAATCTAAACTGAGTGAGCCTACTGGTGGCTCTAAGTCTGCTTCGGCCCTGACGCACCAGATGCGCCTCTCAACTACGGGCAAGCTCTCTTCATGTGCCTTGACTGACAGCACTGATAGCAAGTAGGCCCCTACCCTCTACTCTGATACTGACTCTGAGATCGGTTAGGTGGTGGTGATGGCAGCATCTGTTGTCCTCCTCCCTTCTGTGGACATGCAATGGCCTTGTGACCCGATTGGCTACACTTGAAGCAAGAAAACCCACTCGGTGCACTCTTCCCTGGGCCCGTACTAGGCAAGGGAAAGGTAGATCTAGACTGTTGTGGTTGAGACTGGGATAAAAAGGTGTTCCTAGTCTTCTTGTTGGGCCTGTAGTCCCCTTGTGACCCTTGGCCCCTAGACCTCGAACTTCGAAGTCTCTCCTTCTTGACCTCCACAGTAATCTCCACATGTGCGCCGCCTCCACAAGATGGTCATAATTCTGGATCATGTTCTCGGCAACCTTGAACAAGATCTTGGTTCTAAGCTTCTTCTCAAACTCAATGCAACAGCATTCTTCCGTCGTTACCAACTCCGGTGCAAACCAGGACAAACTAAAAAAGGCTGCTTTGAACTCGGCCACAGACATATTGAGTTGCTTAAGGTCTTGGAACTCCTACCTCAACCTCTCCCTAGCAGTGGGAGGTAGGTACTTGTCTTGGAAAGCCACCACAAATGCTTCCCATGTTGGTTCTATTCGGCCCTTGGCATACTTCCACCATTGGCCCACGTCTCCTTTAAGGTAGTAACTCGCAAGAGTCACCCTTAACTTGCTATTTTATGTGTAAAGCATCTCAAAAGTCTTCATGGTTTGTTCGAGCCATTCATCCACTTTCTTAGGCTTAGGGCCACCATGGAATTCATCCGGCTTGGCCCGCAAAAACTCCCTTGTAAGGAAGCTCGCTCTTGTCTCTACGGCGTTCTCCCTAGCTTGGTTTTCCACCCTCAGGATATTCATAGACTCCCTCAAGGCCCCTACCATTTCTCGAGCTAAGGTCCCCATTGCGGTTTGGCCCGCTTGCCCCGGTATCTTAGCTTGCCCCACTTGTTCGGCCATATTAACTTGGCCCGACCCCTTCTCTTGCACCGGAACCCCTTGAACCGGCACTTCATGCACACACCAGCGGCCCCTACCGCACCTTACACCTCTACCACACGGGTTTGACCCCTTCCTGACATCCTAATTGAGAATCAAGATAAATAATTTAGCACATAATTCCAAATGTGCTCGCAACTTGCCTCACACATTAGACTACAACAATTATGTATATTCTACCACACAAACAATTTAATTCACTCCACATAAGGACTTAGTCACGTAAGCACATACGGATCATCCTTTAGTGATGAGATTTGTCCCACGAAAAATCAAGAATTCTTAGTAGAATGAGTATTGATCAGGTACCCTTCTAATAAGACCTCGAGGAATTTAACAGGCACAAATAACATCCCAAAAGTCTAATCCCATACCCATATAGTCACATAAGCATGTTATCACATAATCACGAAATACAAGACACATTCTAATCATGCAAAATGAACCCATTGTGACAAACAACCACTTCTCGCAAGCCCCAAGTATTGAAACCCGGTAGCTCTGATACCAAGTTATAACACCCCGAAAATAAACCAACATAAATCATCCACATCAACCAACATTCACTAAATAATGATGATAATCCTTCCATCTTTACATGATTCATGAATGAGTTTATACAAAAGTTTCACATGCAAATTACGTTCAATGGTATGAAAAACACATGAATCTATAGCATGTGAAGCATCTAGTCTCAAGTAATTAAAATGCCCTTAAGAGCTTACATCTTCTAAGGCATAAGCCTGGTTACACAAAATGGTATCTTGGACCCATACATGTTTAGGCCTTGGCTAGCAAAATAAATACAACAAAATAGAGTCGTCCATTCTTCACAGAAATATATCCATGCTCTCAACTTGGCGGGATCACCACATCTTTTCCTATACCAAAATCCCATAAGGATGAGCACAAAGCCCAGTAGAAAATCCTTACAAAGTATATACAGTTATGCAAGGTTTTCTAATATTGAATGCAAATGCCATGTAATACCAATGTAATGAAAATCTCTTTTACATGCTCTTCTTGAAAATCAACCTTGTCAACAACACTTGAAATCTCAACAATTCCGAAACTTACAATTTTATTCAGTAGGGGCGGTAAATATGACTCAGGTAATCCCTAGGTTGGTGTCTGCAAGTAGGCTCAAATTGTAATGACCCCAAAATGCGTATAAGAAATTATCTTTATTTACCTATGAGATGATGTGTTTTAATTTAATTATATCTATTAAAATTGAAGCATTATATGTTGAGTTACGGACTTAAAATTGAAATTATCGACCTTTATGGGTTCAGGAATCAAAATTGAGTACTTGGGTATGTTAATGGAAATTTTTAGAACTATTTGGAAAAATTAATTAGAAATCTAATTTGTCTGATTCGTTAATGCACGTTTGGGTGGTTAACTTTATACTGCAAATTGAAGGCCCTAGAGGCTTCAAAAACCAGAACAGGGGACATATTTATGATCAGCATAATTTTTAGAGTCACCTGGGAACTTTAATTGAAATTTGATTTTGCGCGATTCGTAAGGCCACGTTTGGCTCTCCCTATTGTGTTAAGCCATGTGTGTGTGTTTATTTAGATATATAGATACTAGCGTATGCCCGTACCTGAAGGCACGGTGAAAATATAAACATTTAAGAAAAAAAAAAGATAATCCAATGTCTAAAATAGTTTTTTATTTTTATTTTTAAACATGCATTAAAAATCTTAATCATTAATTTATTCAAGCTGGCAAGATGATAATTAATTATTAATCAAAGCTAAACTTTTTTTAAATTAAAAAAATAATCATGTTAGGATGCCATGGTTTGGGGCAAAAATCTTCAGCAGCTTTTGCTGTTAGTGGCCTAATCAGCATGCCAATGAAATTCCCCTCTGTTTTATTCATTTTTTTCTAAAAGATGTTTTTTATTTGATTTATATCTAATCAATTAATTAATTAATTTCATGCATCCTCAATATTTAATTAATCATGGAAACCAGGAATATATTAGAAACATTATATGCTACTACCACCACACATAAGCCAATCTTCTTCAAATAATTTTAGGTATCATTAAAATTTGGAAAAATTTATCCAAAAAAAAAAACTTAGAATTTAATACTTGTAACAAAATAAATTATGAGTTTTAATTTTATTAATTTAAATATTAAATTTTTGATTCGTTTTCAATCTAAACAATTTGCATATTTTCAATCTAATCAAAATAAATTATTTGCATGTTTTACTAAATAATAAATAATAAATAAATACTATTACCAATCCAAGCGATTTGTAGTAGAAAGAAGTAGCCATCAGTCTTTTGCGAGGTCTGTATTTTACATATTTTTTTGCATTCTTATTAAAAAAAATAACACATAAAATAAATAAAGATGTGATAGTGACCAAACATTTGAATGTGCAACACAATTAAGAAACCCCACCTTTATCTCTTTCTTTACTCTCTTTCTTTTCAATTTCTGTTCAACAGAGATGAATAAATAGTCCATGAGTTATGAGTAAAAATTTAAATTGAGTTATAGATATAAAATAAAATAAAAATAAAAACTCGTGAGACTTGCTGGTTGAAGAAAAAAAAGAAAGAAGAAAATATTGAAATATTTAAAAAATGTTGTGCAGTCCACTCCCAGTTGTTGAAAGAAAGAAAGTCCTTCAACACTATCAATATTTCTAAACATTAAATGATTGCCTACAACATTTCAACAAAAATCAAAATTTCAACTCAAAAATTGAACTCTAAACATTATTCCAACATTGCATAATAACAAAACTCCAAGAAAACAAAAATTACAGGAAACGTACCAAAAAGTAGTGTAGTTAGAGAAACCCATAGCAGAGACCATGACTCCAATGGAAGCAGAAGCAAACAAACACTGCCCTATCCTCAACATCAGCCCACTCACAGTTCCTAAACAGTCCACTTTTTGAAAATTAAGTCCCGTGCGGATTAAGAACCAGAACTCAGAACCTTCACATGTCTCAGAACTCAGAACCTTTTAGACTTCACATGTCTCACAACTCAATTCAGAAATTAACAGTAGATCAAACAGAAATTAACAAAGAGGGAGAAATATTACCTTATAAGCATTGTATATATAACTTCAGAGGATTTGGCTAAGTAGGAGGAGAGGCAAGGTAGTCAAAAGATCGAATGTTAGAATATACAATTCATAAACCAAAGAATGAATGCAATATATATATGGATCGTATATAATATATATCCATTCTATATATATATATATATATAAACAATAGAATGCAATCAAAATGCAATATATATAGATCCATTAATCCCATCCATATTTAGATCGTATATAATCAATGCAATCAAAACACAATAATTTACCTAACATTACCAAACAATAAATCATCCGAAAACACCTCTTCGCAATTTCTGATTTCAGAATCAAAACAACAATTAAAACAACAAAGCCATGGTAGAGCAGAGGAAGAGCAAAGCAAAGCCATGGTACATTCAGATCATAATGTTCACCACAACCAAAAACTAATAAAAACCAACAATCTGATCAAAAAATTGTGGGTTTGAATTGAAGCAATGATGGGTTTGAATTAGCCTCTGGAACTGACTCATAAACAATGTATTAGCCCAATGTAAATGACCCACAAACAATTGAAGCCTCTGGAACTGAAGAACTTACCTCTGTTGAACTGAAGAACGATGGGTTTGAATTGAAGCAACGATGGGGAGCCGAGCAAAGAGGGATGGGTGCAGCCAGGAGGGTGGGTGTCGATCTTCAATGGCGGCGATGAGCGGAACTCAATCAACGATGGGTTTGAATTGCAGCAACGATGGGTTTGAAGGGAGCGGGTGTGACATAAAGAAATGAAGATAGATAATCAGAAAATACGATCGTTCTGAATCAGAAAGTGAGCTTACCTGCGTGAAATCTGAAATTGAATCAGTTTGGGAACTAAAGTGAACAAAGTGATCTGAAATCTGAAATTGAAGATAGAGAGAGATGAAATTGAATTAGTTTGGGAACTAAATCACAAAGTGAACAAAGTGATCTTACCTGCGTGAAATACCATCGCAACAGTAGGGGGGGAGAGAGAGATAGAGAACAAAGAAGGGAAGAGATAAAGATTGAATAACAGACTCATCTTAAAGATTAAAGATAGCAGGAGATGAGACGTGGGTGAGTAGAATGGAGATGAGTGGGTAAACAGGTATTTAGTGTTTGGGCGGGAAGGGGATTGATATAAATTTAAGGGGTAATCTCAGCCGTCTATATAAATAAATAAATGAATCCTAACCATTGAAATGTCCTAGTAGGACAATTGTATCTGGGACATTTTCAAAAACAGTCTTCCCTTATTATATAGATGTTTGTGAGTGTTTGGTCTCATCTTTTGGAAGCCAAAATATCTAAAAGAGAGAGGGAGAACCGTGGGGGAGAAAAGAGAGGAGAGACCAAGAAAAGCTTAACAATCATGGGGGTTTGAAGGGAATTGAAGAAAGAGAAGGGAGAACAACCATGGAGGCTTGAGGAAATGGAGGAGAATTAAAAGGAAGTCAAAGATTGAACTAAGGTATGATCACCTCTCTTGAATCCTTATGTTTAAAGCATCAAATACATGAAATCAAGGATTGATATAGAAGATGTGAGCTTTGAACCCCAACTATGGCTATATTATATTCTTGTGTCCTTGTGATTGGAAATTGAGTAATAGTTTGAGGTTATGATGTTTGATGGAGATTAATAATATGAAATTTGTTATGTATTAAAGGGTTTTGGGCTTTGATTTACATGGAATTGAGGTTTGATTTTGAAAATGAGAAGTCCCAATTTTTCAGCCATTTTCGGGCTGCAAACTGTCCAGGGCCGCACGTGCGGCACTGTTTCCCCGCACGTGCGGAGACAGCTCTGTCCAGCCAACTTTGAACAAGCATATCTTTTCCATCCAGACTCCGTTTTGAGTGATTCTTGAGCCTAAAATCAAGCCCCGGACGTCTAGTTTCCAATGGCAGTGGTCTCACTCCCAAATGCTAAATACAGAAATAGTTATGCCTAAATTAGTGACGATTGTTCGCTTTCTATCAACCGATTTTGTACCATTTCTTCACCTAAACCATTTCCCATCGATTTCTCCTATTTTTTGAGACATGGATTATAACCTAGGGAGGACTAATGAGTCTAAAACCACCATGTCTATTGGTTAAAGAATAAGAAAGAGATTGGTTTTATTCTCATATTCTGTTATGTGCATTGTATTTGTAGGTCAAGACGAGGACATCGTTCCACCGCTATCAGAGACCTAACACTGTGAGTAGTAGTACTGTAATCGTACGTTTACTTATCGTTAATAATTCTTATTGTTAACGCACTGTTCTTTGTAAGCAAGTACGTTAACATTTATGTTGTTTAGGGATCGGTGGGAATATTGAAAGATTATGTGTACCTCGGTATGACTCTGAAACTACTCTACATTCTGGTTATGGTTAATGGTTATCCTTAATGTGTAATAACCTGTAAATTACCTATGACTCACAAGAATTATCAATACTATGCAACTGGTTGACAAGAAGGAATTATGAATATAAACCCCGCTTAATGGGAGCATGATATTTTGAATGTCCTATCCGGGACTCCTACAGCCTTATTTGGTTCGATACATGTTTTATGACATAGACATCTGCCTAGAATGGATTAACGAAATGAAAATCAGATAGAACCATGGGTTGCCTTATACGTGAAAGAATTGAGTATCAATAACATTGTTATATGACTCACGTTACGGTGTGAATTGTTCTATCCCCATGAATAGTACGGTAACGACACATGTGTTTCTGTAAATAATTATTATTAATGCTTTGTTATACGTAAGACGACTTTGGCAACATGTAATGAATCATAAAGGGAAATTTATGTGCACCATTGTAAATGGTATTTGTATGAACCTGGCATTATTCTATTCTGTTTATCCACTTCGTTTATGCTATGACATAATATGAATTGTTCAGTCTTCAAGAACTATTGATTTCTAGTATGGAACAAAGTGCTGCAATGCGAGCCATCTCTAGAATCCGTACGAGCCACCTCTTGAATCCATACATACAAGAGCTGGGCTTAAAGCTAATTTGGTCCCTTTATGGGTCACCTGGTTATATGAATCTTATGAATCTATGAGGCCGAGGGCCAATTTGTGAAATTATGAATCTATGAGGCCGAGGGTCAATATGTGAAATTATGAATCTATGAGGCCGAGGGCCAATATGTGAAATTATTAATCTATGAGGCCGAGGGCCAATTTGTGAAGTTGTGAATCTATTAGGCCGAGGGCCAATGTGTGAATGTGTGAACCCACTAGGCCAAGGGCCAATCTGTGAATTTGTGAACCGACAAGGCCGTTTGAAAATTAGTACAGAATCAGATTAACCACATGATTTCTACATTCACTTACGCTTTGAAATGTATTATGTTTTAAGTTGAGCATCGAATTATTTAAGTACTATTATTCACTGAGCCTGGCTCACTCTGTATTTTGTCTGCTTCTGTAGGTCATCCACCTGGTGGCCAGTCTTAACCTTGATGCTTGCACCTTATTGTCAACCGCAGTGTGTCCAAGCACTTAGAGGAAGCGGTTCACTATGTGGAGTTTGTTAAGCTTTTGGCTTTAGTTGAAATGGTTGTAATCCCTTTCTTTATCAATGTTTTATCATACGCCCATTTATGGGGCCAAGTTCGTGTATATATATGTCTATAAACCTAGCTATCTAGTGTATGTCACGGTATGATTAATCACCTTATGCATTGTTTGTGATCCTGGCATAGTAGTGGTAGCTCAATGGATGTTATTTTATATTTTTGTATGGTATTAAATGCTTCCGTTCAGGCCCCGTATGATATGTATATCAAGTTAAGTGTCCGTTTCTGAATAGGTCATGCCCGAACTTTTAGGGGCAAGTTTGGGGTGTGACAGGTGGTATCAGAGCACGAGTTGCTATCTCACACACGAGTCCATTGAGCCTTAGGATGTCTAGAAAAAACTTAGGCATCATGCATAACATTTTGAATGAAAATAAAAAAATGATGGCAACGTTAAATGTACTCTGTTAATGTTAACGATTATAATCTATGTCCATTGTATATTCTTTGTGTATACTGTGAATGATTGTTATGCAGAACATGGTAAGGCATGTAGATGGGATTAAATCAACAGAATTGCACTGCAGAAGCGTGGTAAGGGTTCGAGCTGATCGGTAAGACAATCTATATGCTAATGATGAAATAAGATGTAAGTTATCGGTTGTTATTTGTGGATTGGAAGTTACTTATCATTTGTTTAGATGAAGTAATTAAACCCTAAGTATGGAATATTTCTAAAACTAAAGAAAATGATATAGTCTTCTTTGCCACAACAATGTTTAGATCTGTGATTTTGAGCAATTACTGCATATGAGTATTTTGATAAGATGTGTTTGTGTGCTAACTGAAATTGTGTTGAGTATGATTGGCTGTCAGAAGAAGTTAGGCATAGGATGACCCCTGTTAGAACTGTGTAATTTGTTTATGGAAACCTACGATATGAAATCTGTAATATGAAATTTGAAGTTGAAATCTGAAAGCTAACTCTGTTATCCGTAATCTGTTTTGTTATGTGTAAATTGTAATCCGTAATCAGGATTTCTTATAAAGAATGGTTGAACGACATGAAGGACCTTACCCACATTACGTGTCTGTTTACATGAGACTTGTAAAAAGATAGACAGTTATGGACTACTTCGAGATCACACTAAATGATTGATAAACTGATAAGTTACTGTAAGAATTAAAAATTCTATTTCTGTATACTAATGACTTAAGATTGAGAAATCATTTCTGTGATATACTTCTGCGTAGATGTGCAAATGTTAGATATTGCAATTGTTAAATTAATCTTATCATGTATTTGAAGGGTATAATGTAAACTGTTCTGCACGACACTGTGAACTTTGGAAAAGAAGAAGAAGAAGAAGAAGAAGAGGGGGCATGGGAATATTCTATATTGATGATGAGTTAACGATATGTACTGGACATTTACCTCCTCCAGTATGCTTATACAGATTTGTATAATATGTGCGACGTGATTCCGAATTGATATATTATCTTATTAAACTGATCTGGCTAAGCGTTCTAACTCTGATACTAAGTGGTCAAATTATTTTGTCGCTAAATTGTTGAATTTCAAGGCAGTATGGAATCTAGATGGATGTGAATACTATAGACTTAAGGAAATCTATGACCCTATGAATGAATCTAGTAGGACCTACGTATGTGGAGTAACTAGATACTCTGTTATGTTAATTGACTAAGTCAGACGACTGGTCTATAATTTTTATATGGCTGTTACTGACCACTGTGATTATAAGTTGTGAATATGAAACCATGTGGTTGACCTTGTGTCTTACCGTAGGGAAGGAAAGAATCATCTGAATAGTGGACTATTGAAATGATTAAGAAGAGGCCAGATTAATTTATGTTGTAACAAGAAGAAATACTTATTAAGGGAAGATGTTATACCTTACGGTTATGACTGATTAGTCAAGCATGATTTTGAATTTGATTTTTGGCTTTGTTTTGAGTGGCTCCCTTTGCTCAAAATAATGGTTGTGATAGTTGTATTTATTGTTCAGATTTGAATTTATGACGGCATGACCAAGTGTCTACAATGGTATGTTTGCGTGAATTTACAAAACTATATGTTATTGCTTTGGTATAGCCATAACTATTTGATTTGGAATATGGTTCTCCTTGTGTTACTGTATTTAGAAGTAATACTGTGAAGAATTAACGATATTGATTGGGATTCTTCTTCCCATCGTTCTGATCTTGTTAAGAATTAGTATATATGGTTTTGAATCCATATAACGAAATGATTTTGTTATGTTTTCGGAAATGGAGAATACGAAGAACAATTGTGAAGCTAGTGACTACATGCCTACGCGACTTATTTATGCCTGTTGAAATGATGTACAGCTTGGGTTACCAGCTTATCACTAAGTGACTTCTATTATGGGAATTACCAAGTAATGAGATTTGTATATGAACTATTAATGCCTGTTGACCATAAAGGTTTGATCCGTATTTGATTTTACTAATAATTTACCCTGAACATGTAATTCCTTGATATGGGATTTGAGCTGTTCTTTGGAGTCTGTTAGAAATTTGATTTGAACTGATCATTTATAACAGCTAAGACAGAAGCCACGAAGTCGTTGATTTAGAACTTATGTGTTATTCTGGATTTAATTGTTGTAAGAAGCATATGCCTTTGAAACATGAGTATGTAGTAAATGTTTCCTTAACCTTTGAGAAATTATGATAATTGGGGTTGTTTATGAACCTAAAGAGTTTTGAATTATGTTTGATAGCTTATGAGTCATATGTAATCAAATACTTGAAGTGAATCCGTTTTTGAATACCCTTAAGTTGTTATAGTATTTGGAAGGTATAACTTTCAGAGCAATAAATTGAAACGTACAAGCGTTGTAAATAATGAGACGATGCTTTGATGTTATTAAGTACTATTATCAATTGGGTCACCAATTAGTCAGTAAAGACGAATTACTTGTGATTTTGGAAGCAACCTCCATTAAAATTGATTGTATAAGATTGGGATTGGCTAAATGATTGAGAAATGTTATATGTCCAAGACGGAACTAGACTTGTGACAAGGAGAATCAAGTTTGGAGGACCAAACTTCTTAAGGTGGGGAGAATATAATGACCCCAAAATGCGTATAAGAAATCATCTTTATTTACCTATGAGATTATGTGTTTTAATTTAATTATATCTATTAGAATTGAAGCATTATATGTTGAGTTAGGGACTTAAAATTGAAATTACCGACCTTTATGGGTTCAGGAATCAAAATTGAGTACTTGGGTATGTTAATGGGAATCTTTAGAACTATTTGGAAAAATTAATTGGAAATCTAATTTGTCTGATTCGTTAATGCACGTTTGGGTGGTTAACTTTATACTGCAAATTGAAGGCCCTAGAGACTTCAAAAACCAGAACAGGGGACATATTTATTATCAGCGCAATTTTTAGAGTCACCTGGGAACTTTAATTGAAATTTGATTTTGCGCGATTCGTAGGGCCACGTTTGGCTCTCCCTATTGTGTTAAGCCATGTGTGTGTGTTTATTTAGATATATAGATATGTTTGTGAGTGTTTGGTCTCATCTTTTGGAAGCCAAAATATCTAAAAGAGAGAGAGAGGAGAACCGTGGGGGAGAAAAGAGAGGAGAGACCAAGAAAAGCTTAACAATCATGGGGGTTTGAAGGGAATTGAAGAAAGAGAAGGGAGAACAACCATGGAGGCTTGAGGAAATGGAGGAGAATTAAAAAGAAGTCAAAGATTGAACTAAGGTATGATCACCTCTCTTGAATCCTTATGTTTAAAGCATCAAATACATGAAATCAAGGATTGATGTAGAAGATGTGAGCTTTGAACCCCAACTATGGCTATATTATATTCTTGTGTCCATGTGATTGGAAATTGAGTAATAGTTTGAGGTTATGATGTTTGATGGAGATTAATAATATGAAATTTGTTATGTATTAAAGGGTTTTGGGCTTTGATTTACATGGAATTGAGGTTTGATTTTGAAAATGAGAAGTCCCAATTTTTTAGCCATTTTCGGACTGCAAACTGTCCAGGGCCGCACGTGCGGAGACAGCTCTGTCCAGCCAACTTTGAACAAGCATATCTTTTCCATCCAGACTCCGTTTTGAGTGATTCTTGAGCCTAAAATCAAGCCCCGGAAGTCTAGTTTCCAATGGAAGTGGTCTCACTCCCAAATGATAAATACAAAAATAGTTATGCCCAAATTAGTGACGATTGTTCGCTTTCTGTCAACCGATTTTGTACCATTTCTTCACCTAAACCATTTCCCATCGATTTCTCCTGTTTTCTGAGACATGGATTATAACCTAGGGAGGACTAATGAGTCTAAAACCACCATGGCTATTGGTTAAAGAATAAGAAAGAGATTGGTTTTATTCTCATATTCTGTTATGTGCATTGTATTTGTAGGTCAAGACGAGGACATCGTTCCACCGCTATCAGAGACCTACCACTGTGAGTAGTAGTACTGTAATCGTATGTTTACTTATCGTTAATAATTCTTATTGTTAATGCACTGTTCTTTGTGAGCAAGTACGTTAACATTTATGTTGTTTAGGGATCGGTGGGAATATTGAAAGATTATGTGCACCTCGGTATGACTCTGAAACTACTCTACATTCTGGTTATGGTTAATGGTTATCCTTAATGTGTAATAACCTGTAAATTACCTATGACTCACAAGAATTATTAATACTAGCAACTGGTTGACAAGAAGGAATTATGAATATAAACCCCGCTTAATGGGAGCATGATATTTTGAATGTCCTATCCGGGACTCCTACAGCCTTATTTGGTTCGATACATGTTTTATGACATAGACATCTGCTTAGAATGGATTAATGAAATGAAAATCGGATAGAACCATGGGTTGCCTTATACGTGAAAGAATTGAGTATCAATAACATTGTTATATGACTCACGTTACGGTGTGAATTGTTCTATCCCCATGAATAGTACTGTAACGACACATGTGTTTCTATAAATAATTATTATTAATGCTTTGTTATACGTAAGACGACTATGGCGACATGTAATGAATCATAAAGGGAAATTTATGTGCACTATTGTAAACGGTATTTGTATGAACCTGGCATTATTCTGTTCTGTTTATCCACTTCGTTTATGCTATAACATAATATGAATTGTTCAGTCTTCAAGAACTATTGATTTCTAGTATGGAACAAAGTGTTGTACGGAACTAAGTGCTGCAATGCGAGCCACCTCTAGAATCCGTACGAGCCACCTCTTGAGTCCATACATACAAGAGCTGGGCTTAAAGCGAATTTGGTCCCTTTATGGGTCACCTGGTTATATGAATCTATGAGGCCGAGGGCCAATTTGTGAAATTATGAATCTATGAGACCGAGGGCCAATTTGTGAAATTATGAATCTATGAGGCCGAGGGCCAATTTGTGAAGTTGTGAATCTATTAGGCCGAGGGCCAATGTGTGAATGTGTGAACCCACCAGGCCAAGGGCCAATCTGTGAATTTGTGAATCGACAAGGCTGTTTGAAAATTAGTACAGAATCAAATTAACCACATGATTTCTACATTCACTTACGCTTTGAAATGTATTATGTTTTAAGTTGAGCATCGAATTATTTAAGTACTATTATTCACTGAGCCTGGCTCACTCTGTATTTTGTCTGCTTCTGTAGGTCATCCACCTGGTGGCCAGTCTTAACCCTGATGCTTGCACCTTATTGTCAACCGCAGTGTGTCCAGGCACTTAGAGGAAGCGGTTCACTGTGTGGAGTTTGTTAAGCTTTTGGCTTTAGTTGAAATGGTTGTAATCCCTTTCTTTATCAATGTTTTATCATACGCCCATTTATGGGGCCGAGTTTGTGTATGTATATGTCTATAAACCTAGCTATCTAGTGTATGTCATGGTGTGATTAATCACCTTATGCATTGTTTGTGATTCTGGCATAGTAGTGGTAGCTCAATGGATGTTATTTTATATTTTTGTATGGTATAAAATGCTTCCGTTCAGGCCCCGTATGATATGTATATCAGGTTAAGTATCCGTTTCTAAATAGGTCATGCCCGAACTTTTAGGGGCAAGTTTGGGGTGTGACACAAATAGCACTACCAAACCCCACTTTATTGGTTGCTAACCGAAAGGGAAGTAGTACCTCCTCCGCACGTATTTTCGGTCTTTTACCCCGGACACTCAGGCCAACTTATCAATTTCACCT
The DNA here is from genome assembly GCA_030407325.1 of Camellia japonica. Classification (NCBI taxonomy): domain Eukaryota; kingdom Viridiplantae; phylum Streptophyta; class Magnoliopsida; order Ericales; family Theaceae; genus Camellia; species Camellia japonica. The sequence continues at coordinate 173,215,642 of JAPPVO010000031.1, read as the reverse complement.
TCACCTCCTAACCGGACTTACTAACGTATTTACCCCATACACGTTTCCGTAGTTCTTATTACAATGTAATCTTCTCTTGAAGTAAATGTTTCCAATCTAAATTCACAATGCATAATAATTAATTTCATGCGAATGCAATGCAATGATCTTCTATGCCTCATAGCATTTCTCCATTTTCAAGTATCTCGACAACAATATCAAAATAAATACATTTCTCATTTCCTCTCTTTAATGTTATTTCACAAAATAACCATATGCCATCAACACATAGCAACAATTTCTTATCATGCACAATTCTTAACAATTTAGTCTCTTCAAGACCATATGTGATGTTTTCAAACATTAATCTCCAAGATTTATAATTCTCACAATCCATGGCACACAACAATTTGCCACCTCACAACTATACATGTTTATGTATTTAACAATAATGTTAAAATAATTTCTCAATTCTCATATATCAAGAAGATTGTCATTTTGCAAAACATATTATGAAATGTACCCTCATTCATTCTCTTATCACAAGGAAAGAAAGAAATCCATAGAGTTTTCCATATTTTCCCCAAATTCCAAATTTCTAGGGATTTTCATTAAGAACTAACCATCTCTCCATTTCTTTAGTGAAAACCCACCAAAATCATCTTCCTTAAATTAATGAAAGTGAAACCCTCAAGGATCGACTTTGAAACATAAATTTTTAAACCCTATTTTGAAAAATCTCTACATTCTTGAGCCAAAAACCAAACTTTCAAAATAACTTCAAGAGAACTTTAAAATCAACATCAATCTAGCAAAACATGTATATATAACTCAAGGAAGTCCCTATCTCAAGGTTTGATGAAGAAAAGAGGATGAAACCCTAGATTTGATGGTGGTGAAAAGAGATCTCCATCGCACACAATGTAGCTCTTGAGGAGTTCTTAATCTTTGATGAAGGAGCTAAGGTTGAATCTCAAACGGATGGAAGAAGATCAAGGGTTTTGATCTTGTTTTGAGGTAGAATATAGAGAGAAGGGAGAGCAATATGTTTTTAAAGACAGAAAGATACATGAAAAGTGATACACACAGCCAAAAAGAGGAGAAAAAAACAGAGCTTCTTGGACTCAGTCCATCCGCACGTGCGGCCCTGATCCCCGCACGTTCGGCTCCCTCCGCACTTGCAATTTAAGCAGTGTGCAAGCCTCCCAAGACTCACCCTTCCCCGCACGTCCGGCCTCACCTCCCACATATGCGGCCCCACTCTACACGTGCGGCCGAAGGCCCCGCACGTGCGGCCGCTGCCCGGCGGCCTAGAATTTTCTGGTTCGAACCCCGGGCACTCCGGGCTTGACCGTGCATCCTCTGAAACAAGTAGAATTCTAACACCGAACAAAAACAAGAACAAGAATTTTATTTGAAGAAAAACTTCCGGATATCACAAACCCAAGGAAGACAAAAGTAAAGTGAAGTAAACGAAACCGGTCATCACACCCCGTCTGCCTTCTTACAAGAAAAATAAAATAAAATAAAAAAAGACCAAAACATGTCAAAAAAAAAATGAGAAAATGACAACACAAAAAAAAAAAATCGGTGGAGAAGGAAATGATTTCAAAAGATTACTATGTATCGCATAAATTTACTATGTATTTTATAATATAATAATATATAAAAATATTATTTGTATAAATATATATATGTACCTAAAAAAATACACAAGAACATATAAAATTATAAAATGAAAATAAATAGACTAATAAAATATATTTTAACGGGTCAAATATATAAAATTTAAGTTAAAACCGATTTAAAATATTTTGGCCAAAACGAATAAAGGAGCAGATTAAAGCTTAAATTCTATCTTTCCATTGAGAATTTTGTGAGATAGCATATTCTTATTTTTATCATCGGGTGTTCAAAAAAAATATCTAAATCTTAAGGTCAGTCAAAATAGAGTGCCTACACACACCACACCAAATTTAAATTTAAGTCATTTTTTATTCTCAAGTGCTTTTTAAATTATTTTTCAGTTAGGTAGCATTATCAAAAAGACAAATAAAAATAAAAAAGTGTGTATATACATATGCCCTTCAATTCAATCTGATTTTTGACAATTAGTGATTAATTAACCTTTTCTGCATGACAGCTGTAACCATAGATATGTGTGGTTAAGTTATGTAAACTATAGTTAATCTCTAGGGTTTGATATTTTGTACACTTCTTTAGACATCAAGTTGTGAAGAATCAATGTATAAATACTTGATGTTTGGCCGCTGAAAAATCTACTTCTATTCTTCTTGCCAAAGTCTGGTCAAGTTCTTGTTGTTTTGTTCAATTCTAATACTGAAACAACAACCAAGTTACATAAGCCTACACAAAGGCTGCCATCTGGTATCAGAGTTGTTGGTTTGTAGAAGCAATATCAGGTGCAAGGTGAAGAAAGAAAATCCTTAAAACTCCATGGCGGCCACAATTCCAATTTTTGATGGTGAGAACTACGAGTTTTGGAATGTGAAGATGGAAACTCTATTTCTATCTATGGATTTGTGGGATACGGTAGAGAATGGGTACGATGATGAGACTGACAGGGAGAAACAAAAGAAGAATGCTGCAGCACTTTCTCTAATCCAGCGAGGCGTCTCAGACTGGATCTTTAAAACAATCATGAAAGCTAAAAAAGCGAAAGAAGCTTGGGACTTTCTTCAACAGAAATTTCAAACAGAGGAAAGGGTAATTTGAGTAGTCAAACTTCAAACACTAGCATTTACCATTTTTTTACGTTTATAATTTAGTTTTTGTTTTTGTTCTTACAGCAAACTCTATCTATTGAAGCACTCGCAAAAGCCTTAGTACCCGCAAACATCTCAAAATCGAAGGATACCGATTTGATAGTGGCTACACTGATAGCAACGGTGACCTTCGCAGCAGGTATCACCATGCCTGGTGGCTACATTGTTGATCACAAAGACCCGAACGAAGGAATGGCAGTTCTAACAAGAAAAGCAGCTTTCAAAGCTTTTGTGATAACAGATACCATTGCCCTGACATTATCCAGTTTTTCAGTGCTTAACCACCTCTATATTATGACTGACCACCCGATTTTACTGAAGCGGCGACTTGCTTTAGCTTTTCTTTGTACTGCTTATGCTATGATTGCAATGTTGGTGGCATTCATTACAGGGACATATGCTGTGTTAGCATCTTCAAGCCTTTCTATTTTTGTTTGGGTAATCCCTTCCATTCTGTTGTTCATGTACCTGTTTTACGCGAAGATATTTTTCCCTCTACTGTTGTCCCAAGACATCCGACGGCTCTCTCTCTCTCTCCCAAGCGAGCAAAATGTATAGCTTATGATTTGGGATTTGCCGATTTGAGCTCTGATGAGTGCACCAAATCTGTATCAGTTTCAGTAATTACGTAAATAAAATCTATGCTTATTGTTCCATTGGCTTGCAAGTAAAATAAAGATACCAAAAGTCCCCGACTAAAGTTAAAAATAATAATAATAATAATAATTATAAGACTCTACTAGATATATTACAGGCTCTTGATGCTATTTAATGAAGTTCTCACTGACACTTTGAGATCAAAGAGAATTTTGAACACAATGGCCTTCTCTAGAAAGTTGATTATTTTAATTGGTTATTTAATTTTTAGCTATTTTAGCTTGACTAAAATAACTGTGTTTAGAAAGTTAGTTGGCTTGTTTTGTACTTGATTTTATAATTGTGAGAAAAAAAAATTAATTATGAATTGTGTGTGACATTTTATCTTATTAATTATTTAAACTTTTTTTTTAGTAAATTATTTTAACTCACCTCTCTTTCTAAAAATGTAATGATGAAACTAATCAGTTTTTGTAAATGCAATGTGCAATGAAAGAGGTCAAAAATCAACAACTTTTACCATCACAAAGAAGATTCATAAAATCATCTACTGGTGGAAATTAGTGTAGCAACAGCCTAACTTTAATCATAATAGCTCATAACTTCCACCAATTTAATTAGGTCACAATTAAAACACAATTGATTTTGGTTATATATTAACATGCTAAATGGGGCTGGTAATTCATGTCATTTTTTAGGAGGTGACACATTATCAATCACATATTTGATGCATGCCATGCTATACACTCTATTTATAGGATGTGTCCCGTTAAAAGACCCATTATAAAATTATCCTTGTGGGTGCAACATATTTATTTCCCCTTTCCCCTCTGTTCACCCAAAAAAGGAAAATAATAAGGGTAAATTATATTGGTAGCATTTGTATTTTGACTTTTATGTTATTTTGATTCATGTAATTTTAACTAATCCTATTTTGACTGTTAATTTTAGATTTTGTATCAATTTAATACAATTGATAACTTTGATTAGGGTTTTTGGAAAAAATTATCACTGAATTGGTTGAAATTAACTCACTAAGTTAAACAAATTTACAATTTTTCTTATAAAAGCATAACATGTCACTTATGTGCACATTTTTCATCAAAAGTACAACTCATTGTAATTAATTAGACCAAATTGAGATAAAATCATAAATTAAGAACCAAAATTAAGTTAATTAAAATTAGAGGAATTAAAATGACACAAAGCCAAAAATATAGAGACTACCGGTATAATTTATCTAACAAAACAAATTTAACAGAAGATAAGGATTGTCATTCTCAAAATATACTCGCTACATATATTAGGCCCTTGATGTTATTTATGTAATCAAATTCTCACTCAAACTTTGAAATCAAATACAATTTTAAGCACTACACATAATGATCAGTTTCTAAAATCAATGTAAGAACATAAGGCGGCCAAAAATCAACAATTAACCATGCTATGTATCTTTGATTTGATGTTATGGCTAACAAGTTTAAAGATCAAGAAACCATTCTCAACTTTCCAGAAAAGTAGTGGTTTTTCTCGAGGAGTGTCAAAATACAGAGGAGTTGCAAGACAGCTAAACCTGACGAGAATGAAGGCTGGAGGTTGGAATCCAGTGCTGAGAAGAAGATGAGTGGGCAACCAAGGCAGTAGATCAGTGGAAAATGGATTGTTTATGATCTTTGTGGATGAGATTCCAAACTCAATGAATCCAGAGAGTCTGTTTACTTTGTTTGATAAGTTTGGAGTAGTTAAGGATGCTTTCATCCCAGCAAAAAGAAGAAAAGCAACGGGATCAAGGTTTGGTTTCGTGAGATATGATTGCAAGGTTGCTGCTGAAATGGCAGTGCTGAAGGCTAATGGCCTGTGGTGTGACAACAAGGCACTGAAAGTGAAGAAAGCAGAGTTCAAAAAAGAGAAGAAAAATAAAAAATTTAGTTAGGGAGAGGAAGATTGATGTCCTTCTGCTGCAGGAGACTAAGAGAAGCAAAGTAGATGATATTTTTGCTAAGTCATTATGGCCATGGAAGGAGTTGGAGTGCATGGAGGTGGCTGCAAAAGGAAGTGCTGGTGATATGTTATGCTCGTGGAATCCACAAATTTTTGAGCTAGAGGAGTGTTGCAGTAACATAAACTTCATACTATTATCTGGTATAGTACATCATTCTTTTAGATGTGTTATCATAAATCTATATGCACCCAAAGAAGACAATTATGGGAGTCCTTAGCTAAGTTTAAACCATCTTTTTCAAGTCCTTGGTGTATAGGTGGAGACTTTAATTAAATAAGATTCATGAGTGAAAGAAAAGGATGTTCTAGAAAGGAAAGAGGGATGAAGGACTTTAATGAATTGATTGAAAAGCTGGAGCTGATAGATATGCCAATGTTAGACAAAAATTTCACTTGGTGTAATACAATGGATGGAGCTATATGGAGTAGGATTGATAGATTCCTAATCGATCCTAGGTGGGTGGAAGGATTCAAGTTTAAACAGTAGGGGCTGCCTAGAAGCATTTCTGATCACTGCCCAGTACTCTTTATGGAAGATGGGAGGGATTGGGGCCCAAAACTATTTAGATTCATCCATGCATGGTGTTTGCATCCTAAATTCAAAGCAGAAGTAAAGAACTGTTGGGAAGGATCACAAGTTAGTAGTTGGGCCAGTTATAGGTTATTGAAAAAGCTAGGAAATCTTAGAGCACATTTGAGAGTGTGGAACTGTGAAGTGTTTGGTAACATTGATGAGCAGTTGAAAAAAAGCAGAGGATGAACTTCATGAATGGGATTTAAAAGCTGAAGAAAGGATTCTTTAGGATTCTGAGATTAAAAGAAGGGCAGAAGTTAGAAGTTTAGCTTAGGATCTGAGCAAGAAGAAGGAATGGTTGTGGCATCAAAAATCTAGAATGTATAGGCTGAAAATGGGGATAAAAAATACTAGTTTTTTTTTCATATAACGGCAAGTAAAAGACAGAGGAAAAACTTGTTGAACTTAGTTAATGAGAATATAGTACTTCATGATCAGCCTGGGATGATTTAACAGGCAATGGTAAATCATTTTGGTTAGTTGTTTACTAAAGGATGGAGGTGTAGACCAAAATTGTCAGGTATTTTTGCCTTAAGTAGTCAAATAGATTCAATTGAATTGTTGGAGGCAGTTTTTTTTGGAGGATGAAATCTGGGAAGCAATTAAAGATTGAGAAGGTAACAAAGCTCCGGGCCAGATGGTTTTAATCTAAAAAGTATTCAAAAATGCTGGGACATCATGAAAGGAGAGATTGTGCAAATGATCAGTGAGTTCCACTCTAATGGTAAGTTGGCCAAAGGAGTGAATAGTTCATTTATTACCTTAATTCCCAAGAAGAAAAATCTTGTGGGGTTGAGTGACTATAGACCAATCAGTTTGGTTAGCTCAATGTACAAAATAATAGCTAAATTGTTATCAAGAAAGTTAAGACAAGTTTTACCCAAGATCATTAGTGAAGTACAAACAACGTTTCTGAGTGGAAAATATATTCTAGATGGGGTACTAATTGCCAATAAAGTGGTGGATTGGTGAAGAAGGTCAAAAGAGAAAGGAATCATCCTAAAGCTGGACTTTGAAAAGGCATACGACTCAGTAAATTGAGAGTTCTTGTATTCAATGATGACCAATTTTGGTTTTAGTGAGAAATGGCTAGGGTGGATGAAGACTTGTATATCTACAGCTAGAAAATCAGTGCTAGTAAATGGATCACCTAAATCAGAGTTTTCCCCCATAAAAGGCCTCAGGCAAGATAACCAACTTTCACCTTTCCTCTTTAACATTGTAGCAGAAGGCCTTAATATTCTTATGGAAAGAGCAAAAGAAGAGGGCCTGATTAGAGGAGTAACAATAGGGCCAAATGAGTTGAAACTATCACACTTGCAGTTTGCTGATGATACTATTATATTTTGTGAAGCAGATTAGGAGGAAATTGTTGACGTGAAAAGAATATTAAGATGCTTTGAGTTGATGACAGGACTCAAAATAAATTTTCATAAAAGTAAAGTGTGTGGGGTGGGTGTTTAGGATGATCTAGTGATGGGTTTTGCAAAAAATTTTAATTTCCTCAGTTAAAAGTTGCCAATGAACTATCTGGGGCTCCCATTAGAAGCAAATCCAAGGAGGAAGAGTACATGGAAACCTATGGTGGATAAGTTCAAGAGCAAGTTAGCTTCATGGAATAGAAGGTATTTGTCTTTTGCAGGAAGATTAACTCTGATAAAGTCTATTTTGACAAGCTTGCCAGTATATTTCCTATCCATCTTGAAGCTGCCAGTGGCTATTGCAAAATCATTAGACAGAATTCAAGCTAATTTTCTTTGGGGAGCATTTGAAATCAGGAAAAAAGTGCACTTAGTTGTTGGAAGGAGGTTTGTCTAAGCAAAAATCAAGGTGGGCTAGGTGTAAGAAATCTAAGTCAGGTTAATGAGTGCTTATTAATTAAGTGGTGGTGGAGGTATGGCAAAGAGGAGTCAGCTTTGTGGAAACAATTGGTTTGTAGTAAGTATGAAGGTTTGGGTGGCAGATGGAGCCCATTATTAGTAGATTCAGTGTTGATGTCTAATCTGTGGCAGGGCATACTATCAGTGGCTTCAGCAAATCCTGCTTTGCAAGATTTCTTTTTGCAAAATTTCAAGTTAGTTGTTGGAAATGGTAGAAGATTGCAGTTCTAGGTTGATAAGTCGTTTAACAATCAAAGTCTGAGTGTGGTATTCCCCAAATTATTCACTTTGTCAGTTGAAAAAGATGGCAATTTGTTTGATTTTTTCCATAGAAGAGTGGATAAAGATTGGAAACTTGCCTTTAGAAGGCCTCTTTTTGCTTGGGAAGATGAGGAAGTGTTGAATCTTAATGACCAGTTGCAGAATGCACCTAGGCTAAATGAAGGGGTTGAAGACTCTTGCTCTTGGCTAGCTCATTCCTCTGGAGCTTTTACTGTGGCATTAATCTGGAAATGGGTGGAAGCATGTAAAAGGCCAGCTATTACAGTCACTAAAAGTATTTGGAATAATTTAGCCCCTCCCAAGATACAATTTCTGAGCTGGTTAGCTTGGAGAGGTAGGATTAAGTCCTCTGAGTTTTTGCAAAGGATTGGAGTGCTAAATTCAAATGTCAGTGCACTCTGTGTGCTTTGTAAAACTGAGGTAGAGTCTTTGAACCATGTTCTACTTCATTGTTCTATGATCTGGAGAATATGGGCCAATATTGTGAATTGATGGAATTTAAGTTAGGTTATTCCTGGTTCAGTGGAGGCATTATTACATTTGTGATAAGGTACAATGAAGAAAAAGGTGAAGGAGATTTGGAGGACAATTCCATTAGAAGTAATGTGGTCAGTGTGGAAAATTAGGAATGAGTGCTTATTTAATAAGGCACAACCAGATTTGACTGATTTGGATGAGCTGGTAAAGGTTAGAGTTGCTATGTGGGCTTCCTTCTTTTTGAAAGAGTTTAATTACTTCGTACAAATCTATAATTTGAAGTAGGTTTGCCACTGTGTCTAGAAATTATGACACAGGGGAGTTGAATTGTTGTTGTATTGTTGCTCTGCTGCTGGTTTTGTTGTTCTGTTTTGTTTTTTCTTTCTTTACTTTGGTTCCTCTTGATTGGTTTCTCACCAATCTAGGGCCAAGTGCTAGCAAATGATTATGCTTCTTTAGCGGTGCCAACCTGATTGGGATTGTTAAGGCCAGCTATGATTCTCTTTGCACTTCCCTCTTTTGTTGATGTAAGTTTTGCATGTATATTGCTTTCTTCATCAATATAGCTTCAATTTTGCCTATCAAAAAAAAAAAAAAAAAACAAAAACAAAGTTTAAAGATCATTTATCGATCTCAAATGAATAACAGTACCTATGTCCAAACTTTATACAAAGATATATTTCTCTCCAAACTCTATCACCGACATGATGTCAACCAAGATTTATGGAAAGAACGCTTTATTATCGGACTTCCCATATTTTTCACCGAAAAGGTCAAGACTAGAATCCGCACCAAACATAATGGTCAAATCCCCTACAATCAGTACACCTTCGGTGAATTAATATTTGAAACTTGCGCTGAAGGATTATCCCTATGTAATTATATCAAACTTAAAAATCAATTAAAGAAGGAATGCACAACCAGTCGAACTAAACTCGGCCAATTTTGCTACCAATTTGGTTACAATTCTATTCTTCCTCCTGTATCAGGATTCTCCTCCCGAAGGGCACCTATCCACAAAACTTGCAAATATTCTACAAAAAAATATTTCAACAAATTTTCAAACTACAAAAAGAAACCTTATTATAAAAGAGAAAGTTTACTAATTCTAAATCTTCCAACATCTCTAAATCCAAACCCAGTTCCTCTAAGAAAATCGCAAACTATTGGAAACGTGGCAAATCATGTCACTATGCAAATAAATGTCTAACCAAAAGGAAAATCCATAAACTTGATGTCTCAGATGAATTTAAAAACCAATTAGAATCAATTCTTTTCCTGGACAAAGAACCCAAATCTAATATAAAATATTCTTCAGACAATACTTCTAATAATGAATTTCAACTTAATGAAATTGATAATGATCAATACAAAAAATTAAGGTTTTAGAGACCAAAATTTAAAGACAAAATTATTTTTTAGGGACCAAATATTTTTGTTGAGAAAAGTGTCGTTATTATATTTTTAGCGTAAAAATTAGACATTAGTGATGAATTATTATCTTTTTGGAACCAAATTTTTTGTCTCAAAAAATAAACCACTTTTAGACCAAATTATTTTGTCCCTAAAAGTGTATTTATTAGTGATATTTTTAAAATTTTGTCACTAAAGGCCTTATTTTTGACTTTTCGGGACGACCTTTTAGCGACTATCCTTATTACGATAGAAATTGGTCCCTAAATGTCTTTTACAATAAAATTTTCACTTTTAGAAACCAAAAATTTGGTCTCTATGTATGCTGTTTTCTGACCACACTGCCAAACAGGTACTCAGCTGGAGAATACCGGCAGAATACATTGCGCTTGAACGACCTGTCACAGAAAGAAAAGACTCCGGCGGTGGTTCTTCCACCCGGGGGCACTCTAACGATCAAGTCAATAATCAGTTATCTCTCAAAGATAATAATTAGTGCTTAACTGACTAGCCAGAATACAAAAAGCGTACCTTAGACCCACGATGGTACCTTTCTTTTATAGTCAACACTGACTTGATTCTTCTAGAAGCTTAGCTTCTCTTGGACTTTTGCTCAATATTCATCTTGGACTCTCCTATAGATAAAGATAAATGCCCTGAGAGCTTTATCCTTATCCAGGCTGTAGTCCTCCGCCATTCTAGAACTCTTATCCCTTATCCGTTCATCTCGGATTCTGGTATCTTCGCAGGTAACCTTGACCCAGCCGAGATCACCTCGGCGTCAAGACAAGGACACGTGGCACCTCGGCTGGCACTTCGGTGCCACCTTGGCCACGTGTTGCTATCCAAAAAATTATGTCCCCACAACTGCCCCTAGGTTCTATTACCTCGGCATCCTAAGGTAACGGAACCTATATCATTTGACCATATAGCACGTCAGCTAAGCTTGCTCTATCATTCGTTACTAAGGTCATCATTCGCCGGCTCCATATGACCAAGACTTGTAGTCTGTTTTTCATCAATGCCTTAGAGCCAAGAGCCAAAAAAAATTTCAAGCTCTTTACCCGAGATCATTCCCATAGCCGAGGTATTTGCTTTATTAAATCAAGAACTCCAAGAGTTTCTACACGCGCATGAGCTGTCACGCACAGCAACTCAATCATTTTCACCATGCGTCTCGTCCCTATTGAACCGTACCTGACACACGCCATCAGGTCGCGTCATTTTTGCGTGTGCTGCCTGATAGACACATCGTCTTAGGCACATTCAATACCATTTTGCCGCGTTTTCGTGTTTTGATCGAAAACACTTCTCTTTCTTCGTCTTTTCACTTTCACATCACTGTTTTCGTTCAAGCTCTCTCTCTCTCTCTCTATGTGACGGCCGGGTTCCTCCCCTTTCTCTTTCTTTCCTTCTTCGCTTCGTCCTCTATTTGCCTTCATTGGATTTGAAATATCTGGGATGGTTCCCCGGGTTAAAATTCTAGTTCTTGTTTTTGTCGGTGTTGAATTTCGCTTGTTCCGAAGGGCGTATGGGTGAGTCCGGAGTGCCGGGAGCGAAACAGTAATTTTTGGTGGCTGGGCTTGGGCCGTACATGCGGGGCCCTAGGCCGCACGTGCGGGGATGGGCTGCACGAGCGGCGGGTATGGCCGTACGAGAGGTGGAGGCTTAGACCCAGAAAATCTGATTATGCCTAGAGCGCACGAGCGGAGAAAATGGGCCGCACGAGCGGTGGGGAGGGCTGCACGAGCGGCCAACTAGGCAGTTCGTGCCCTGTTTTCTTAAAACGTTTTGGTCCGAATGTCTCACCCATTATACATATATCTCTCTCACTCTAAACCTTATATTTTTCTCCCTTCTCTCTAGAAAACTTCCTCAAGCCTCAAAACACTTTGATTTTACAAATTTTGGGTCAAGATCTCCATCTCTTTCCTTCAAATCTTGAAGATCCAAAGTTAGGGCTTCACTTGGGTGGTGGAGATCCGAATTTTCTCTCATCTTTGAGGCTAGGGTTTCATCTCTCTTTTCATCAACAAGCTTGAGGTAGGGATTTCTTGAGTTATATATACTAGTTTTGCTCTTTGGATGCTGATTTAAAAATGTTCTTGAAGTTTTGTGTTAATTTTAGATTTTGGTTCAAAATATTGAGAGTCTTGAATATGGATTTGAAATCTCTAACTTTTTACTACTTCTTGAGGGTTTCTCTCTATTAAACTCATGATGAATGATTATGCTGGGTTCTTTTAGAAAATGATGAAATTTTGCTTTCAATGAAAACCCTAGAAATTGGGGCTTTTGAAAAATAATGAAGATGCCTTGAAATTATCTATTTTCTTGTACCAAGAGGATGTTTGAGAGTTAGTCTCACCAAATGTCTAACAAAATAGCAACTTCTTGATGTATATATATATATATATTTCTAAATGGAGGCCCTCTTTTAAAAAAATTCTTTGATGAATGCATATTTGTGTAGAGTAGTAAAATGGTGAGTTGTTGAGTGCCATAAGTGTTGTAAAATGCCTAATTGTAAAGTAATGGGAAATGAAATGAGAGATGGCATGCTAGACATATTGAAAGTTGGTTATGACGAATTATTGTTGAGGAATTGTTGTGGTGTGTCGAGGACACATGGCTATTGTGCGAAATGAGAAATTGAACTATGTGTTGAAGGCATAGGGGTATCTTGTGGAAGAACATGGTAAGGAGGAAATGGAAATGTGATGTTGAATATTGTTGTAGATATGTTTTTGAATATAAAGAAATGCTATGAGTTAGTAGTTATTGCATCATATTCTCAATTGATTTATTGTCATTATTGCATATTTTGACATGAGTTGGAAAAGCATTCATTTTGAGAAAGATCATTGTAATGAGAACTAATAGAAATGTGTATGGGGTAAATACGTTGGTAAGTCCAGATAGGGGTGTAGATGAATTTGATAAGTTGGCCTGAGTGTCTAAGGTGAAAGACCCGAAAGCCGCACGAATAGGTATCGAGCCTTCCGGTTAATACTGGTAAAAATGACAGTTTGGTAGTACTCGTAGAGTCTACTTGCAGACACCAGCCTAGGGATTACCAGTGTCGTATTTACCGCCCCTGTTGATTTAAATGTTGAAAGTTTGAAATTGATGAGATTGCATAACATTATTGAGAACATGGTGGATTTAAAATAGTGCATTGAATATTATTGGGAACATGATGATTTTGAAATGGTGCATTGAAATAAGATTTTCCTTCACTATTGGCACTTGCATGGAATTACATATGCATTTTTAACATTGATGATATTGGCATAACTGTGTATACTTTGTGAGGAATCTACTGGGCTTTATGTTCACCCTAATAGGAATTGGAGCAGGTAAAGATGTGGTGACCCTGCCAAGCTAAGGGCGTGGAGATGTTTGAAGAAGAGTAGTTTGACTCTTATTTTGTTGTGAAATTTGTTGTAAGCCAAGGGCTAATGTGTTTGGGTCCGAGAGACTATTATGTGTAATCGAGCTATTGCCTTGGAACTTGTAAGCCCTTGAGGGCCTTATTTGTTGTGATTCAATGGTTTCTTTTACTTGCTCTCGATTCATGTACTAGTTTGTAAATAGATGTATATTGGCATGTGAGAATACTTTAGTAAGCATTTGGAACCATGTAAATGATTTTGGTTAATATCTTATTTTAGAAGTGGGTTGATGTAATAGTTATGTGGGATTATTTTTGGGGATTGACACTCTAACTTTCTCTCCCAAATCCTCCATTGTTGCCTTCGAAGCTTTCTGCAACTACTCTATTCTCCCCCTCCGGCGAGGTATTCACCGTCCTGCTACTTGTTCCACCATCGTTCAACTTCGGCATTCATTTCACCGACGTCACTCTTCCTGGTAAGCCATTGCTTCCCTTTGTTTCAATTTCTTGTTTCACTTCAAACTTTTATGCTTGTACACTACTACTGTGATTTTATTTATGTTCTTGAATCTTCATTTGTGTTGTAAATTTTTCCTTGCTTGTAATTTTCTTTCTGGGTATACACACACACACACATGCTGTTCATACTCTTAACGTTCTTGATAGCTTACCACTATTCTTGATTTTCTGTTATCTTCTTGAGTCTGAATCATGCTTTTTGCCCTGTTTCTTGCTATGTTTTCCAAATTCTTGCCTTTTATTCTCTGCTTCTATATAGATTAGGCTTGGGTTTTGTTCTAGAACTCCTATCCTTAGGAAAAATTGAAACGTACTCCTCCTAGATCCTAAAAACCCTTGCCTCAACTCCTGATTTGAGTTTAAGCCGAGGTCCTTTAAACCTTAACAAAACAATTCCTTTTGAAATCCAACACCTCCCCCACTTTGGCCAACGTCATGGGTATGTTCAGGTGGAGGGTAGACACCCTAACTAAGCTAAAATACTTTAGGCAGGAGTTTGCCATTCCTGCCGATGTCCACCTTAGGTTGGTAGGGGAGTGTAGACGTCCCCGAACGCCCCGGGAGGGTTAAGTCCCGTTCCGTTCGTATTGGGGTCACTACAGTTCAAGGACTCAAATGTCACGGTTCTTAATCTTGAACCAAAGAGTCCAAATCCGGCAAATCGATTTTGAAAATAGATTTTTTGAAAAGAAGTGCCAAACATGGGCTGTTTTGCCAGATACAGAGTCGCCACCTAAATGTTTTTTTAATGGGAAATTTAGGAAACCCTGACTCGGTGCCAAAGGCCACGTGTCCGTCATCACCAAAGTTGCCTCGGCTCGGGAACTTGGGTACGATTGGGGAAGGTCACTTCGTGAGCACCCCCGCTCGCCCAGTCAAAGACCGGCCTCTACTAACCATGATATCTATTTTTGAAAACACTGTGCGTTCTTATTCCGGTTATTAGCCTAGATTTACTATGTGATGTGCACAGCATACAAGTATAGACTGGATCACCTGAATTGGAACAAAACATTTCATGTTTGTTTATTTGAAAATGGTTTGATGGTGCTATCCGCAGGTAGGCTAAGACGTGGATTTGCCACCCTCGGGTGGGCTTAGAAAACATGATTTTACCACTATCTAGTGGGCTTTAAAACAAACAATCAATGCATTGTCCCAATTCAAATAACCCAACCTTCACCCACAGGCATTCAGGCAGTTATATCACATAAGCAAATAGCCTCATGGCAAGCATGCTATTCATGGCAGTCACTCACACGCATGCAAGGATGCTAAAGCATAAAACTCACCGAGTACTCCAAGCCAAAACAGAAGCTCATTGGAAATCATGCATGATCCTAAATATGCTGAAATGCCTAATACAACACATGCAAAAATGCAACTATAGCAGGCTCGGCCATCCTAAACATGGCATATGGAATGCAACAACTATCAAGTATTCAATTTGGAATTGAAATACAAATGCAGTTAGTATGGTGCGCCGAGCCCGGTGCATGCAAGACAGATGAATGAATGCAACATGCTATCATACTGTATGCTAATTGAAACATGCCCTAATCTCAACCATCATAAGCAGGTAAATAAAAGGGAAGAAAGACGTGGGATTGGAAGACATACATCACACTCACCCACACTTATTACAATTATGCCCTCGCGTAGAGGGTCCGAATAAATATACAGTCCCGAATAAAAGAATAGTACAGTCCCAATAATACAGTCCAAATAATGTACAAATTCCTAATTAATTGACAAATTAACTAAGAAAACTGTAAAACTGGCATGCAAGCCAGGAACTGCCTTGATTTCGCTCCGGGTGATGAATGATGCATGTTTAGGCTGGCTTGCGCGGAAATCCACTGGGATGCCCCAATTAGCCTCTGTTTGCACCTGTTCTTGAAATACGTACCAAGCCTCGGAAGACTGCTGATTCTTGATTTTGCTGCAACAGAGAGCAGGAAAGAGGCATAGCAATGTATTTCACGAATGTATGCATGTCTCGATCCTCGTGCCACCAATCACGCATCTCGATGCATGATGGCCGAGGAGCCGAATTGCACAACTCAATATGAAATGAATGCAAATGAAAACACAACAAGACCTAACTCCCTCATGGATGATCCGGAGTGTCGGTGACTTGGGAATTGAGACACGTTCCGTCACTCGGAGTACGGAACGTACCTCGTTTCCCGTGCCCGGGCTAACTCCTATCCCGAACACGATGCAATATGCATGATATGTGTGAAATGCAACTAAGATACAATCCTAACATACACAATGTTATGGAATGGCATACACGCTACACGAGGTGATACACAACCGAGCATACACAATGCAATATGGGCTTACACCAACATGAGAGAGCCTCAGCCACACTCACATAAGAGGCCATCAGATGAAAATGAGACAACTCGAAATACGTGCACGCGTGCACGCAAACCGAGGACCGAACCTACGACACGGAATGCCACTCTAATGAGACATGGCAAGACATGGAATATGATATGCAAACATGAAAATTTCAGAGGCAAAATGACATGCAAAACAGCCCCGAAACATGGCGAAATGAAACCCGATGCATGGAATCTCTCCCGAAATGCAAAACTAGGCATGCGGAATGGCCTACAGCTATACTAAACATGCATAATTGGTACATGAAGTGTAAAAGCAGAAGCAAGGCAGCCCAAAAACTAGCATTTTTACAGTATAAAGTATGGCCAAACAGCAAGCACAAATAGGGCTAAAATGGCATACAAAAATGGGGGGGGGGGGGCCAAGAGAGGTTATGAAGCAAGTCATAGCCGCTGATCTCAAACACAAAAGGCCCCTTCTACAATATTGAAGAGGGGCCAAAAATATGATGTTTTTCAGTAGATGACAAGCCCCAGAAACAGATATAAGTATGGCAAACAATTCATGCAAGAAATGGGCCAACAAAGGGGCAAAGAAGTAACTGATATATGGGGGTCTCAAACAAGTGAGGGACCTTCAACAATGTCGAAGAGGGTCCCAAAATATAGCATTTTACAGTAGATGATCAAGCCCAAATCAGTATACAAACATGCTCAAAATGCAATGCAAGATTAAGTCCACAAGAAGGCTATAACACAAAGTATACAAAATATTCATCAAAAAGTCAAAGACCCTTAATTAAACATGACAAGGGGGTCAAAATATGTCCACTTTCAGCTCTGATCATGGCCGAAAAACAGAAGCAAGATAAGCTAACAACTCATGCAAAAATAGGGACCAAAAAGGGGTACAATGGCAAGTGATACATGGAGGTCCCAAAAAGTGTTGAGCCCTTCTCCAATGTTGAAGAGGGGATCAAAATAGGCCTATTTACAGTTTACATCAGGCCCCAAAACAGATCACACACAAGCCAAAAATACTATGCAAAATAATGGCATTCAAAGGAGTATTGAAGCAAGTGCAACATGGGGGGCTGAAACAGTGTTGAGCCCTTAATGAAACAAGAAAATGAGCTCAAAAAAATGACCTTTTCAGTTTTGGTCGGAGCTCAAAACAGCAAGCAAGGAGGCTAGAAAAATGTTGCAAAATAAGGACCAAAAGGAGGGGAAATGGACTTACCCTTGAAGACTACTCCTTGGATGCTTCTTGGCTTGAGAAATGCTGCCTCCTAGCTGCTGGAAAGCTCCCCAAGTTGCTGGAAATGGAGTAGTGGTGGTGGTGCTAGGTGGTGGTGTGGAAAAGGGGTTGGACTTGGATGTTTAGAGGGTGGAAATGAGAGAGAGGAAGGAGATACAATGCAAGAGCTCCAAGGGAGTTTTTTTTCAACCCTAAAATCAGAGTTGGGCAGCTGGTTATGTAGACAAAAGAGAGGGAGAAAGAGGGGGGAAAAAGGGAGGGAAAATCCCTCCAAGTTTCCCTCCAAAAAAAGTCCCCCCGGATACAGAATCTGGGGGGAAAATGAGGGTGTATCTACACTGTACTCCCTGTAAGGAAGCTGGCCGACTAGTTTTGGGGTTGCAGGTGGCCGGCCGGCCACCCCCCATGGCCGGCCGGCCAAGGGCAAAAATGGAAAGTTGATTTTCTGGCCGGCCACCACATATTGGTGGCCTCCCATGTGTTCTCAACACAACCCTGTGGTTGGAAATTGGCAACTGTAAAACAGGAGAGAGAACAAGCCACTTTTCAAAGGGGTTTCAAAATGGGCAAAGGAATTAATGGCCGGCCATATAATATTTGTGGCCTCCCAGATGTGTACAACACAAATATGTGGTTTAGGGTGCAAGAAAATGACCCTAGGGTGGTCAACATTGGCTTGGAAGTGAGAAAAACGGGTGTCGGAGGGCGCCGGAGGAATATAACTGGTTTCTGAAACAATTGTTGGCCTTCCACCCTTCTACGGCCTTCCTGGTGATGAAACACAGGTACCTGCCAAAAATGAACGAAAACCGATGCAAAACGAATGCTCGGGGGCCAGAACGCGCAGTTCGGGGCCCCGAAAACTGCCGGTTAAGCACCGAAAGTGGCATTCGACCACGAAGTGGGTCTCTCAGACCTCAGTGTCCCTCAAAAGGGAGTAAATAAGATGCATGCCAAAAACCGGAGCAATCGGAGATAGTTAGGCGGTCCCGAACTGAGGCACACGGCCTGACGGCTCCGAAAACCGGGAACCGGGCTCCGGAATAGCCAAAATGGCCTACAACCACGAAATGTAGCCCACGGCCACTGAGAGATGGTCCACGAGATCTCTCCCTCCCTCTGGGAAAAGAAACAGAGAAAAACAAGTCTGGTTCGCAAACCGAGGCAAGGCACAGAAGAGGGTTCGGAAGTCTTGAGGCAAGGCTCGCAGCCGGGACTCCGCAACCTCAGAACGAGCACAATATGCAACATCACCAAGCGCTCAATCGGTGACATCTGAGTCTTAAGGTCGGTCAAAAATAGGGTGTCTACAGGGAGGAGGACTCCAGCATGCCAAAAGACAACTTCATGCCCTTCCCAGTAGTAGCCTTCATTGAGTGTTGGCTTAGGTTCCCCCTTGACATCCTCTTCCGCGAAATCCTTTACTATTACAAACTGAACCCAATGTAACATGCCATTAACTCTTACCGAGTTATCAATGGTATAATTTCCTTAGCCAAAAAAGAGAATGCTAGGATTACTCTTGCTGACATCCAGTACTGCTACACTATGTGTGGCCTTAAGTCAGAAAAAAGCTACATTTATTACCTTAAGCCGAGGTCGACCGAATACAAACTCATCGCCGACGTCCCTGATTCCAACAAGGGTGCCGGAGACGATTATTTTATTGTCTCGGGCAACTGGGAGTTCCCTCCAGAGGATGACCTTCACCTCTATACTTTATGTCGTACAGTGTTCAGAGAGGGAGATAGTAATAGCCAAGTGTCACTTTCCTTGCTTTTAAGTCTTCTTTTTCTTTATTTTGATTTTTTTTTTGTATGTTCTAACGTCTGTTTGTTTTTTTACTTGCAGTCCTTCCTCAACCACCAAAGGGCTTCCGCAAAACATTCTTCCCAAGTAAAGATTTTAAGAAGCTATTGGACTTGCCTGTTAATCAGCGCAAGGCTCCTCTACTACTGAACTATATCCCGAGCTACAAGTCCACTTTGCACGACGTCCCAAAGAAGAGCAAGTTTCCTCCTTGTGCTACAACTCCTGCTACAACTTCGTCACCTCGGTCAGATCAGGGAACAACCTCTGATCCAGCAGAACAGCTATCAACCTATGCTCCACAACTGATTCCACCTTCTCCATGCCAATGCTGACATCGAGATCCACTGCTCGCAGCAGCAGGCAGGACTTGTAGCCGAAGACGCCGAAGTGCCAAGGCATCCTCTTATGATCCAGCCAATCCTCCTACTGCCCTGCCAGCAATTCACTTCGGTACAAAAGTCACAGTTGCTGCGACCTCTGACGAGATGGGACGTAAGAAGGCTGTTGCCGAAGACCTCTTGGCCGACATCACAGGTGTCGTTATGGTCCAATCTTCCCCATCGCAATCCTAGCCAAAGCCAAAGCCAAAGAGGTTGAAAAAAGCCCAAGCAAAGGCAATGGTGACTCAGATCGATTCTGAGGACACCTTACCGATTTCAAAAATGGCCGAGGCGGAATAAAGTGCCTCTGTCGCCGAAAAGAGGCCCGTAGAGGTTGCTCCCTCCGAATCCACCCGGTCAAAGAAGCCGAGGTTAGAGTCTGCTACAACCTTGGGGTCCCTGAAATTTGATGCCCTCTAGGCCCCTCCAATCACCATCGAGGACAAGCCAGTCAGAGTTGGCAACAGCGCGACTGACATTGAAGTCGGCGTTGCCCTCTCTACTGCCTTGCTCTTTCCCAAAGACCTCAAATGCAACGCCGAGGTCAACGAATACGAAAATTTTACTCTGATGTTGCAGCACTCCGTACAAGTAAGCCCCTAACACTTGGTACTCTTCATTCTTTGTTTTTCCACACTTAGAGAGTTTTATTAACTTTTGTTTCTTCCATTTCTTCTAGGCAATCCAACATGCCCACTGCTTCGTGATATAGGCCTTTAACATTAAGAAGAAGTTGACCCGCAAGACCAAGGAAGCTGCTAGCTTGCTCAAATTGATAAACAATGTTGAGGCCGAGATGAAGGTCCTGATTGATTAGGCCAAGGCAGCCAAACAAGCCCAAGATGAGGCCGAGGAAAGGGCGAGGGCTGCTGTGGCTATCGTTGAGGTCCTCAATGCTGAGAAGAAAGAGGTCGAGGAAAAAATGATCGAAGCCCAAGCCGAACTCCGTGATGCCCTGGCCACAAAACCCGCCGAGATCAAAGCGGCAGACGAGAAGGCATATGTCGAGGGGGCAGCCGACGTCCGCGAGGACTATAAAAAACAAGTCAGAGAGGCATGCAACAAGGGTTACACCCTGGTTTGAATGGCTGCTCTGAAGGAGTTGGCTATCCCCAAGGACTCTCCTCTCAGAGACGTAGGCTGACTCGTGCCACCATTCCTTCCCGCTTCAAGCCAATCCGAAGCTAAGGCTGAAGAAGAAGAAGAAGAAGAAGAAGAAGAAGAAAAAGAAGAGGAAGCCGAAGACGAAGAGGCCGAGGTGGCTGTTGCTGAAGATCCTGCTGGGGCCAAGTCCCCAACTCTGAATGAGCAAGTCCTAGACTTGACTCAGGATGATGAGGACGAGGTCTCAAAAGGTGCCTCCGCCTAGAAGACAACATTCGAGGTGCCAATCGCCGAGAGGAGCATTGATCAGACTCTACGATAGATTGACGCCGAGCTCGAGGCTGAGAAGGCCGCCGAAAACATTCCCCAATTGTCTTCTAGCGCCAAGACACAGCCTGCCACCGACGTCGAGTAGTCTTGCCATTGACTCTTTCTTTGTACTTAGTAATTTTCTGAACAATGTTTTTAGTTTTTATATTTGGCCGACGTGCCACTTTTGTAATCTGAACAAATAGTCTCTTTGTAGGCCGAAGTGCCTTTTTTTCTTCTTTTGATGCAAGTACAACTTCTTCTTTCAAGTGTTTGTATGTTTGTCTTCTTTTTACTGTCTTGTATGATTCCATACTTAGAATAATTTGCATGCCTTCAAGGTACATGTGACGACCCAGAATTTTTCCCTCCGCTCGAGCGGAGAAGTTGACGCTCGAGTGAACTTTTGGGGTTCCCAGCAATTTTGCAGACGGCCTGAGATTCTGGGAGTTGTGAATCTCCGCTCGAGCAGAGGAGTTGACGCTCGAGCGGACTGCTTTATTGGTCTGTGCGTGCTCGAGCGGAGAAAGAAGCGCTCGAGCGTGAAAAGTAAGATTACCCTTGACATTGTAGTAGTGTATTTGGAACCTTCCTATTTTATTTTGGAGTATTGATTGAGATGGTAATATGATGGCAAAGTAAGATTGGACCAAAAAAACTTTAATTCGAACAATTCGTTTACGTTCAGCAGTCACTCTTTTGCCTTTTTCTTTTTCCACACTTCGAATTTGAATGTGAGGTTAGAACCATTGGAAAGCTTATTTCCGGGGCTTCAATTTAGACACAAGAACGACCTAAAACGGAGTCCGAATGAGAGAGTTATGCATGTTTGAAGTTTTGGAATATGTGCTGGGTGCAGGTACGCTCGAGCGGGAAGAGCTCGAGCGGGTTTTGCAAGTACAGCAACTTAAAAACGGGATTTTTAGATCTTTTCTCACATTTTTTTCCCCCTCTTCTTTCCTCTCATTCTTAGTCCGAAACCCTAGCCCCAAAACCTTGATTTCCTCTACTTTGATCAACAATCCACCATGGTTTTTGCATCAAGAATGGAGAATAAGAGAAGATCAATGTTTTTACCCGATTAGAACTCAGATTTGCGAAGGCTTCTTCTCAAGCTCACTCATTTGCTTGATTATTGAGGTAGGGGTTCTAGTTTTCTTCAATACTTACATCAAGAGATAGATTTGTGGTATTTTTATTGTATAAATGTACGGATTTTCATTTTGAGCATATAGAGTAATTATGAGATTTGGGAATTTCGGGTTTGAAGCATTGAGGGTTCAATTGATGGGTTAAGGTGATGGAGTATGACCCTTAGATGTATGATCAAGGAGAAAATTGGGATGTAAGGTAATGGTATAAGAAGTTTGAATTTTTATGGAAAACTTTATTTTTCTTGAAACCCTAGGTTAATTTGTGATGCTAAATAATGATTTTGCCCAAATTGAAAATAGAATCATGGAATTGGTGGGTTGAATTATACGTGTACAAGTTTAATTGGATTTTTGAGATGTTTTGAAATAATGTTAAAATTTTACGAATGAACTTTATTATGAGCATTGTGAATCATGTTAAAATGAGAAAGGAAATTAGGGGAAATGATTTAGAGAATTAATGTGTGACTTCATATATGTGTAGGACACGCTTCGGGAGGAATAAATGTTCCACCAACACACTGTGAGTAATAGTACGAAGATGTACATTTTATTTACCATTGATAATTATTATCACTAATGCTCTGTTTCTTGTAAGTGTTACACAAACATTTATTATGATTGAAAGTCAATGTGAACGTTGAAAGATTGGCATACATCGGTATGACTTTGAAATGACTCTGTTCTATCAATAACGAGTAATAATTCTCTATGATCTATAAGCAAACTACGTCGTTTCTTAATGAATAAATGAAATTATGGTTATCTTTACACCAAGTATCTGTATGAAACGGAGATTATTCCATTATGTTACATGTGGACCCGAGGTCGTTAAGAACCTATGACATGCATGCAAATGTTTAACAGTATTATGTGACTCATGTTAGAATGTGGGTTATTCTGTCCTTATTAAGCGTATGGTAATGATATATGTGGGCTCAGTTAATAATTGTTATTGTTATTATTATTCAGTTGTACGCGAGACACCTGTATTAATTTGTAACCAAGCCATGGGAAACTTATGTACATTATTGTATAATGGAATTCTAAGAAAACTGAAATTACTTCTATTACTGTTTCGGTTATGCTATGCTATGACATGATATGATGTTTCGGTCTATAAGACCTATGAAATTCTGGTATGGAGCAAAGTGTTGTACGGAACTAAGTACTGCGATGCGAGTTACTTCTAGAATCCGTACGAGCTACCTCTTGAGTCCATACATATGTGAACTGGGCGTAAAGCCAATGTGAAAGTTATGAGGCCTATGGCCATTTTGTATGATCTGTTAGTATGAAACAAAGTGCTGTACGGAACTAAGTGCTGCAATGCGAGTCACCTCTAAAATCCGTACGAGCCATCTCTTGAGTTCATACATGCATTACAAGGGCTTTATACCAATACAAGGGCTTTATGCCAATACAAGGGCCTTATGCCATTACAAAGGCCTTATGCCAATACAAGGGCCTTATGCCAATACAAGGGCCTTATGCCATTATAAGGGCTTATACCATTCTGATAAGGGCTTCATGCCACTTTGTTAAGGATTTCATGCCATTCTGTTAAGGGCTGAAAGCCACTCTGTTTAAGATGGGGCCCAAGGCCGTTCTGTAAAAGATACTTTTGTATAAATGATTTTGAAAATGACTATGCTATATAATTATGAAATCCATATTTTGGGTTACGGAATGTTTAATATGATAAGTATTTTATGAAATGATAAAAATGCTATGAACTTTCGACATGTTTATGTTATGATACGTTTTCTGGATAATTTTCCCAAAATGCCTAGACACGCTATGAAACTCCGAATGTTCAAGATATGACAAGTTTTCTGAAGAAGATACTTTGCTATGCATACAGAAACAAATTAACCATATGTTCTCTTTATTGATAAATGCTCGGATATGTATTATAATTCATGTTGAACATTGAATTGTTATGTGCTATTATTCACTGAGCTTGGCTCACTTTATTTTATGTCTGTTTCTGTAGGCACTCAACCTGGAGGTCAACCTTAACCTGTGGCTTCCGTTACTCAATTGTCAATCCTTGAGTATCTAAACTCTTAGATGTTGACCGTTCAAGTTATGGAGTTTTGCTAAGTTTTTAATTTGTACCCTAAATGTCTGTTAAGATTGATGTGTATGTAATCCGTTTAGTTTCTCATGTTTTCGTTATACGCCCAACCTTGAGGGCTGGGTCTGTATGTGTATATGTACATGGCTATCTTCAGATGCACGTCACTGTATATTTATCTGCATTATGTTCTGTTTGTGATCCTGGCATAGTAGTGGTAGCTCAATGGATATTATTTTACGTTATTATATGTTATTAAATGCTTCCGTTCAGGCCCCATAGGTTATATTCATTAGGTTTTGTGTCCGTTTCTGAGGTGGTCATGCCCAAACTTTTAGGGGCGAGTTTGGGGTGTGACAGTACACCTTAACTGTGCAATTTCCTCGGGATAAAATACTTCGGGTATAACTGTTGACTGTTTATCTCGGCCATGGCTTAATACTTGAGAACACTTGTAAAAATATTTTCACAAGTGCCTATTTAAAACTTGCCACTTCACTTTCACTTATCAAGACTTCTGTCTTCCATTATCTTCCAAGTCTTGGCAATATGGTAATTTCGGCAAGTATGTAAATACTTCTTTCAACATAACCTTGGCTTAACTTCAACTTGTAAATTTTTCTTAAAATTTCAACAAGTGTTAAACCAACTTTCTTTCAACATAACCTCGGTTTAACTTTAACTTATAAATTTTTCTTAAAATTTCAACAAGTGTTAAACCAACTTTAGCTTGTAAATTCCAACTGCCAAGCATTATTCTCCAGCTCTCTACCCCCTAATGTGAACTTAAGTTCCACTTGGGTTCTCATTAAGCATCTGGCTATGACCTCGTCACCGAAGTTTATTCTAAGCAGAAACTTAGCCGAGGTTCTCAGCCTTGGGTCCTCTGTTAATCTTACTGAAAGGCATTTGGTTCCAATCTGAATTTGATTTTGCCAACCTGGCAAATCTAGTTTAATCCAACTTAGTTCAACTCCATTATATGCAAGTATAATTTTAATTCTACCATATAATGAGTCTTAAGTTATTCATCATGTTTCACTCAGAAACATTGCCAACTTAGTTCAACTCTATTATATGCAAGTATAATTTCACTCTGCTATATAATAAGTCTAAGTTATTCGTCATGTTTCGCTTAGAAACATCTCCAACTTAGTTCAACTCTATTATATGCAAGTATAATTTCACTCTGCCATATAATAAGTCTAAGTTATTCGTCATGTTTCAATCAGAAACATCGCCAACTTAGTTCAACTCTATTATATGCAAGTATAATTCAACTCTGGCATATAATAAGTCTAAGTTATTCATCATGTTCCAATCAGAAACATCGCCAAGGGACTGGTTAATCGTTTTACACAAGTTTGAAATTTAAAAAATCAAACTAAAATTTTATTATTTACTTCGGCTAATAACAAAAGATTTAAAGAAAAAACAAAATGAAATCTTAATGATAGAAAAAACTTCAAGTTGCAAGTATTCCAGGGTCTTGGCAACTCTTTGCCTTCACTGTCTTCAAGCCGATATGCCCCATTGCTGTAGACACCCCATTTTTGACCGACCTTAAGACTCAGACGTCACCAATTGAGTGCTTGGTGATAGTGCATATTGTGCTCGTTCTGGAGTTTCAGAGTCTCGGCTGCGAGCCTTGCCTCTGGACTTCGGGGCTCTTTTGTGCTTTGCCTCGGTTTGCGAACCAGGTCCTGTTTTCTCTGTTTTCTCTTCCCAAAGGGAGGGAGAAGTCTCGTAGACTATCTCTCAGTGGCCGTAGGCTACGTTTCATGGTCACAGGCCATTTTTCCCGTTTGGAGGCCAGTTTCCGGTTTTCGAAGCCGTTGGCCGTGTGCCTCAGTTCGGGACCGTCTAATTACCTCCGTTTGCTCCGGTTTTTGGCACACACCTTGTTTCCTCCCTTTAAAGGGACACTATGGCCCGGGAGACCACCTTCGAGGTCATACGCCACCTCCGGTGCTTAACAGCCTATTTTCGGTGCCCCGGACCGCACGTTTTGGCCCCCGAACCCTCGTTTTGCATCGGTTAGGGTTCAATTTTGGTATGGACCCTATTTTCATTGCTAGGAAGATGGTAGGATGGTGGGAGGCCACCTTTTCCCCTGAAAAACCAGTTTTCTCATTTTCTCTCTCCTAAAGCCGATTTTTCTGACAGAAAGCTGGTTTTTCTCACTTTTAAGCCACAATTTCTGGTTTTTCATCCCACCATTGTGTTGTACTCATCTGGGAGGCCACCAATATGGGCTGCCGACCACCTTTCATGGAGGTGACTTTTTTGACCTGGCTGGCCTACCACAAAAGGTGGCTGGCCGACCACCTGAACCTTTTGACCTGGTCGGTCGACCAGGGCAAGTGGTCGGCTGACCACTTGAACTGGTCGGCCTATCTTCTGCTTTTTGGCCTTCCCAAGTGCTTCACAGCTGTGAAGCATTTGACCCACTGTCCGAGATTTTGAGCCTTTGGTTGCCCTTTTTAAGGTGGTTTTGCACCCTTTACTTAGCTTCCAAAGGAAGTTTGACCCTTTGGTCAAGCTTCTTGAGGAAGCTTGACCCTTTTGGTCAAGCTTCTTTTAGAAGCTTTGACCCCCCTCTCATGGCTTCTCCAAGAAGCCTCACCTCTCTCCCCCTATAAAACACACCTTCCACCTCCATTTTCAAGGGTTAGAAGCTTTTGGCTGGAGCATACATACAATTCCCTCTATCTCTATACTTCAAGCCTCCAAACACCCATATTCTTGGCCATTTTACACTACACCTCTAAGCCTAACACCTCCATCATCCATTACAGCACTTTGGGACTGATTTGCAAGGGTTGAAGGCTCACCAACTTGGTCCAAAAGCTCCTGCTTTGCTGCTCTTCAAGGGTAAGTACCTATTTCCCTTAAACTTGCATTTTTTTACTCCATTGGTTAGCCTTAGTTGGAAGCATTTCTAGACTTTGTCATAAACTGAAAAGTATCATATTTTGAGCTCCTCTTGAAGATTGTATAAGGACACTTTTCTGTTTGACGTCTCCTACATCCTCGTATGCTTTATCCCTCTTTGTAGGCCTATTTTGCATCATATCTTAGTCCTACTTGTGAGCATTTTCGAGATTTTTTATAAACTAGAAAAAGTTTCCTTTTGAGCTTATAAACATGTTTACTTAAGGTCACTTCTTTGTTTGGGGTCATCTCCCCCCTTTCATGCTTTATTTCTTCATGTTTTGAGCTTTGCATGTGAGCATTTGCATTGGCCTTGATTTGGCCTTTTAGCCACTGAAATCCAGTGGATTTTCAGTGGCTTATATGTATCTTTGAGCTTCAAAATCATAGAGGGGTGACCCTCTCAGCCCTCATCCTCTTTACTAGCATTGTTGACCTTCCAAAGGGGCTCTATTTTGTATGTTGTGAAGTCACATTCCATGCTCTATTTTGTGAGTTCTAAGGTCTGCCTTGACTCTGTCCGGTGCCCCTTTGGTCATATTTTATGTCTATGATGCATGTATAGAGCAATCCTATTCAAGGCCTTTCAAAGGGCCTTCCATTTGCATGTTTCTTAGACCAATTCCAGAGCCTATTTGGTGAGTTTTAGGGCTGTCATAATTCATTTCCAGAGTTGGTTTTTCCATGCTAAGTGTCTATCTTGTATGTGTTGAGTAACCTCTTGCATGGCCCTCCAAAGGAGCTCATCATTTTTGCATGTGTTGGCTACATTTCAGTGGTTATTTGGGCATATTTTGACATATTTTATTTACTGTTTTTGGCTGGTTTGATGAGTTCTCATATGCTTCATATACATGCCATGTAAACCATGCTTGCTAGCCAATGTTGCATGTTGTTTTAGCCCATCATGTTAGCATTTTTTGGCCATGCTTTAAACTAGTAATGTGCATGTTTTGGGACTGCCTTGGCTCTGTCTTTGTGCTTCATAGTCAAGTAATGCTTGCTTTGCATGGTTATGGTTCAATACATGTGCCTAGTTTTGAGTTTCGGGGCCTCTTTCATGCATTGGGTGCCATATTTCCATGATTTGGGACCATTGCGCATCGTATTTCAGTGCTGGAAATTGCATGTTTGTATGCCATCTTTCATCCCTTGCCATGCTTTGGTAGAGTGGCATTTGATGCCTTAGGTTCGGTCCTTGGTATTCGTGCATGTGTGCACGCATTTCGGTTGTCTCATTTTCATCTTATGGCCGCTAATGTGAGTGTGGCTGAGGTCCACTCATATTGGTGTAAGCCCATATTGCATTGTGTAGCCATCTTAGTCCATAGCATTGTGTATGCTAGGTTGTATGTTAGAGCATTGTGTATGCCATGTTATATCAAGCATTGTGTATACCAGTTCATAGCATTGCGTATGCTAGGTTGTATGTTAGTCGCATTCATGCATGTCATGCATATTGCATCGTGTTTGGGATAGGAGTTAGCCCAAGCACGGGAAACGAGGGACGTTTCGTACTCCGAGTGACGGAACGTGTCTCAATTCCCGGTCACCGACACTCCGGATTAACCATGATGGAGTCTCGGTCTTGTTGTGTTTTCATGTGCATTCATTTCATATTGAGTCGTGTAATTCGACTCCTCGGCCATCATGCATCGAGATGTGTGATTGATGGCACGAGGATCGAGGCGAGCATACATATGTGAAAATACTTTGCCATGCCCCTTTCTTGCTCTCTATTGCAGTAATCAAGGATCAACATCCTTCAAGAGCTTTGCACAACATTCCGGGATTAATTGCAAACAGAGGCAAACCGGGGCATCGCACTGGATTTCTGCGCAAGGCAACTCAAGCATGCATCATTCATCATCCGGAACAGAGCTGAGGCGGTCCATGGGCTTGCATGCTAATTTACTGCTTTCCTAGTTAATTTGTTAATTAATTAGAGTTTTGTACTTATTCGGACTGTATTATTTATTCGAACCCTCTAAGCGAGGGCACAACTGTAATAAGTGTGTGTGTGTGTGTGTGTGTGCGCTGTATGTCTTCCAACCCCACGTCTTTCTCCCTTTTATTTACCAGCTTATGATGGTTAGATTAGGGCATGTTTCAATTAGCATACAGTATGATAGCATGTTTATATCCCTTCATCTGTTTTGGATGCACCGGGCTCGGCGCATCATACTAACTGCATTGTATTTCAATTCTGAGTTAAATACGTGTTAGTTGTAGCATTTCACATGCCATCTTTAGAATAGCCGAGCCTATAGTTTGCATTTTGCATGTGTTGCATTAGGCATTTCAGCATAGTTAGGATCATGCATTGATTTCTAACATAGCTTCTGTTTTGGCTTGGAGTACTTGGTAAGTGTTATGCTTTAGCATCCTTGCATGCGTGTGAGTGACTGCCATGATAGCATGCTTACCATGAGGCTATTTGCTTATGTGATATAACTGCCTGAATGCCTGTGGGTGAAGGTTGGGTTATCGGAATTGGAACAATTCATTGATTGCGAGTTTTAAGCCCACTAGATAGTGGCAAATCACCATGTTTTCTAAACCCACTTGAGGGTGGCAAATCCATGTCTTAGCCTACTTGCGAGTAGCACCTTCAAATCGTTTTTCAAAACGAACATGAGATGTTTTGTTCCAATTCAGGTGACCCAGTATATACTTGTATGATGTGCGCATCACATAGTAATTCTAGGCTAATAACCGGAATAAGAACACATAACATTTTCAAAACTCGATATCATGGTTAGTAGAGGCCGATCTTTGATCAGGCGAGCGGGGGTGCTCACGAAGTGACCTTCCCCAATCGTACCCAAGTTCCTGAGCCGAGGCAACTTTGGTGATGACGGACACGTGGCCTTAGGCAACGAGTCAGGGTTTCCTAAATTCCTCCAAAACAAAATATTTAGGTGGCGACTCTATATTTGGCAAAGTAGTCCATGTTTGGCACTTCTTTCAAAAAAATCTGTTTTCAAAAATGATTTGCCAGATTTGGACTCTTTGATGATTCATCGGTCTTGCATTGCACTCTGCGAGATTAGATACAGGACTGTGACATTTGAGTCCTGAACTGTAGTGAGCCCATATGAACAAAACGGGATTCCCTCCCGGGACGTTCGGGGACGTCTACAATTGCCCAGGACCGAGATGATTCTATAAGGTCCCTTCCAGTTTAGGCCAAGCTTGCCCTCTCTGGGGTCCTTCTTGTTACCGACGACCTTTCTCAGGACGAGGTCACCAACTTTAAACTCTCGTGGGTTGACCTTTTTATTGTAAGCCCTGGCAAGCTACTGCTGCTATGCCCCCAGCTGAATTGCTACCTTCTCGCTTCTTTCTTCTAACAGATCCAAATCTCGAGCTAAAAATGCATTATTAGTCTCATTCTCTACACCCTGTGTTCTGATCCCTAGGATGCCGACCTTCAGTGAAATAACTGCTTCTGTGCTATAAGCCATGGCAAATGGGGACTCCCCAGTTGATCTTCTCGGCATAGTCCGATATGCCCAGAGTACATTGGGCAACTCATCCACCCACTTTCCCTTTGCTGTTTCCAGCCTCTTCTTGATCCCATCCAAGATAACCTTATTGGATGCTTCTGCTTGTCTATTGCTTTGAGGGAAACTTGGAGTGGAATAGTAGTTCCTGATTTTATACTTTGCATAGAAGTTCTTGATTAGCTTACTGTCAAACTGTGTACCATTGTCTGCTATTATCGCCCTTGGGATCCCAAACCTGGTGATAATGTTCTTCCATATGAAGCTCTTCTCATCAATATCTCGAATCTTTACAAGGGGTTCAGCTTCCACCTATTTGGTGAAGTAATCTGTTGCCACTAGTAGGAGCCTCCTTTGTCCAGTCGCTTGAAGCAGCTGTCCGACAAGATCCATGCCCCCATTGGGCAAATAGCCAAGGGCTACACACTGGGTTCAAATCTGCTGCTGGTTGGTGTATCAAAGGTGCAAACTTCTGACACTTCTCACATTTTTTGACATAAGCTTCAGCATCTTTCTGCATGTAGGGCCACCAATACCCCTCAGTAATGGCTCTATGAGCAAGTGACCTGCCCTCAGTGTGGCTTCCACATACTCCTTCATGTATTTCATAGAGGAGATCTTCAACTTGTGAAGGATGCACACACCTCAAAAAGGAACCAGTAAAAGATCTTCTGTAGAGATGCCCTTCTGCTGTCAGACTGAATCTTGCCGACTTCAGTCTGATCTTGTGTGCTTTTTTATGGTCATCTGGTAGTTTTCCATCTCTAAGGTATACTATTATCGCATCCATCCAGCTTGGTCCCATCTTTACACACATTGCCTCATGCTCTGTGTTTAGTGGTTCCACACTTAGACCTGACAAGTAGTCAACCATTATTGTCCTTGCCTCTCCTGGTTTCATTGCACTAGCCAGGTTGGCCAAGGTATCAGCATGGTTGTTGTCATCTCGGCTAACTTGCTGTAGTCGGCAATTTTGGAATAATGCTATAAGTCTGCCCACCTCCTTTACATAGGCCACCATCCTTTCATCTCGGGCTGCGTATTCGCTTGTTTCCTGGTTGATGATAAGTTGGAAGTCACAGAAAACCATTACCTCGTCGGCTTTCATTGCTGCTGCCAACTTTAATCCTGCGATCAGTGTTTCATACTCTGCCTCGTTGTTTGAGGCCTTAAACCCCACATGAATGGATTGATCCAGCATCTGTTTATCCGGTGACACTAGCAGTACTCCTGCCCCCGCTCCTTGTCGGTTTGAACTTCCATCAACAAACAGGCGGAAGGAGTCACCGACGTAAATACTGTAGGGCTTGAGTTTCTCTTCTTTCCTCTATTCTGCTATCCCCAGCTGGGTTTCTCCTTGTTCACCTGGACATCGTATACCCCGGCTCAACGGAGGCCGATGTATGATGGCGTCTGGTGTGAACTCGACCACGAAGTCGACCAAAACTTGGCCTTTGATTGCTGTTTTGGGTCTAAATTCCAGGTCATATTGGCCTAACAGCACTGCCCATCTGGCTATCCTGCCTATCAGATCTCCTTGTTGCAATAGGGACTTCAAAGGATGTTCAGTTAACACCACAATCTTGTGGGCTTGAAAGTAATGATTCAGCTTCTTGGAGGCCATTACTAAAGCCAGTGTCAGCTTCTCCAAGGGTAGGTACCTGGTCTCTGTATCTGCTAAGGTCTTACTCACGTAGCAAACTGCCCTCTATTCTCCATTTTCTTCCCTGATTACCACTGCACTTACTACATGCTCTGAAACTGCCAAGTATAAAAACAGCTCCTCTCCAGGTATTGGATTTGAGAGAACTGGAGCAGTGGTCAAGCATTTCTTCAAGTCGGTCAAGGCGACTTCGCACTCTTCTGTCCATAAGAAGTCTGTGGCTTTCTTTACTAAACTAAAAAAAGGTTTGCATTTATCAGAACTTCTGCTTATGAATCGATTTAGGGCTGCAGCCCTTCCAGTCAACATCTGCACTTGTTTTGCCGACGTTGGACTTTTTGACTCCAAGATAGCTTTGATTTGATCCGGGCTTGCCTCAATGCCCTTTCTGGTGACCAAGTATCCCAGGAACTTCCCTGACCCAACTCCAAATGTGTACTTCGATGTATTGAGTCAGAGCTGAAATGTCCTTAGGATATCAAAGACTATCTTCAGGTCGGCCAGATGATCCTCAGGTTCCTTGGTCTTCATGACCATGTCATCAATGTATACCTCAACTATTTTGCCTATTAGATGTCTGAACATCTTAGTCACCAACCTTTGGTAAGTTGCTCTTGCATTTTTCAACCCAAAATGCATCACTCTGTAGCAATATAGCCTTTTTGAGGTGATAAATGCAGTCTTCTCCTTATCTAGGGGGTACATGGTTATCTGATGGTATCCTCTGTAAGCGTCCATGAAGCTCATCCTTCGATGTTCTGAGGTGGCATCTACCAATTGATCAATTTTGGGGAGTGGGAAACTGTCTTTGGGACAAGCCTTGTTTAGGCTGGTGAAGTCCACACAGACCCTCCACTTTCCATTCTTTTTCTTCACAACAACCGTGTTTGATAACCATGTTGGGTAGTTTACTTCTCAAATGGCTTTGGCCTACAGAAGTTTATCCACTTCCTCTTCTACTGCCTCAACATGCATCAACGTAGGCCTCCTTGCTCGCTGGATGACAAGTTTGGCCGATCTGTCCACATTCAGTTTGTGGCAAGTGACCTTGGGGTCAATGCCAAGCATCTCGTATGGTGTCCAGGCAAACACCTCAAGGTTTGCTCTCAAGAACACCTTTAATTCCTTTTCCTCCTTCTCAGCCAATCTTGAGCCTAGAAGGAAGAAGTGCTCTTCATCCCCTTGTTAGACTAAGATCTTCTTCAGGGCTTCCTCACTTTTCTCAGCTGGTTCCTTGCCGACGTCCTCAAGGACCTCCATGTCCTCATCCTCAATCTCAGCTGCTTCTGGTTCTCGTATGTTGCAAGTGGATTTCATTGTTGCCATGGAGCAATTCTTTGCCTGCACCTGATCCCCTCTGACTTCCTCAATTCTATGTTCTATTGGGAACCGCAACAGCTGGTGCAATGTTGAGGGAACAGCCCCCATTGCATGCAGCCATGGCCTTCCTAGGATAGCATTGTAAGGGGAGGGAGTGTCAATTATTGTGAACTCAGTTTTTACCTTCTTGGTGCCAGCTTGTACCTTCAAACTTACTGCTCCCAGGGTCCACGTCGGCATTCCATTGAACTCGATCATTGGACCATTGGATTGTTCCAGATCATCTTGGTGAAGGCCAAGCTCCTTATAACATCTAACATACATGATGTCACAAGAGCTTCCTTAGTCGATCAGAATTCGCTTTACCTGGCACTCTCTAATCTGGAGAGATATTACCAAGGCATCATTGTGTGGATGCTGCACCATCTCTAGGTCGTCTTTAGTAAAGGACACCATTGGTCCCTGGCACTTATCTGTCCTAAGTCTTTTCTGCTGGACCTGACACATATGCTATAAGTGTTTTACCTTCTGAGTTTCCCCACGTATCTCGTTCTCATTGACCTTCGAGTGAATCACATTGATCACTCGAGGTCCGCCTGCCTGCGGTCGTGGTGCTGGAGGAGGTGGTGCTGCCGGTGCCTGAGGCAGTCTCGCTTGCTCTTCCCTTGTCCTAGTCTCATCTACCAGGTCCCTTAGATGACCTTGTCTTACCAGGTCTTCCAAATGTGCCTTTAGGGCTCTGCACCCTTGAGTTAGATGCCCATCGTCATTGTGGTAGGTACAGTGTTTCCCCAAACTTCTTCCCATAAATTCTACAGGGATCTTCTATGGTGCTCTATAATAGGGTTGATTTTGGATTCTTTCCAAGACTTTGTAAACCGGAATTCGGAATACGGTTGTGACTGCCTGTGTAGCCCTTAGTCCTGTCTCTTGCTTATTGTATCCACTATTACCTCGGCCTCACTTCGGCGAGCCGTTTCTCTTCTCTTGTTTTGACGCCTTTGTCCCTGGCGTATTCTCCTCAGCTCTTGCATACTTCTCTATTCTAGCCATTAGTTCTTCCAAACTTTTTGGCAGTGTCTTTGCCAGTGATTTTCGAAGCAGACAATCATCGTTCGGGCCATTCTTAAAAGACACGACCGCCACCTCTTGGTTACATCCTGGTATTCGGTTGAATACCTCATAATACCTCTTGGCGTAGGCCCTAAATCTTTCATCCTTGCCAATTCTCAGAGCCATCAGGGAGTCCACCCTCAATGGCTGTAGTTTGTTTGTCACAAACTTGGCTATGAACATCTTAGCCAGGCCTTCCCAGCTTTTCATAGTTCCTTTCGGCAACTTGTGAAATCAATTTGATGCAATTTCCCCAAAAGATGAGGGAAACAATTTGCAAAGCAACGGCTTATTCCCGGTGTACAGTGCCATTGAGTTCAGGTACAAGCCGACATGAAAGTTAGGGTCAGACTTACCGTCGTATATCTAGAATCTCGGCATATTAAACCTCTTCGGGGCTTCAAATTTGTCCAATTCTACCGAGAACGGTGTTCTCGGCTTGACCAGAGAGGTTATCTCAGCATCCTGTCGCTTCCTCTGGAGGTAATCTCTCAGATCCTCTTTGGTCCGTCCAGGAGCTCGGCTATCTACGGATTTTAGCCTCTTTGGCACGCTATTCCCGGTATAGTTATGGGTCCTCTTGGACCTCTCTCCATTGGTCGTGTCAAAACAAAGTTCATTCCCTTGAACATGCCAATGTTCTTTGGGATTAGCTTCTTTGGTGCGATATGTTCTTCAAGAATCTCCCTTTACTAACTCTCCCCGCCCGACCTCCCTTGAAGGCCGGTGAGAGTGTTCCTTGGTCCTGGTGTGCTGGGGGACTGGAGGAACTGTTTTCTGCCCCCCTTTCTGGGCATCTTTTTTGGCAGCTGGAATCGGCGTATCTTGTAACGGAAACGGTGGCTGTTCTGCATCATGAAATTAACGACCGATTGCAGGTCTGCCAATTTGTTCACCATTCCCTTCATCTCGTAGTCCCTTCGCAGGCATCTATTTTTCTATACCTGGAGGTCTTTCTCGTTATAATACCGGCCTCGGTCTGACTTTTTTGGTACGTTGCTCTCCTGGCCGACGTCTTTCTCTCTGAGATTCTGATCCCGTGTTTCTTCGTTGCAGTTGTACTTCTCTACGTTAAGATCAAAGTGTTTACCACTTCCAGTAGGGATGTCGTCCCCGATCTTCTCTTTCTGTCCGTCTTTGACCATCTATTCTCCTTTCTTTTTCACAGATGGCACCAAATTGTGTGTGCTGTTTTCTGACCACACTGCCAAGCAGGTACTCAGCTGGAGAACACCGACAGAATAGATTGCGCCCGAACGACCTGTCACAGAAATAAAAGACTCCAGCGGTGGTTCTTCCACCCGGGAGCACTCCAACGATCAAGTCAATACTCAGTTATCTCTCAAAGATAATAATTAGTGCTTAACTCACTAGCTAGAATACAAAATGCGTACCTTAGACCCATGAGGGTGCCTTTCTTTTATAGTCAGCACTGACCTGATTCTTCTAGAAGCCTAGCTTCTCTTGGACTTTTGTTCAATACTCATCCTAGACTCTCCTATAGATAAAGATAAACACCCTGAGAGCTTTATCCTTATCCAGGCTAAAGTCCTCCCCCATTCTAGGACTCTTATCCCTTATCCGTTCATCTCAGATTTCGATATCTTCACAGGTAACCTCGGTCCAGCCGAAATTACCTCGGTGTCAAGATAAGGACACGTGGCACCTCGATGCCACCTTGGCCACGTGTTGCTATCCAAAAAATTATGTCCCTACAGTCTCTAAAACTCTTATATGTTGTAGTGGATATTGTTACTTCCTCTAATAAAGAACCTGACTATTTGTTTATTTCTGATACAAAAATCCTCTTTGTTGCGTCATCAAAATGGACCATATGTTTAAATGTTTTTAGCTGTGTGAATACATTGATGATACAGAGGATTACGTTAATATTCAGGTACCAACTAGAAGTGGAAATAAATATGAAATTTCAATTAATTGATAAAGTTAAATAGGTTCAGATTTACGTATGTTATACGTTAATATTCAGGTACCAACTAGAAGTGGAAATAAATATGAAATTTCAATTAATTGATAAAGTTAAATAGGTTCAGATTTACCTATGTTATTAAATAGATGGATCACTATAAGCCATATAGTTGTGTATAATAATTTTGTACAAACTTTTTGTTTGTATGGCACTACTTTCCCAAAATATTAAGGCCAAGATTTTCTTCTTTATTGCTGTAAACTTGTTAGGACAATCACGATGTAGTAAGTGAAATTAAAATTTTGGGTAAAAGAGAAGTAAATTGTTGAACTATTTTAATATTTTTTATTTATTTATTTGTTTTATTCATGAATTTTATTTTATCTTGTTCATAAATCTTATTTTGTTTGGTGAATGGAGATTCATTGTTTTTTAGTGACCTTTTGTCTTTTTTATGAATGGAGATTAATTGAAAGTTTATGGATTTGGTGGTGAGTTAATATTTGAAGACTCTCACTTTTCTCTAGTTTAATGGCCATTATTTTTTGGTGTAATTTGTAAGGTCCTAGTGGCCTATAAATAGTTTCTCTCATCTACTGTTTTCTACACCAACTATTTTTCTACACTTGAAAGATTATTAACCAAAGAATGGTGTTTTTTCATGGTGGAGCTTTGGGTTCATCATCTTGTGCAGAGTTGTCTTAAACTATACAATAAATGGTCGGGCTATTGTATCTTGGAGGGGACAAGTCATAGTTTAGTGACTGCTGCATCAGTATTTGGGTTCTTCCTACCGCAGTGGACTTGATTTCCTTAAAGAAAACAAGATATCCGTGTCTTAACCTGATCAATTTGTATCTCATTTTTTTTTTATATTTTTTATCAATAAAATATTATTTTTTTGATATTTTCACCAAACATTAATAAATATAAAATGGGACGTTGATCCAAAAAGTGTGGGTATTCACACTACGTCAGTAGTTAGTTAGGGAAATTGTTCACGAGCTTGGTTGGTTAAGGGCTTGCTTTTTAAAGTAAATAAATGAGTATAAATTAAATTATTAGGCTTGTTTAATAAGCGAGTTGAGTTCAAACTCAAATAAGTTCAGTTTATTTTTTATTTAAAAATACAAATAAGAGTAAAAAAATTATAGGCAAATTGCAAATAATAGATGGGGCATGCGTAAATTGATTCAGAATTCGGTTATCAAAAAAAGATATGACAATCTTTTTTAGTGCAAGAAAAGACTTGCACCAAGAGACTTACATTTCTATAAAAATGTAATTATTTTTTCATTGTTCTATCTTATACAATTTTTTCAAAATCTATTATCAAGTTTCGAGCTCAAGTCAAACTAGATTAGTTATTCGGCGGAGCTGAAACTGAATTTTTGAACTTAATAAACACACAAATCAAGCTTGAATACTAGAAAACTCAACTCAACTTGATTCCTTTGCAATGCTTTCTCAGTCTCGTGGGTAGCCTAACAAGTTGACCAAGATACAATACTAAAAAAGAGAATCTTAGCATTTTATTATCTAGTGGAATGAGAAAAATATGTGTATTAAATGCATTCTATCATAAATTAGTATAATTTTATCATAAAATTTCATAATATAAACCACAAAATACATAATCTCATCATAAATTGACTTAACAAAAAAAAGACAAAACTGAACCACTAACTTTTATTACATGAACTACAAAATTTTAAATATTTTATTATGTTAATTTGTGGTTAGGTTACACCTTCCGTGATTGATATTACAAAATTTTATATAAAATTATGTCAATTATAATAAGATATATATGATACACACATAAAATGTGTATACCACAGGGTTTACCCTCCCCAGTGGAATATACAATCCTAGAATGACCTGGCCCAAATTTTGCATTGCTCATCCTCGTGAGAAATTTGGTATAAAATATTCTCTCTCCCTTATCTTTTACATTTTTTTATATTTATTTATTTATTTATTTTTTTTTTTTTGAGATAGCCAAACGAATAAATAAATCAAACAACCGAAGCTCATATCAAGCGACCCACTCTCTTGTTCTTCAAAAAAAATGGAACACTCTTTAATCGCTTAAAGTTGACCGGTCTAGAGCGAAACAAAATTTAACACAAAAAAAATAACATCTAAAAATAAAACTTGGATTGTGTATATATATATATATATATATATATGTATAACTTGGATTGGTGAGCCATTAAATGGGTATTACCGCCCCATCATCTCATGCTGCGAGTCAATTTTTAATCTTTCACAGTAGACAATCACGCACGATGCACGTGCCTTATCAAAATAAAATAATTTTTTTATTTATACACAATTCATACAATTTTTTTTCTGAGAATAATATAATAATTCTATTGTTGTAAATAAACTCATCTTTATAGATGTTTTGTTTTAAAATAAAATGTAGATATTAAGTAATATTTTGAGAAATTGGTAAAAAATTGACTTTTGACTTTTTTAGTCCATTTCGTCTTTTTGTGGGTAAAAAATATGAGAGGTGATGTGACCTAAAATGAGTAAAAAATTAAAAACTAACTCTTTTTTGGCTTCTCAAAAGACCCCCAAGTCACATTATTATATATGTATGAAAATTCAACATAAATTTTCTATTTGTATATCATTATTTAAATAAAATAAAAAGCATCTAATGATTATGCCTTATTTATACTATTATATATTGTATAAAGTCTACAATTCATTTAGTGTTAATAATTTATCATACCTTTTTTTATTCTTAAATTGTCCCTACCTAATTGTCAATTTTAAATTTACTAATAGTCGAACACGTGTGTTGTACGTGACACATAATTTTTTATCAATTATTAATACTATAATTATACATATCTCTTAAATTAATATGTGATATTTATATAAAGTATGGGAACTTGTAGAGGTAAATTGATCTGTATTCAAAATACAATTAAGCAAGAAATGAATATATATTTGGCTAAAAAATTTAAATGATAAATCAAAAATGTATAAACATAAACATTAATTTATATCTAGATTGTTAAAATCACAATCTTATCTTAAATAATAAGCAATAAACAAGCCCTTTAAATATATAGTGTTACACAAATCTTTTACTATCAACTTCTCATCTCAATTTTCTATATAATCCATACCTTTATTACAGTTGAATGTATGAAATTAATTACATAATTACACAATTTTATTTAATAGTTTATCTTATAATAAAAATTTATTGAACTCACTATTACATATTATTGGTGTAAGAATACATTAATATCAATATGTAATATATTTTTATATATCAAGAGTTGCTAATTCTCGTTTTTTGTGCCGCGAATAGCTTGCATGATGAACAATATAACATTAGTTATTAGTGTATTTTCATTTATGTCGAAAATGTGGAATAGTTTTTTTAAGAAAATGGAATGATATTCTATTTTAATATTTCGATCGATATAGAAATTTCATAATTGTTTTCACGATGTTTATATATCTATGCTTAAGTGTTTGCGGGTCACTTTTATGAAATTGTTAAATTACATAATTTATTATGTCACCGGTTAGTAATTAGCATATGACAAAAATTGCTCAAAATTTTTTATTTGATGTACTTACTTTCTACATTGTTGAGTTGTTGCGATAATATTTGGGCATCATTTGATTTTTTTTTTCTTTGTAATTTGACTAAAATGTGTGCATGAGGTACATTATTTTTTTTAAACTTCATTACAGATAGCACAATTCCTACTTCAGCTCCTCTAACTTTGTTTGGAGAGCATGTTACAATAAATTTTCTGTAATTTTTATTTCACCATCTTTTTATTTTTCTTCTTGCTCACCATTATAACTCATTGTAATAAAATTTTTTTGATGAGTAAGAGTTTGAGGTGATATCATATTATTATGAATTTCAAAATCCATTTTTCCTTAATAATGTAATTTTTTCTGTGAGGAGAAAAAAAAAAGTACAATTATTGTCATAATTGAGGTGTTTTGCAAAGTCTTAGTTTATTATTGAAAGTAATCATTGTAGACACTTGTTTGTATGACATGTATTTTTATATGTATTGAACTTAAGTTGATAGGAAAGCAATACACAATTTCACAGTTTTTTCCTAACAAATATAACTATATATTACTAAAGCGATACATGTTAGAAAATTAAAGTATCCGATGCTAATATAGCATTTTGGATTAACAATGTATGAATACAGTAACGTACATAAATTTACATTTATATTATATATATATATATATATATATACATATTTATATATTTATATATGCAGAAATTGACATATATAAGATATCACAAAAGTAATATATGAACATTTTGTAACAATATAATACAAATAACAATTAGAAATTAATTATTTATAATTAAATAGTTGATCATAATGTAGATGTTTAGTGTTATATATATATATATATATATATTTTTTGTGTGTGTATATACTATTTTTAATTAGATTAATAAATTCACATAAAATTGAAAGAAATTTGTGAAAAAATTGTGTAAAATTAGAGATTAATGAAGAGAGATTTAAAAAAAGAGGAATTTATAGCTTTTTTTTTTTTTTTTTTAAACAGCCAAAGAAGAATTTTATTGATAAAGATCAAGCAAAAACATTGACAATTATCAATAAAAAGACAGAGAGCAAAGGCTAACAACACTTACAGTTGGTAAGACACCAACCCAAAAGAAAGCATAATACAGTTGTACTCCCCAAACACCATACTAGCAGCCTCGAACACCATACCAACAAAGATCAGCAGCAGACTCCATATCAGAACAAAACCATCCCATAACAGATGCAACCCGCCCATAACAGATGTACACACCAAACTCCATACCGACAACAGCCCAAAACAAATTTTATTGATAAAGATTAATAACATCCAAGAACAAAGCCAAATCAGCAATCCAGAACAGAGCCAAATCAATGTCAGCAGCCAGAACAGATCTACTCCCCAAACTCCATCTTATTTGCATCAGATTGGTCAAGAAGTCTTGTATAGTGAAATGAAAATCATTGAATCTTTGTTTCAGCCACAGTGCAACTCTGATTTTAATCAACTCACACAAGTCCACCAAGTTTGGTTTATTTTCCCAAACTTTTATTTTGAATGTTTTAGTTTTCATATTTTTTGTTTGCGACACTGTTTTTTTAATAACCCTTTTCTTTTCATTTTAGATTCACTTAATTTAATAATATTTTTTTATTTTTGTAATTTTACTTTTAGATTTAGGTTCTTTTAATCTAAATACATTTAGAAAATAATTTGTTATACATTCTTTTAATATAATAATAATAACAACAACAACAAAAACAACAACAACAACAAAATCAGTATATATTTGAATTTATAAAATTTTTTCAATATTTTACTTTTTAATTTTGTTCAGATTATTAGACATTAAATATGAGAGGTCTACGCATTGTGAAATAATTTGGTGAGAAATTCTGGAAAATATTTTATTTGCAATTTTACCTTTTAGCTTCTTTTTATCTGTTTGACTTTTCATTGACTATCTATTCAAATTTATATTTATCTGTTTAAATTTTTTTCCTATCTATTCAAATTTTTTGTCTATTTATTCAAAATAATATCTATCTGTTTAAATTTTTTGTCTATCTATTCAATTTTTTCTCCTAAATTACATCTATATGTTCAATTCTTTCCCTAAATTCTATTTATATGTTCAATTTTTTTTATCTGCTTGATTTTTTCCCTAAATTATATCTATATGTTCAATTTTTTCTATAAATTCTATTTATCTGTTCAATTTTTTTTTCCTATTCGTTATTTTTTTATTTATTCAAATCTATGTTATTGAAATATACCAAGCCACCACCAAGTCACTATCTGTTCAAAATTTGAACAAATCTTTCTTTTATCTGTTGCAATAATCATTTTCAACAACAGCAATATGTTTATTTATCATCAACAACTGCAACTACAACTACATTAAAACACACACACACACACACACAAAGACATACTCAGATCTACAAAAACAACAACAATAACAATAACAACAAATTTGAACAGATCTAAATAGATTAGATCTGAGAAATACAACTACAAGGAATCTACGATGGAGATTGCTTCGATAATCCAGTTGACATAGACTGTGCCATCTTGATCGTCGACTATGGTTTCGACAACAACAACCAGTGTATTGGATCACGAAAAATTCAAGGGAAACTACTTGGGGTATAAATGGCTATGGCTACATCAAACGCAAGATCGCGGGCGCGCTAGAGAGAGAGAGAGAGAGAGAGAGAGAGAGAGGGGTTTTTGGTTGTGCCAAAAAGATAATGAATAGATTCCTTAAGATCCATTGCCGCAAGATCGCGCGCTTCTCTGTTGTCTTTGTTCACCGCCACGTATCCGTTTGGAGATGCATTTATTAGGCTTGAGATATGCGCAAAGCTTACTGCCGATTTGATCTAGTCAACCGCCGCAACCTAAGGTTTTCAGATCTGATGTTTGTTTGTCGATCTAGGGTTTTACCTTGTATATATCTCGTCGTGATCGTTATGATATGGATGGCTTTGATTTGAAGAAGTCCAAATCAGATATGATAACAAGCGCCAATGGTAGAAGACGGCAGCGGTGGCAGAAACGACGCACATAGGGTTTAGATCGTAGAGAGAGAGAGAGGGAGAGAGATGAGAGAGAATAGAAAAAGAAACAGATGGTTTCATGTGAGAGATATAGGGTTTGATTGTTATATATATATATATATATATAGATAGGTATTTTGGTCATTTTGTTTCAGTTTGTCCTTATGGATAACTATTTTTGGGCCTGGACCTTTGACCAAAGAAAACGTAATTTTTGACTTTTGGCCATAGCACACTAATTTAAATATAAGATATGAAGAAATTTTAGTATTTTTAATCAGCAAAATTGAGAAAATGTGAAAAATGAATAACAAAAATATGAAAAGCCAAAAACTGGAAAACAAAATTGAAAAATGAAACCAACGAAAGTGATTTTTGTTTAGAATTTTGACATCATATCTTGGTTATTAAAATACCATATAAAATATTACAGTTTAGAAGATCTAATCTAAATAAAAAGAAAGTGTATGAAGATAACATGTGAATTTTTTAGGTGCAATACAAATCTCTGTTTTAAAAACGTATACGCTTTCCTCTGTTTAAATTTGAACGGCTGCATACAATTTTAAGATTCAATCAAAATTATTCATAGTAATTTAATCTATGATGGACAATTGTAAATATTATGTGTACGCAAGCAAACACAGAAAATAAGAAAGAGTAATTATTTTTTTATTCTTCAATTATCATCAATGTAAGAAATAAGGAGATTTTTTTTTTTTTTTAAAATAAGAAGAGAGACGATTTGTTTATAAAGCAGATATATTTTTGAGTCCTCAACTCTAAAAATAAAGAAAAATAGTTGGTTTATATATGACTTTTCATGACTTTTAGAAAATACAGTACATTTGAGAGGGAAAAATTGAGATATGAGTGTTCAACTCCAGAAATAAAGATATAATTGGTTTATATATTACTCTTGATGATTTTTAGAAAATATAGTAATTTGAGATAGTAAAATTAAAATTTTAAAAAAAGTAAAAACTTTGATAAATTTTTCACACTTTTTAAAATAATGATAGATAACTTCTTGGCTTTCTAACAACACACTCATTAAAGTGAAATATGCATATTGAGATGTAAATTATTCTACTTGTTTGGTCTATATTAAAGTGAAACGTGCATATTGAGATATATCATTTCGTAAATTTTATAACATGTTAGCTTTCTAACAACACACTCATTAAAGATATAAATATTTCTACTTGTTTGGTCTATATTAAAATGAAATGTGCATATTGAGATATAGCTTCTGTATAAATTTTCTGCCTCTATATCAATTCTCAAATAAAATATAAGGAATCTAATTGTTACACTATATATTGTATA
Source organism: Camellia japonica (assembly GCA_030407325.1). Lineage (NCBI taxonomy): Eukaryota > Viridiplantae > Streptophyta > Magnoliopsida > Ericales > Theaceae > Camellia > Camellia japonica. Next base: position 173,170,865 of record JAPPVO010000031.1, on the reverse strand, counting down.
AAGCCTTCAATTCATTTAGTGTGAATAATCGTTCGTAGTGTACACATTTTCTTCTTTTTTTTTCTTTTTTTTTTTCAGAAAAAGAAAAAAAATTAATAATAGCATGACACTTCTGTGAATAATTTATATATATATATATAAAATAGAGATAATTGTTGAAAAATCCAAGCTAAACAGAATATAAGACATTAGGTCCAGTGGATATTTTTTATTGGTGAGAAGTGTACCTTTTGTGAAATAGTTTGATGAAAAGTTCTTTACTTTGTTTTGAAAGACATTTTGTTTCTAATTTTACCCCTTAATTTATCGGTTAATTTTTTTTTTTTTTTTGCCAATCTATTCAAATTTATATTTATTTGTTCAAATTTATATCTATTAGTTCAAATATATATATATATATATGTTCACTTTTTTCCACTTATTTGTTCAAATATCTATCCAAATTGTTTTATCTGTTTATTTTTTTTTCCTTTATCTATTTAAATCTATTTGTAAATTTTTCTAACAAACAATCTTCAATGAGACCCTATATGTTCAAAACTCCTATACGTGAAAATTATCTATTCAAAATGCCTATCTGTTGAAATCATTTTTTAATCTGTTCGAGCAGATCTGTCCAAATTCTATTATTGTTCAAAATTTGAACAGATAATATTAAACACTACATATTTCATCATCAAATTTTTAATGAAAAATAATTGAGAGATTAAAAAAATTTATAATTGACAAATGAAATAAAAAAAAAAAAAAAAATCATCTGTCCAAAAAATATATTTCATCTGTCAATTTTTTAAAATCTGTCCAAAAAATATATTTGATCTGTCCGAAGACACTACTATTTGTCAATTTTTCAAAAATCTGCTGCAATATATTTCATCATCATCATCATCATCATCAACAACAACACCACTACTACTGCTGCTGCTTCTGCTGTTGTTGCTGCTGCGGCTGCTACCACTATTACTGCTTTGTCAATTTTTTATTTTATTTTAATCTCTCTGTACAAATTCTTCCTTCAAAAATGGGGCTCAGATATGGAGATGGGTGATCTCTGAAAAAGTAGTGTTATTTAGAGGCATAATGATCAAATTGCAGATCCGAAACAACAATAACGATAATATTAAACACTACGCTCACCAAGCAGATTGCTGATGATGTTGAAGAATGAAAATGGCGAGAGAGAGAGGGGATCTAGTGTACCAGATGTACCGTTGCTGCATCTCCATGTATGGTGGCACAAATTTCGAGGCCTCGAACACACCTTTCGGTGGCCAGCGGGCCTCAGCCGTCCTTCTCTCCCTCGCCCTTTTGGCCCCTTTCTCTAGTTCCACGTCGTCGTCCAAGAGGAGATCGCTTCCGGCGACATCAATGGCAGAATCCGATGGTACAAAACAACGTCGAAGGTTTTAGATCTACATTTCTGCTTCTTAGATCTGCACTTCCTCAACTGCGAAGTAGATCTGGAGGCAACATCGGCACCGTTCTGAGCGACGTTGAGACCGACGATTTGGTGCCAATTTCCATCAAGTCGCCGGAGGATGCGTCGGTGGAGAGGTTTAGGGAGGTTCTCGAGGAGCTCGATCGCGAACGTCAGGCTTGCGAATCGGTGGACGACGGCGAAGTGGAGATTGAGAGAGAGAGAGAGAGAGAGAGAGAGAGAGAGGGAGAGGGAGAGATTTAGGGTTTCTACAAGGGAGAACGAGGTCTGAGGACTGAGAGTGAGAGACAGAAAATCACGAAGACAGAGGACAGAGCATATTTTGGTTTTATGGATAAAGTGTCTTAGGTTTCGTTTGGAAGGTAAATTGACTTTTTTCAATTATTTTAATTTAAATTAAAAAGTCTGGTTGAGTTTGATATAATATTTTGTATTATTAGATAAAAAAATTTATTTTATTTTTTCTGATTATTTTAACTAAAAAATTCTTCAAACCCAACTTCCCATAAGCTTAGAGGGTTGACCTTTGATTAAAAATTTCTAAAATTAAACCTATAAACCGAGTGCGCTATAAAATATATTAGTTCATAAATTATTTTCTATTCTTAAAATACTTGTAGACATGAAGCAAACAAAGAAAAATAAATATTAAAAAATAAATGATTTGAATTGGCGGGTATATCCATCACTATTAAGAAAAAGTACTTTTTGTAATTATTACATGTCGTTACAAAAAATAAAAATACAGTCATATAAAATTTTGAGTAAATTACATTGACACCTCTTGAGCTTTATATTTATTATAATTTTTTTCTCACATTTTAAAAATTACATCTTCTTTCTTGAGATTTAAAGTTTCATTACAGATTGTTCCCTTCAGTAATTTAATTTTTTTAAATATTAATTTTGCTCTCAGTGGGTAAATTACATTGACACCCCTCACATTTTAGAAATTACAATCACCTTTCCAAGGTTTAAAATAGTATTACCAATTGCCACCTCGGTTAGTATTAGTTGAAAAAAAAATTCATTGAAAAAAAAATTTAATTCGAAAAAAAATTATTTGAAAAAAAAAATTATTTTAAAAAAAAATTATTTGAAAAAAATTTTTATTAGTCAAAATTTTAAATTTCTGTTTAAAAACTAACGTAAACTTATTTTTTGAATTTACGTTTTTTTCTCAAATTTACAAACTGAGACAACCATTTATAAAAAAAAAAAAAAAATTATCAAACAAGTTTTTACGACAGTTTTTAAAATTTTTGTAAATATAAATTGAAAACTGTAAATGAAATAATTACCAAACAGACCTCAGATGGTAAAAATGTCGTAAAATTAACAAATAATTAAATAAGTTACTAACGCAAGAAATGACTTATCAAAAGATTCTTAGGCTATGTACGGTTTGATTTTTAGAAAATTTTTTTTTTAAAAATTAAAAATTAATTTGGTTAAGAAATAAAAAATAAAAAATAAAAAATAATTATCATTTTTATATAATTTTTATCTTTCGAGTGTAATAAATATAAACCTCAAAGGGTGTTAGTGTAATTTTCATCTTACGTTGGTTTTTAAATAAAAATTTAAAAATTTGACTAACAAAATTTTTTTTCAATTATTTTTTTTTTCAAATAATTTTTTTTAATGAATTTTTTTTTTTTAAACTAATACTAACCGAGGGGGCAATTGATAATGCTACTTTAAACCTTGGGAGGGGATTGTAATTTCTAAAATGTGAGGGGTGTTAATGTAATTTACCCACTGAGGGCAAAATTAGTATTTAAAAAAATTAAATTGCTGGTGGGAGCAATCTGTAATGAAACTTTAAACCTTAGGGAGGGAGATGTAATTTTCAAAAAATGAGGGAAAAATTGTAATAAACATAAACCTCAGGGGGTGTTAATGTAATTTATCCTAAATTTTTTTGCTACGGCCCATGTGACGGCAAATGAGAGATGCAAATATAGGGGTGACAAATACTTTTTGAAAGTAGCGATTGCAAATTATTTGCGACTGCTTAGCCTACTTATTATGTCTGTTGTTTTGCCATTGCAAAATAAAATAAAATAAAAAAATAAAAGATAAGAAATACTGACTATGTTTTACCGACCATCTTGTTACCGTTGCAAATAGTCTTCAATGACATTTGTTACAATTAATTATTTATTATAAAAATTATATATGCATTTGTTCCAACAAAAATATCAATTGCAAACACTTAATAAATTAATTTAAACATGTAAGTAAAAGTATGCTCATATATATATATATATACATGAAAGGTACCAACACCAGATACAGCTCATAACTAGGGATGGCAATTTAAACCCGACCCGACGGGAACCCGACCCCCCGACCCCGAATAGAATGGTTTTTTCCCGAAAAATACCCCCGTGGGGACGGGGATGGTATTCAAAATTAAATCCTCGATCAATTTCGGGCCGGGGACGGTGATAAGTTTTCCTTCCCCGGCCCCGGCCCGGTCCCGCCCTGCAATTTTCCCCGAAACCTCCCCGTATGTGTATATATGTGTATATTATATTATATCTATCTATATAATATTATTATATATGTTTTAGGTTGCTGTTTAGGTTATATAATATCGTATATATGTTAGTCTGCTCTGCTGCCTCTCTCACTCACGTGATTCATTTCATTTTTGAGTCTCAATTCAACCTCAGCCCCTCTCTCTCTCTCTCCTCCGATGTCCCTCCCTCCCATCTCCCTCCGATTTCCTCCATCACTCCCTCATGTCGATCTCCCTCCCTCCGATCTCCCTTCTTCCGACCTCTCTCCCTCCCTCCGATCTGCCTCACGCCGATCTCTGTGCCTCCCTCCGATCGCCGTCGTCCTCTATTCCGTTGCTTCTGTTGGGTTTCCTCGACCCAGATCTGATGAAGATGAAGTTGAAGAAAATCATGTGTTAGAGTTTTTATTTTTTATTTTTATGGACTGATTTTTTATGGACTGATTTTTATTTTTTATTTTCATGGATTGATTGATAATGTTGATAATGTTGTTGTTGTTGACTGATTTTTATTTTTTATTTTTATTTCACGCCGATCTCTCACAGATCTGTTGATAATGTTGTTGTTGTTGATGAGTGTGTGAATATATGGACTGATTTCATGGACTATTTTGAAGGACTGATTTTTATGGACTGATTTCACAGTTCAGATCTGTATGGACTGATTTTTTTTTTAATTTTAGTCGGGGAATTATCGAGGTCGGGGAAACCCGATCCCCGTTGGGGGACGGGGACGGGGGTGGTGATAGGCTCCCCATCGGGGTCGGGACCGAGGACGGGGGGAGTTTCCACCATCGGGGATCAGGGACGGGGAGGGTAATCCCCGGCCCCGCCCCGCCCTGTTGCCATTCCTACTCATAACAATAAAAAAAAAATTTCACTGCAACAATTTATCTATACATTGCAACTAAAACAAATCTGAAAAAAATAAAAAAAAATAAATAAATCAAATATCAAAAGTTTGGATACCTAACAACATTATCAAAACACAATGTTCAGATTGTCCTACAACTTTAGGGTTTTTGTTGGTTTTGGATTATTAGGTATCCAAAAAGTGTAAAGTGAGAAGCAACAAGCCCACTTCAAGCAAAAATCAATGCCAATATGGCTATCTTAGCTTGCCGCCTACGCATTGCCGATAGAGTTCGAACAGGCAGCTATGAGCATTGCATTTGATTGCCTCTTGTAGAGTTTCACAATAAAAAGTATCATTAAGTTCCAATTTTCTTTTAATACCATAACTTACATGCATTATCATGCGATTACCAGCCACACCATCTGTGCATGAAAAATGAGATAGAGATAGAGAGAGAGAGAGAGAAACTATGCCATTCTTTTCTTTATTCATATATATATATATATATATATATAATTATGAATCCTTGTGAATATTGACTTCATATTGTGTAAGAACATCATACCTTACTCTAAGCGTTAAAATCATGATCCAATTTCATCGAAAGCGAGTTCTAATTAATCAAATCACATAAATCTCACAACTCATAACCAAACTATGAACAACAATTTCATAAGAAACATACACTGCAATAAAAGAAATATAGGATTTGTCATCCTTCTCTTCCATAGGTTTTGCAAAACCAATACAAAACTAAATATTGAGAAAATTTTCAAATTCTGAAATATTAATAATAGTAGTAACCAATTCAAACTAATGTTACCCTTATGAATAAGTATTGACAAAAATAAAAATTGATGAGGAAAAGTCATTGGATCCATACCAGATGATGGTGCAATTGTCAGTCTCATTGCTTGTAGAAAGAGGGATTGAAAGTTTTTTAACGTTCTTGTCAACACCCTAAAGCAAGCTCACCTCCTTTTGGATCAAGAGAGTCCCCAAATATAAAAATATATAAGAACTAAGATAACAAGAAATCTATTGCATGAATATTGAACAAGCCACAACAATTATGCAAAATTAGAAAAAAAATTACTCATAATGCATGAGAGTATTTGGTTAGGAGGGTGCCACAATAGACTTATTTATTTTGTTGATCGGTGGTTACCTGTCCTGCTCGAAAACCCAAAAGCATAATCATAAAAATTTTAAATTTCTCAAAGTCAAAACTCAAAAGCATAAGCATAGCAAACTTGTAACGCCCTGACCTTTTACTTGTCATCGATATTGTCCGTTTTAGGCCATGCCTGCACGGATTTGTTCTTCCCAGTGTGTCACCCATCTCAGAACTACTCCAGCCTAAGCACGCTTAACTAGAAAGTTCTGTTAGGGATTTCATCACCCGAGAACTCCCCTTCCATTCCCAATGTGGGAAACTGGGACCATACAAAACTATTCAGTCATATATTAGAAATGCTACATTAACTTGCTAAGTAAAGCTTACCTTGCTGATGAAAGTGAAGGCATTAACTATTCAAGCCTATTTGGTTGCTTTTTGAGTGATAATGCCCCAGGAGTTGATCAAAAGACACAGAAGGAACCAAAATAGCCTTAGAAATGCCTTCAATATCATCACCATTATAGGATAAATAATAATAATAAAAAATATCCATGACGTAGCAGTGAATGTATGAAGCTAAAGACATAAAAATACAGAAAGGCACAATGAATTTATCTTAATGTTTGTTCTTCATTACACAATTCATGGTTCTTAAACAAACTGAAATGAGGAGATAACATATAATGTTATAGCGCTCTGTTCAATGGTTCTCATTTCTCTCAAAATTACTCCATCAACTGTGTTTAATTTCATACAAAAACAAGAGCCAAAGCTTCTTCTTCTTCTTCTTCTTCTTCTTTTTTTCTCCCCTTACAGAACTGGAAAGATGCTTTAAAATTAGTTTAGGTTTAATAGAATTCTGAAAATTCATCATTTGTATATAACTGCGACAGAGCACGAGTAGCACCCTGAGCAACACTCAAAGTAAAATAGGCTTCCAAGCAAGAAAACTAATCTTGATTAATAATGCTACAATTGGGCACCTGAGATTCCATCATGCAATCTATGAAGTAAATCCATGAAATCTTTATCAAAAAATTAACCATTCTTCGAAGAAAGAACCTTTCCACAATTTTATATTCATACCAAATTGACATTAACACTCACGATATAAAAAGTTATTAGGCAGTAAAGTTTAGTGTTATAAAAATTACCTAATAGATTGAGCATAGATTTTCCAATCAAAACCCAAAAGCTCTCTCTTTAAATCCATGTATTGTTTAGCACTGTGCTTGGCCTTTGTGTGAGATGCCAAAGCATTTTCCAAGTCAAATGACCTGTAAAAAAATTTGCAGGGAAAATTGAGATACTATAGTAGTATTAGTTATTTCTTTTTCTTTCTATTACTTCAATGCATAAGAGACAGCCCTCTAGGACTAAACACAAAAGATACAGTATAACAAACATGTAGCCCATAAAAACTGAAATGGTCCCAGAACCTTAACTAAAAAGTAAACATAAAATTGACACAAAATCAAAAATAATTGCAATATATATATACATATAAGATAAATTTATTATTAAAAATTAAATTAAAAAAAAATAAAACAAAAGTCCTACCAAATAATAATTTAAAAGGGCGACTTACGTGTATGTCCCATTAAATGAACTTATTGTCTAATAGATTCTATAATTAATGGCATTTTTTTTATCATACACTATTAAAAAACGTCACTAATTGTTAATTTTTAGTGATAGTTTGAAAAGTTTGTCACAAAAAATGCCACTAATTATAAGTTTTAGCGACAGATTAAAAAAAGCGTCACAAAAAAGTCACTAATTTTCAACTTTTAATGACAGTTTGAAAAATTCATCACGGAAAAGCATCACTAATTATAAGTTTTAGCGATAATTTATTAAAATTGTGACAAAAAAAAAAAGTCACTAATTGTTAATTTTTAGCGACATGTAAAAAAAAATTTCACCAAAAAAATTTTAGCGACAATTGTACTAGGACTTATGTTCAGTAGGACTTGATCGAGATTAAATCAAACTATTAGAATTTATTGGTACTTTATCTCGAGGGTTCGAATATCGCGGCCTACACCCACGCCCGGGGGTTTGAATATTGTGGCCTACAACCCACGCCCAAGGGTTAGAATACCCACTACTACAAAAATAGTTAAAGATCACACTTTGACAAAAAAAAAGATCTCACTTTTATTGAAAGTGTGATAAAAAAAATTAGATTGATATTTTAATCACACTTAATTTGATTGAGTGTGATAATATTTATTTTTTATGTCACTTTTCAATTAAGTGTGATTATATATATATTTTTAATCACACTTTTTAATTAAAAGTGTGGTTATATATACACTACTACTTTTTAATCACACCTTTTAAACAAGTGTGATTATATATATATTTTTTAATCACACATTTTAATTAAAAGTGTGATCATTTATATATTTTTTAATCACACATTCTAATTAAAGTATGATTATATATACACTACTACTTTTTAATCACATTTTTTAAATAAGTGTGATTATATAATATTTTTAATCACACCTTCTAAATAAGTGTGATTATATATAATATTTTTAATTACACTTCTAAATAAGTGTGATCAATATATATTCCTTTAATACCAAAAATTAAATTCCAAAATTCATCCTGACGCCCAGCCCTAGTCCCTTCACTCTCTCTTTGTCTCTTCCTCTTCTCTCTCTTATTTGAGATCCAGATCGTGAGGTAGATCAAAATTCAAATCCCATCGCCAGCCGCCACTCCTTCGTTGGAACTCCCGAGCCTCTCATCTCAGTCGCTGCATCTCTCTTTCTGTCTTTCGACAATGACGATGAGATCACGTTCTGGATGATAGTAAGATCAATGGTTCACGATGACGATCTGGAAACCATATCGAAGATGGGTTAAATGTAGAAATCTAGATGATAATGGGTTTGCGATTCGTATGACGATCTCGAAGCTGTGTTGGACCAGATCTTTTCTTGCGATTCACCAAGATCAGAGGGTTTATCAAAACCCCAACGAATACATAGGCATGGCAGGGCAGAGAAGAAGGTAATGAAGCACGGAGAGAGAGGGTTTATCAATTCTTCAACTATTTGTTTACAATGGTTCTTTTATTGCAGTCTTGCAGGTAAATTTTGCCTGTTAGTCCTGAAGTCATAGAAGGTGTATTTCTCATTTTGGTTTCAATCTGAGAAATGTGTTAACCTTGAATTATTGTTTGTTTAGGTCACAGTGGTTATTTTGCTTAGTAGAATCAACGTTGAGTTGAGAAATGAAAATGTTGATGCCAATCTATTGTTTTCCTGCAGAGAATGGATCCAACCCCACAATGGCAATTGCAGCAACTACTGCAGGTGATCAGCAATTGCAACAAACTACAAATGTAACTGAGAAAGAGAAAGAGAAAGAGAAAGAGAAAGAAACATCAATAGCAAGTAACGACAATGACAATGACAATGACGCTGGCAATGGAAGTGGCAAAGAAAGCCCCTATTTGCATGAGGAAAGTGATTTACCAGAAAGGTATATTACTTTTTGGATCAACAGAAATGGAACCCATAATAGCAATCCTCATGTTTTTAATTAGATTTTCCTTAATTATTAGTTTTTTTGCAATCCCCTGGCTTTTCTGGGTTTATTCTACTCTGGGGTTTGTAATAATCTCTTTTTAAGTTTGCATTTATTGTTTTGAAAATGTTGTTGTATTTGAATGTAGCTTGGAACACAACCTCCCTGATTGTCCTTTTGCATCTCCTAAAGCTGATGTGGACTTCTTTGATGATAAGTTAGCCATAATTGAATGATTTAGTTTAGTTTTACAGGGATTTTTTGTCGCTCCTTTTCTTCAATCTCACTACTATTGTTACTCTTAAAGGTATTAAGAAGTTCTCCTCATTCGTTCGTTATTTAAATCCTTTTATTTTCATTTCAGCTTTCAATCTCTTACTCAATTCATTGTTATTCACGTGGCTTATTCCAAAAATCTGTTTTCCATGACTTATGTTGATTGCATAGGATATCTTTAGAGTTGAGTGAGTCGACCTAGATGGTAAAAAATTTGATAGAGGTATGTTTTCTAGTTTGGTCATGTATCCTACAGTTTCTTGTCTTGTTTTTTTTTTTTTTTTTAAATAATAAATTTATATATATTATATATATAATGATATGGAAGTAAACCCCTTTATAAATTTGTGAAATATATATACAATATCTACTATGTGTTTTAATGTTATGCTAGATCTGAGCTTAAATGGACTTGGGGGGTTGAGTTTATATGCATGTCAGGGTTTTAATGTAACTGGATTTTGGCCTGATGATAGCATTATTGTCCAAAAATATGAAGCTTATTATGAGAGGATGTTCAGACTATCATTCTTAGGCAAACAATAGTTTTGTGGGTGCTCAGGCTCACTACAATTGGCTTGTTATGGCTATGGGTTTACACAATTCCATAGGTGGTAGAGTGATTGCCCTTGTCCGAGGAGTGTGGATAATTTAATTTATCACCCAAAAAAAAAAAGAAAAAAAAAGGCTGGTCTATAACTGTTTAGTCCAAGGAGTAGAATTTTCAGGCCTTAGAGTAAAAATTTATGAGAACTTAAACTTTAATGGGGAATTTTTTGGTTGGGTTAAGCCTTTCAAAGCAGAGCATGGGCATGGATGAACTAGATGTACCTTAGCAAGTGTTATACGTTGCCTGTTGAAATTATTGGCCCCAATTGGGAACCATCTTGTGTGCTGAAATGATCATATACATTTGCACAATTTGATGTGCATGCAATGCATCATGCGGTGGTTTCTTTTGGCCTGAAATATTCAGTTCAGTATTTTGAAGTGTTATACAAGTGGGAGCTTGAGGTGTTGGAGGTTGTCATTGAACTTCTTATGCCATCAACATCATTGGCATGCCTACAGAGGTAGGCTATGAATGATGGCAGATTTGAGATGAGTTCTTAATGCACTAAAGATTCAGGACCAATTGTGGACAATGAATGGCACACAATGAACCAGTAAGGAAGCAAATCTAAGATGCTAATTCATTTTAGTTGTATGATAAAGTAGTATTTAGGTTTGTGTAATTTAGAATTTTGTCATTAGGTGTAGTTTTCTTAGTTGCAAGGTAACCTCGTTCGGAGGTGAGTGTTTGCAAGCTGCTTGTAAGCAGCTTGTTATCTAGTTTGATGTAGTGGTTGCATGTAGGCAATGTGTCACCAGTTTGGGTTAAGTGGCTGCATTTTTGCCACTTGTTGCTTTCTTATTTTGTGCCTTTTCTATTCCTAGCCTCCTCATCATAAAGTAACCTCCTTAGCTATTATATATAGGGCGATAATCTCTCTTGAAGAGGTTTTTTTAGGAATTGATATTTCAGATTTTGTTATTTCATTGTTGTCGTATTTTGTTTTTCATTAGGGCTTGGTTTTGAGTCCCAAAGCTCGTGGAATTCGAGCTCGGTTGCTTGATTTTCCAGAATCCAGTCCTAAAATCTGGTTCTTGCATATTTTAGCCTTAATTTGAGTGTTATTCGGGTTCACCACCTTTGTTTGTAGTTATTGAAGCATCCAACCAAACTACATGATGTTCCATTATAAGGTCTTGGGGAAGGAAGGGGTGTATGGAGTAGTGTTGGTTTTCCTTGGAAGAGTATTTGGTGTGTTAAGGTGATTTCCTGGTTGATATCTTTACTACAAATTGGCTCTGAGAAAATTTCTCACTAGTAATAATGTGGTTAAAAGGGAAAAGTACTCCCCTAATTGGTTATAATATCTTTTAATGACATCTTTTATATATATATATATATAAGAAGAATAAAATGCAGAATAATAACATATTTAATATATCTCCCTTTAATGATAATTAGATACTTTTCATGTATTCAAAGAGTCTTTATGGCTTCTCTGAAATATAATGCAACGTCTGCTAGTGTTTGGAGCTAATAGTTTCATAATGTGTTTCTTAGTTTCTCGAATTGAAGCAGTCAGTGAGCAGCTTGATATGCACATGCAGCTAGATGTAAACACAGAGATATATCCTCTTCATGATGGGGAGAAATTCATGATAGTATTAGCATCCACTCTAAACTTGGATGGAACACTTGACAGTGGTTATTTTACTCAGGTAATCTTAATCTTCCTGTAACTTATTTTATTACTGATGAATAAACTTTGAATACTACATTAGTTGTCACATTATTATTAATTAGTCATTTAGTTCTCACACTATTATTAGTTGGTGACTTGCCCTTGCAATTTGACCCAAGTCATTCAAGCTTAGTCCTCAGACATGGTGTGAATTGTGATGATGTTGATTGAGTAATGCAAATATCCAATTCCATCTCTCCACACTCTAGGAACAGGTTCCACTCTTGGTCATATTACTGTAATCCATTTGTTCAGAGTGTTGAATTTTCATTAGCCTATATAAAGTAGTCGGTAACATGATAGATAAGATCTGTGTACTCAACCCATACGGCTTGAGATCAATTCAAATATAATTTGCTTGTAGGAGCTTATTCTTCATTTTTGGGACAACAACTTTCAATTTTCAATGTGTTCTAAGAACTAATTTTGCCCGCTATACATAGGACTGATAGGACTGACTGGTTTATTCTAACTAGCTATGCAATCAATTGATGAATTTTCTAGTCTTTCCTTTTAGGTAATTCCTTTTCCTTTTTTCTTCTCTTGCTCCTACATTTGCGAGCTTTCTTTCATGATCAATTGTTTATTCTTTTGTGATTTCTAACCAAGAGTTCTTTAAAAAGATTAGTAGAGTTTAGTTGTCATTATTAAGACCCGCACTATAGCCTTTGATAAGTAATCTTCCACTTGTTTTCTTTCATTTTAGATGAACCTACTCAAGGTTATGCCAAAGTTTAATGCCCGGATGGTTTTTTGAATTTCTTAAGCTCACTCTTTATTTTAAAGTGGTTTTAGTATATGAACCATGTTCTTATTATATAATATCATCAAGTTTTGGCATAAAAGTTGTTTCCTGGAGTGCTTTTCGAGTTGCTGTACAGATCACTTTCATCATGAAGGCCAGAAAGAAAATATTTCTAGGTAGTAAGTATTGTCGAATATTAAATTCAATGAGAGATGAAAAAAAAAAATCTATACCTGACATAAAGGAAATAAAGGAAAAAAATTTCTGAATGTGGGTTGATAGGGGACCATCCATGTCAAAATCGGGATGCTGCATTGGATTGACAAAGGGGTTTACATGATTAGATCAAGGATCATAAGATCTTATCGAAAAAGAAAATTACATAATAGTTTAACTTGAATAAAATTTATTGGAACATATACACAAAATAAGCCTAAACTATAATAAACAAGTGAAAATATTTCAAAAAATATAATGCTTTGTGTAAAATTTAAATATACTATTATGCAAGTAAAAGTTTGCATTTCATCAACAAAAATTGGAGAAGAAGAGTTTTATAATAGAACACTTTGCACTCTTCAACAGTGCATAAAAAGAAAACTAAATTTTTTTAGGAGATGATTTGGTTCCAATTCTAAATAATCAAGAACCGTTGATTATGGTTTGATTCATGGATTAAGGGTCAAAAGAATCGTAGTGAACTCAACCAAACCAAACTTTTCCCTATGTTGATTTTATTTTTTATAAACTAATTGTAGTAGGTAAAGTAAAAAATATTAAGGTGTTGAGAGGAGAAATCAAACCTTAGATTTCCAACTTAACCTTCACATGTATCAATCAACTGAGTTGTTCTTAATTTGTTAGAATCTCACACTAATAAATTAATATAACCAATATTTGTTTACACACATTAATATTATGACTTAAATTTAGTTTTTGACAAGTATTTAAGTAATAAATTTATATAGTTGCTTCTATGTTATGCTGCAATTAATTGATCTTCTATTGAAATTTTTTTTTGAATTGGAATAGGTTAAAACCATGGAACCAAACTGGTTTCTATGGTTCAATCACATAGTTTTAACTCTCTGATTCTGGTTTTAAATTTCCTGGAACCAAAAGGAATGGTTTTATCCCATTTCCTCTTTAAAACTGCACCAGTTTGGTTCGTGCACAACCCTATAAGAAAACATAAATAGAGTAAAAGATAAGAAATTCTCCAAGAAACGTAAATAAAGATACTCGAACAAATAAATAGATCTTAGGCTATATATGCATATATTATATGTCTTTTATCTCTTTGTTTTGAGACAAAATAATTAATTCTGGACTAATTTCTTGTTGGTTGATACAGATTTATATAGAGGTTGACAAATTCGGGGAGGAATTAGTAAAGCATCCTGAGAAGTCATTGCCCTCATTATTGGTCACTATTAATGGTTTATTTTCAAAATTGGAGTCATCAATTGGCCATTTTCATACAGTGTGTCAGGTCACTTCTCTCACTAATGACCTACTTTGTTTTCCTCCGGCTTTCCCTGTTGTAGTTGCAATTTACCTTTGTATTGTTTTCCTCTCTTTTCTTTTGTTTTTCTCTTTTGACTTCTAATTTTATTTATAAACATAAACCGTCAAAAGAAGGTAGAACTACTTACCATTAATTTTGATGTACTTTTATACCATTTTCTGTTTGTGTAATTACTGTGCAGAGTGACTCTTCTGTTGATGGGAGCTATTCATTCCCTCTAATGTTTGAGAAATTTCCAGAAGTGAACCAAGAAGGCTCTCAATGGACAGATTGTGAGATTAGAGATGCTATCAACTTAATTTATGAAAATCTACACAAGCTGGATTCTTACTTAAATGTCATTGTAAGAGTCTGAACATTCTTACTTATGCTTTCTGATTTTTCTTCAAAGTTTGTGGTTGTGTTTTATTACTAAGAATTGTTTGTGGTTGTGTCATTGTAAGACTTTGGAAGGACTTATTAGCCAAGAAAAGTTTGAAAAATCTCGAGCCTAGAGTCTTGATAAAAGGTTTTGTTGTTTTTTATCTGATCACAAGTTTCCTCATTTATATTTTTTTACCTGTGCTACTCACTAATATAGCTATTTTGGTTGTGCTCTGATTTGCCTTTCTTAACTTTCAGCCACTTCCATTTTGTTCATGAGTTCGTAACTATACTGATAGACTCTGCAATTTTGTTTTTTGGGGGTATTGCCTTCGTTGTGGAAGGTGAGTGGTTTTTTGTTAGATTATGGATTGGTTGTGCTGCGACACTATTCTCTGTATCTAATTTTTCCTCTTTACTCCAGACATCAGGAGACTTCCTTGTGTACATGGGTCTCAATGCAAAGAATGAAATAGTGCACACCCTTGCATTTTTGGCCGGTGTTATGTTTTGGTCACAGGTGCACATATCAACCTTCTTTTTGATCTAAATATAATGAATGTCTGGTTTACTTATTATAATGTGCCATATTCTGCTTTAAAAGTGAATTTCTTCAAATTATGTCTTTAGAATCATGTTAACTATATTTAAGCAGCCAAGAAGCTTTAGTTAGAACTTAGATGTGTATAATAAGTCAGCAAAAGGTGCAACACTTTTGTTACAAGATTAATATCTAAACAGTTGGAGACGTTAGATCTAGAGAAAGCATCTCGTTCGCATATCCCACTTCCTTAGCTGGAAAGGAACAATCTAACACAGTCCTAAAAAACACACACATTATGAGTACCCTGAAAAGTGCAACCTCCATGTACTACTCAACTTTTGCTTGGTTTCTTTTTATTTGGTTTTGATTTGTGACACCAGCAACACATCAATGACCCTTTGCAATTTTCTGCTAATGAAGACTATTTATCATTGAAACTGTTCCTTAAAATTTATGGCTTGTATGTTTGTGGGGGTAAAACCAATTCATCTTATAGGTGGGACTTTTCCTAATTACTCATTTTCAATCTCAACTTCCCAATTAATCATTTTACGTCTAGCCACAGACAGTTTCATGAATGAAGAAATGAATACTTTGTCTTTGAATAAATGGTCGCTTGATTCTATTCTGATTAAGGAATTACATGTTTGGTTCTTTTTAGTTTTAAAGAATCTATAAAGATTGTACAAATATTTCTTGTTTAAATTATTGATTGAGATGCCAATTTCTTTAAATCATCTTCAAATCTAATTAAAGGTCAAAATTTTCTTTCAACGTTTTTTTAAATTTCATCAAAACACTGGTAGTCTAATATAAGATGTTGTACATATATTTACTGGTAGTCTATTGGGCACTCTGGACTTATAAAACTGTAACTTACCATGTCCATCAAAATTTGAATTTGCACACTAATTGGGAGTTTAATTGTTATTTTCTTTAGTCAAACTTTTGTTGCTTATTTCTTGTGCCTTTGTTCCTTGGTGTTCCATTTGTCAAATAGATTTTTTTTTTTTTAACTTCTATCCTGTGATTATTTGCCATCTTATCTTTTTGGTCTCTTCCTAACAAACCTACTCTTTCATCACCCAGGATTGGATGTATACTTCTTTCAGTTGGACAGGGTGAATTCCATGGTGAAGTGATGCATACTCTGAAGTTTGTTGTGAACCAGTCAGACTACACTGTGCATACATTAAGAAATGTCACAGAGTATCTATTACTTGCGAAAACCATTAATATGGTCCAGGTTTTTCTTCCTTCAAATGACAAAGATGAAATTGACAAGTTGAATGCAGATTTATATACTGCAGTAGATACACTGAGCTAGAAAACAATTGAAAATTCTGAAACAATACAGAGAGTCTTCAATACAGTGTACGAGTTCACAACCTTGGTATTATCAACAAATTTAGATTTTGTATTGACCTCACAATGTTGACTGGCAAAAAACCGTAATTGCAGGCGATCGGCACTGATCATTATTGCTGTGTTGATGCTTCTTCTATCTCTTATTGGTCTTGGTACGTATCATTGGAAATTCACATTGATGATTTCTTGCATGTGGCTCTTATTCATTGTTATCCACTTATAAAATTTATTTTTGTTGCAGTGCTATCCATTCTTGGGCACAAACATGCAATTCAAATGTAAGATTTCTCTTGTTAAAATTTACTTTTTGGAAGCTAAAATATTGTTAAAACAGGTGTTTAACTTTTTAGTTTATTCATATGCATCAGCGGTTTCTGAATTAATTTGTGTTTTCATTTTTCAGGTCAGAAATTTTTTGAAGAGATGCAAAATATGGTCCAAGAATTAAAGAACTTAGTTTTTTTATTTTTTAATATATGTAAGCACAGTTAATTTTTTTTTATTTAATTCCTTTGTATATACTTTTGAATATTTAATTTTCATTTATGAAATATATGACGTTATTCTATTCAATATGTGGTTATGATTCAAAATATAGTATATAGTGTGTATTACATTCTTTAAATGTGCATACAAAAATAATATTGATTATTTTTCAAATATGTCGAACCCTTTTTTTATCACAGATTTTATTAGTTATTAATCACATTTAAAAGATGTGATCTGAATGTTATTAATCACACTTAAAAGATGTGATGTAAATATTTTTAATCACATTTAAAAGGTGTGATCTAAATGTTATTAATCACACTTAAAAAGTGTGATTAAAAATGACATTTTTTAATCACACTTTCAAAGGTGTGATTTAAATATTTTTAATCACTTAAAAGATGTGATATAAATATTTTTAATCACACTTAAAAAATGTGATCTAAATGTTATTTATCACACTTAAAAAGTGTGATTAAAAATGACCTTTTTTAATCACACTTCCAAAGATCACACTTAAAAAGTGTGATTAAAAATGACCCCTTTTAATCACACTCCCAAAGATCACACTTTAATAAAATTTAAAAAGTGTGATTAAATAACATTCATCACACAAAAAAAGTGTGATATTTATCTGTTTTTGTAGTAGTGACCGCGGCCTACACCCTCGCCCGGGGGTAACAATACTGCGGCCTAAGGCCCTCGCCCTTATATACATATAGTTATACGTATATTTGCACATATATTCAAACATACATGCATTCATACAGTCATTCATTCATTTTCAAGTCATTCATTCATTCATTTTCATTAATTTATTCAAAGTGTTCCTTATTAAGAAACTTAACATTTTTTTGAACAGTGTAAGTGTAGATACCCCATTTTGACAGCCCTTACGACTTGGACGTCTTTGTAGGTACACCCGATGATGAGTCTGTTTGTTCACCATGTGCTCGAAGTCCTTCGTGGAAAGCCACAACTTTGAGCCTTTCAAGCCTTGTATAATTTTTGTCCCATTTTTGGACAAGTGTTCCTTATTAAGAAACTTAACATTTTTTTGAACAGTGTAAGTGTAGATACCCCATTTTGACAGCCCTTACGACTTGGACGTCTTTGTAGGTACACCCGATGATGAGTCTGTTTGTTCACCATGTGCTCGAAGTCCTTCGTGGAAAGCCACAACTTTGAGCCTTTCAAGCCCTGTATAATTTTTGTCCCATTTTTGGACCATGCCTTGGTCTTTTCAGCCTGCAACCTCTGGTGGCCTGCCGGCCATCCCTGGAGGTTGTCGGCCATCAGTTTTGGTTTTTCGGCCACTGATGTGGCTTGCCGGCCACCAGTGATGGTCGCCCGGCCACCACTGTTGGCTGGCTGACCACTAGTGTTTTCTGCAGATATTTTATGCCAACTGTGCTAGCTGTTTGCACAGATGCATGCATTTGTCCACACGTGGAGGGCTAAATCTCTTTGTAGAAATTTCATGTTTTCTATATATAGGGACCCCCTCTGTTGTGTTTTGGGGTTAGAAAATTTTAGACTAAAAAATTTTCCTCTCTCTCTACAAATTCTTTACACTTTTGCCTACTTACACTACACTCTTGCCTATACTTCCTTAACCAAAGTTGATCACCTTCGAGCTGAGGTTCCTTGAGACCTTCTTGAGCTCTTGAAGTTGGTTTTGGCTTGAATTCTTGCTTAGAGTTACTCTTCTCTTCAAGAGGTATAATATTTGCTTTATTAGCTTACTTTACATACTTGTTTTTCTATCTCTTTCTCAATGTTTTGGACTGTTTTTGAACTATAAAAAACTCTGTTTTTGTGGGCTGAAATTGGCGTTTTTGGCCATTTAAGGTTAGGGGGTGGTTCACCCCTCTTCATTCCTTGTTGTTAAGACCATTTCACTTTTGTTTCCCATTTTCAAACCATCTTTTTTTGGGCCTTTAAACACTGATTTTCAGAGTATTTTAAGTGGTAAAAATAAGGTTTTGAAGTCCAAAATTGAAAGGGTTAGCCTCTCCTCCTTATATTTTGTTTGCTATTCTAGTTAGCCCTATATGTTAGCTTATTTTTCTAGCTTGTTGTAGCTTTATTCCAGCATGTTTTAGCCTCTAATTTGGACTATTTTAACTCTATTTTGGGTTGGTTATTGCATTTGAGTCTTATATTGCATAGTTGTAGTGTAATAGTCCTTATAAGCTTGGTGTTTTAGGCCTTTAGACACCACTTGTTTGAGTTGATTGCATGTTTTGGTGCTTTTTCACACTTAATTTCAGCACTAATCATCTTTGCAACCTCCCTCTTTCATGGCTTTTAATTTTGCTTTGAAAGTGGTTTCAAGTCACTTGTTTGCCTAAGTGTGAAATTGAGGTTTCATACTTAATGGTTTAATCCCTTAGGAGGTTCATTACCAACGGTATGATACTTTTTTCATACCCAAAGCAATTTGTGTTTTGAGCCCTCTTTCCATTAGAGGACTTTATTCACCCAATGGACTTAATTGGATTAAAGAATGGTTGGTAAGTTAAAATGAGTAACTATAACTTGGGACTAAAAGTGAGCAAAGATAAGAATTTGGTTGTGTCTTGGTGTGTTCAATCAGACGTTAATTGAACACATGGAACTTGGACCATTTCATACTTGCTAGTGATGAAATGATCCAAGTCTCCAAGGTCATCTTCTTCCATTGATCTTTCATGAAAGAGAGGAGGTTTGTGTCTCATTTTTGCATTTATTAAACTTCCACATCTTGAATCACAAGCCATCATGTAATGAAGTTGGTTGAATTGGTGGTTTGTGACTTAAGTTCATCACTCCTTGGATTTGCTAATGAAAATGAGGAGTGAATTGTGCAAACAATCCTTAAAAATACCCTGTATATGCTCTGTTTGTCCTCTGTTGCAGCAAGATGAACCAGTGCATCAGTGGTTGGCAGGCCACTTTTCATGGACAGCAAACCACTTTCATGGCCTGCAGGAGGCCGACAATCTTCACCAGTGGCCAGCTGGTCACTGATGCAAATCTTAGTAGAATGTTAGTAACGTGGAGCAAAATTGTTCTGGAAGTATTCAATTGTGCAAACAGAGGCTTTGGAGAGCAAAATAGAGGTCTTTTCGGGTGGAATTCAAGCATGCGAATGCACATCCATTGTTTCCCGAGGTAGAGTAACTAATTGGCTTAGTTTAATTACTTAGTTCAATTATTAGTTGTAATTGTTTTGTAATTATTTAATTAGTTAGTTAGCTAATTAATTCATTTGTTGTTGTAATAATTAGTTAATTAGTTTAATTAGTTATTCATTTTGATTTGTAATAATTAGCTTAATTAGCTTAGCTTAGTTATTCATTCGGACTCTCCTTCGTGAGAGCATAATGTTGTAATAATGTGTATGTTTTCCAATACCACGTCTTTTTCCCTTTTATTTACCCGCTTTTGATGGTTAGATTAGGGATATATTTCAATTAGCATACCTTATGCTTGCATACATTCATTTAGTTTTGCATGCACTGAGGCTCGGCACATCATTCAAACTACATTGTTGTTTCAATACTTTGATGAATACGTGCTTAAACTGCATGTTATCAAAATTGATTCATATGCCATATTAGTAGCCAAGCCTATTAGTTGCATTATTGCATGCGTTGCATTAGACATTTTGGCATAGTTAGGAACATGCATTTTTCTAACTAGTTTCTTTTCTTGGCTTGGAGTACTAGGTGAGTTTTAGTGCTTTAGCATACTTGCATGAGTGTTAGTGATTGCCATGACTAGCATGCTTGCCATGAGGCTAAATGCTTACTTGTTGAACTGCTTGGATGCCTGTGGATGAAGGCTTGTTGTTTGAATTTGAACAATTCAATGAATGGACGTTTAAGCCCACTTTGTTAAGTGGCAAATTCGCAAACTTTAAGCCCATTTGAAGTGGCAAAATCAAATCCTTTTCGTAAAACAAACATGAAGTTGAATTGTTCCAATTCAGGCAAACTAGTCTATATTAGCTTGTGCGCATCACATAGTAATGCTAGCCTAATAACCAGAACAAGAGCACATAATGTTGATAAAAATCATATCATGATTAGTAGAGGCCGATCTTTGATCGGGCGAGCAGGGGTGCTCAATTCATGACCTTCCCCTCTCGAACCTAAGTTCCCGAGCCGAGGCAACTTTGGTGATGACAAACACGTGGCCTTTGGCACGAGTCATAGGTTTCCTAAATTTTCCCAAAATAAAATATTTAGGTGGCGACTTTGTATCTGGCAAAGCAGTCCAATTTTGGCATCTGTGATTCAAAATCAATTTTCCAAACGATTTGTCGGATTTGAACTCTTTAGTGTTTATCAATTTCACATTGCACTTGTGAGATTAGATTCAGAACCATAGGAGTCCGAACTGTAGGGCTTCTTTCGAGTTCCTGAAAGGGGTGCGAAAAAGTCAAGCTACAGTTCTGGCAACTTTGCTGGGGATTTAGAGAACTTGACTCGAACTCATAATATGACATTTTATCTACACTTATGTGTTTCTTTGCATTTGCATTTGCATTGGTGTGCCTAAGCTACTGTGTTTGCCATCTGCTATTCCTGGACGGTTAGCCGGAGGCTCTCTTAGAAAAGCTTGCCAAAAGGCTGACCGGTCATGGGCTCTACCACGATGGGAACACAACCCTTGGATTTGGACTACCGCTGTACTGTTTGATCCTCCTTTCACTTCTCGGTGTTAGGTGTGAGAGTTATATTAGGTAGTCTTGCTAAGGTACCCTTTTTTGACCAATCGACCTAGTTGCATATCGAAAGCCGTAGCGACTATTCCAAACTAGGACAGGTTGCTCACCCGAATATAGAATTGTGTGAAGCCACTTTTGCATGAATAGCGAACCCTAGTTCCTGACAAAACTAGGATAGGGTAACCCTACCCCCTCATAGGGGTGTTTTGGATCTCACTTAATTGGTATGTGCTTTTGGAGTGAAACTCTACAGGAATGTACGTATCAGTTACAAGTTTGGGTATTAGATTTTTTTATTTTTTTTTTTTATTTTTATTTTTTTTTTTTTTGGAGGAGGGCAGAAATCAGTGTTAAGTGCAATTCTATAGCTTATGATTACAACTGTGTATGGTTAACATCTGAGCTGAGGTGCTGTGCGGTTTCTGATTTTTGTTTTCCTTTTGCTTTATTTCTTTTTGTAAGGTTGTTTATCACAATTGCTTCAGACAGTTCAGTTACGCCTCAAGCACTCTGGACTCGTGTGAGGAGACTTTATAGATCTGCAGATCTTGTCAGGGGACAACCTGTGTTTGCTTCACTCCCACCGGTTACGAGATGGAGGAGAGTTCGGCATAATTCACCAGTTCAGCAATCACCCGTATCCAGTCAGGATCAAACCTCTACATCTAGGCCAGCAAGAGACTACTCGCCTATTCAGATGAATCAATACCCTTCATGTATGGAAGATTTGATCCGTAATCTCCAGCAAACCATTGAAGCCATGTAGCAAGATGCTGCTCGCCAAGCTGAAGTTACAGCCCACCAAGCTGAAATCATAAATAGGCTGCAGCAACAGTAACCACAGCAAGCGACAGCTTCTGCTTCCCATGCACCCTCTGCGGGTATTCCAGTACCTGGAACCACTGCCAATGTCTAAGAAAATCTAGGCAATCCAGTAGACCCCATTCCACTACAAGCCTCTAAAGTACCAGTTTACCAAACTGAGCCTCCGTTTGAATTCGAGGTTGAACCCACTGTATTGAAAGTCAACAAGCTAGAAAAGCTTTTTAAACGGGCATAGGGTGTGAACTCAATCCCTGACATCGAAGATGGATATATCGACTCCACAGTAACTTTGCCGGACCGGTTTAAAATGCCACACATAGACCGATTTGATGGCTCTGGAGATCCCATGGTTCATTTGCAGTTGTTCTTTGATATCCTGCGGCCAATGGGCCTCGCCAAACTTTAAAAGTTGTCACTTTTCGGTCAGACCTTGTCAGGAATAGCCGCTATCTAGTATGCAAAGCTAGAGGACTCTGTAAAGCGGAATTGGGAAGAAATGGTTGAGGCCTTCATCGCACAGTACTCCTACAACACGCAGATCAAGGTCACAACCCGTGATCTTGAAGCAACTCGTCGGGAGCCAAATGAGGGCTTCTCAGACTTTGTAACGAGGTGGAGAGCCAAGGCTTCGATGATGACTACCAGGCCGTCAGAGAAGGATTAATTCAAGATGGTGGTTCGCAATCTGCAAGGCAAATTACTGCAGAAGATGATTGTCTTGCTGTTGTTCACTGTAGACGTCCCCGAACGCATCCCGGGGGAAAGGGAGTGCGAATCCCCCCCCGTTCTGGTTCGATATTGGGTCACTACAGTTCGAAGGACTCAAAATGTCACGGTTCTTAATCTTGAACCAAAGAGTCCAAATCCGGCAAATCGTTTTGAAAACAGATTTTTGAAAGAAGTGCCAAACATGGACTGTTTTGCCAGATACAGAGTCGCCACCTAAATATTTTAAAATGGGAAATTTAGGAAACCCTGACTCGGTGCCAAAGGCCACGTGTCCGTCATCACCAAAGTTGCCTCGGCTCGGGAACTTGGGTACGATTGGGGAAGGTCACTTCGGAAGGTCACTTCGTGAGCACCCCCGCTCGCCCGGTCAAAGACCGGCCTCTACTAACCATGATATCTGATTTTGAAAACATTGTGAGTTCTTATTCTGGTTTTTAGCCTAGGTTACTATGTGATGCGCACAGCATACAAGTATAGACTGAATCGCCTGAATTGGAACAAAACACTTCATGTTTGTTTTTGAAAACGGTTTGATGGTGCTACCCGTAGGTAGGCTAAGACGCGGATTTGCCACCCTCAGGTGGGCTTAAGAAAATAATGATTTTGCCACTATCTAGTGGGCTTAAAACAAACATTTGATGCATTGTCCCAAATAACTCAACCTCCACCCACAAGCATTCAAGGCAGTTATATCACATAAGCATTTAGCCTCATGGTAAGCATGCTATCATGGCAACACACTCACACGCATGCAAGGATGCTAAAGCATAAAAACTCACCAAGTACTCCAAGCCAAAATAGAACCGATTACCGATTAGCAAATGATACCTAGATGCACAGAATGCCAATGCTAATGCAACATGCAATAATGCAACTATAGCAGGCTCGGCTATTCTAAACATGGCATATGGAATGCAACAGCTAGCAAGTATTCAATTCGGAATTGAAATACAAATGCAGTTTGTATGATGCGCCAAGCCCGGTGCGTGCAAAACAGATGAATGATGCAAACATGCTATCATACTGTATGCTAATTGAAATATGCCCTAATCTAACCATCGTAAGCGGGTAAATAAAAGGAGAAAGACGTGGGGTTGGAAGACATACATCACACTCACGCACACTTATTACAATTGTGCCCTCGCGCAGAGGGTCCGAATAAATAATAATACAGTCCCGAATGAAAGAATAATACAGATTCCTAATTAATTAACAAATTAATTACAAAAAAATAAAACTGGCATGCAAGCCAGGGACTGCCTTGCTTCTGACGGATGATGCATGTTGGGCTGCCTGGCGCGGAAATCCACTGGGATGCCCCAATTAGCCTCTGTTTGCACTGTTTCTCGAAATACGTGTCGGGTTCCGAAAATTTGCTGATTCTTCATTTTGCTGCAACAGAGAGCAGGAAAGGGGCATAGCAATGTATTTCACAAATATATGCATGCCTCGATCCTCGTGCCACCAATCACGCATATCGATGCATGATGGCCGAGGAACCGGATTGCACAACTCAATATAGGATGAATGCAGATGAATGCTACAACAAAACCTAACTCCATCATGGGTAATCCGGAGTGTCGGTGACTTGGGAATTGAGACCCGTTCCGTCACTTGGAGTACGAAACGTGCCTCGTTTCCCGTGCCCGGGCTAACTCCTATCCCGAACATGATGCAATATGCATGATATGCATGAATGCAACCAAAATGCAATCCTAACATATACAATGCTATGAAAATGAGATGCCTCGAAATGCGTGCACACGGGCACGCAAACCGAGGCGATGGCCCTAAGGCATGAAATTGCATACAGAATACAAATGTCATGGCATATGAAATGGCATACGGAATGCAATGATGTGAAAATGGCATACAGGATGCAGAATGGACTTATACCAACATGAGAGGACCTCAGCCACTCTCACGCGGGAGGCCGTCAGATAAAGAAGAGGTGCCTCGAAATGCGTGCACACGGGCACGCAAACCGAGGCAATGATAGAGAAGCATGAAATGGCATTCCAAATGCAGATTGGACTTATACTAACATGAGTGAGCCTCAGCTACGCTCACGTAAGAGGCCGATGAATGAAAATGAAGTGCCTCGAAATGCGTGCCCACGGGCGCGCAAACCGAGGCGATGTATTAAAGCAGGAAATGACATACACGATGCAAATTGGGCTTATACCAACATGAGAGGGCCTCAGCCACACTCACACGGGAGGCCGATGGATGAGAATGAAGTGCCTCGAAATGCGTGCCCCGAGCACGCAAACCGAGGCATGGCCCTAAGGCACAGAAATGACATGCGAATGGGATGTGACATATGGCATATGGAAGATGCAAATTTCAGCAGCTAAAATGATGCACAAATAGCCCCGAATTATGACAAAATTGCACCTGATGCCCGAAACGCGATGTAATGCACCCGAAATGGCCTACAGCCCTACTAAACATGCACAATATGGACATGACATGTAAAGACAGATGCTAGGCAGCCCCTAAACTAGCATTTTTTCAGTACAAAGCAAAGCTAAATAACAACCACAGGTATGGCAAAATCAGCATGCAAAAATGGGGAAAAAGAGGGGGATTACAAAGCAAGTAGTATATACAATGCTCAAACTGAAAAACACAGTCCTACGACATTAAAGAGGGACCAAAAATATGTACATTTACAGTAGATGACATCCCCAATTCAGTGTGTATAGACATGGTAAAAATGCTATGCAAGATTGAGGATACATAAGGTTATAACATAAGGTACCATAAGCATACACCAAACAACTTTGGGCCCTTGACAAAACATGAATAATGGGCCAAAATAAAATACTTTCTAAGCCTGACGAAGGCTCAAAACAGAATCTAAACAAAGCCTAACAAAGCATGCAATTTTACGGTATTAAAGAGGATATTACATGAAGTACCAAAACCAATCACCAAATGGCCTAAGACTCTTAACAGAACATGATGATAAGTCCAAAAAAGACACTTTTCAGGCCTGATGAAGGCTGAAATCCGGAGCCAAATAAGCTTAACAAAGCATGCAAAACAGAAGTAGAACATGAATTCAAAGCAAGTGGCATATAGAGCATGAAAACCAGGTTGAGCACTTCTTCAATGTTGAAGAGGGGCCCAAAATAAGCACTATTTCAGTTCATGAGATGCTCCGAATCAGATCAAAAATAGGCCAAATAAATCATGCAATTTTACGGTAAATATGGAGAAATACAAAGCAAGTGCATGATAGAGAGGCCAAACAGAGTTTATCCCTTCTTCAATGTTTAAGAGGGGATAAAAATAGGCCCACTCACAGTTTATGTCAGGCTCGAAAATGGATCACTCATAATCCAAACAAAGCATGCAAAATATTGGCATATAAGAGGATATTGAAGGAAGTGTAAGATAGAGGGCTCAAACAGGGTTGAGCCCTTAAACAAACATCAAGAATAGCTCAAAAGAACACCACTTTCAGTAGTGGTCAGAGCTCAAAACAGAAAGCAAATAGGGCTAATAAATGACTCAAATTTTGCTAGAAAAAGGGATTAGAGGCTTACCCTTGAAGATCCAACTTTGGTGGCCTCTTGGCTTGAAATTGTTGCCTCTTAGCCTCTGAAGAACACTTCCTTGCTGCTGTAATGGAAGTGGGGATGGTAGAGCTTAGGGTTGATGAAGGAATTAGCTAGGGAGCTTGAAGGTTTTTGAGTTTTTGGCTATGAAAATGGAGATTTTTGAAGATGAAGTGTTAAGAGAAAATCTTCCAACCCTAGCAAAGGAGGAGTTGGACCCTTTAAATAGGCAAGAAAAGAGTGTAAAAGGGAGGGAAAAGCACCCAAGCTTTCCCTCCCGAAATATCCCCCGGATGCCCGGGATATTTTGAAAAATATCCGGACAGTTGGAAAGGGCTGGAAAGCAAAAAGCTGGCCGGCCAGGTAAATTTCTGGGAGGTGGCCGGCCGGCCACCCCACCTGGTCGGCCAGCCACTCACCCTGGCCGGCCGGCCATGGCCCAAAAATGAAGTGCAAATTTGCTGGCCGACCACCACTCCTTGGTGTCCTCCTAGGTGTGTAGAACAAGGCCCCAAGGTCGGAACCTGGCAACTCTGAAGCAGGAGCCACAACATAGAGCTTGAAGGAGGGGCTCAAAAATGAAATCCACAATTGCTGGCCGACCACCAACTTTTAGGGTCCTCCCAGATGTGTAGAACAAGGTTCCAAGGTCGGAAATTGGCAACACTGAAGCAGGAGCCACAACATAGAGCTTGAAGGAGGGGCTCAAAAATGAAATCCACAATTGCTGGCTGACCAGTAGTTTTAAGGGTCCTCCCATGTCCCCTGATCACAGATATGTAGCTTTGGTTGGAAGAAAATATCCCCAGGGTGTTCAACATTAGCCTGGAAGTGGGCAAAACGGGCGCCGGAGGAGCGAAATTGGTTATCTGGGATAATTGCTGGCCTCCTACCCTCCAGTGACCTTCCTTATGCTAAAACAGAGGTACCTGCCAAATTTGAACAAAAACTAATGAGAAATGAACGCTCGGGGCCCAAACCGCGAGGTTCGGGGTCCCGAAAATGGGCTGCAGGCACCGGAAGGTGTGTTCAGCAGCGAAGTGGGTATCAGAGACCCCAGTGTTCCTCGGAATGATAAAACAAAGGTACCTGCCAAAAACCGGAGAAGACCGATGCAAAATGAATGCTCGGGGCCCAAATCACGCAGTTTGGGGTCCCGAAAACCGGCTGCAGGCACCGAAAGTGGTGCACGGCCACGAAGTGGGCATCAGGGGCCCCAGTGTTCTTCATAATGATAAAACAGAGGCACTTGCCAAAAACCGGAGAAGACCGATGCAAAATGAATGCTCGGGGCCCAAATCACGCAGTTTGGGGTCCCGAAAACCGGCTGCAGGCACCGAAAGTGGCGCACGGCCACGAAGTGGGCATCAGGGGCCCCAGTGTTCCTCGGAATGATAAAACAAAGGCACTTTCCAAAAACCAGAGAAATCGGAGATGGTTGGGCGGTCCCGAGCCGAGGCACACGGCCTGACGGCTCCGAAACCGGGAACCGGGCTCCGAAATGGGCAAAATGGCCTACGGCCACGAAAAGTTGCACGGCCACCGAGAGATAGTCTACAGGACTACTCCCTTCCTCAGGAAAGAAAACAGAGAAAACCGAGTCTGGTTCGCAAACCGAGACAAGGCACAGAAGAGGATTCGGAAGTCCGGAGGCAGGGCGCACGGCCGCGACTCTGAGACCTCTGAATGAGTACAGTATGCAACACCACCGAGCGCTCAATCGGTGACGCCTGAGTCTTAAGGCCGGTCAAAAATGGGGTGTCTACAGTTGCCCCTCTTTGACAGAACTCGGAAGTCAAGAAGTGACGAGAGTGAATGTCAAAGCCCAGAGACGACCCATTTTTGACAAGGCCGAAGACTTAGACAATCATACAGGATAAACAGAAACATGTGCCCGCAGGCGTGCCCGCAGGCAGGGGCAAAATGCAAATGATATGCACAGAGCCGAATGATCATGCAAGTGCAGCAAGCTGTAATGAAGCAAGTATTCGCAAATAGATGCAACAATTTTAAGTAAGAATGTAAAGCAACAACTACATTTCATGCAGTTAGGAATGCGGAGAATGATTCGATTCTCGTCGCGTCTCACACGGAGAAGATACGATACCTGCGCAATTCGTCTGGTCGCACCAGCCTCAAATGAACCGTACATACAATATCGTGCCTGCAAAATAGAGAAATTCAACAAGAACAACATGCTAATAACATATATTCAATGTAATTCCTGTAATTCCAAAAGTCTGACACACGCAGTGTCGGCGAATGGATGCATCGCAATGCGAGAAAAGATAATGCGTAACAACGCATGCTCAAGCATAGAAATATTGTAAACCAAGAAATCACGCATGACAATGCAAAAACATGCATGAGAATGTAAATTATGAGATGAAATAATGCAAAACAAGCGTGAATCAGGGTGCCCGTTTGTTGTACAACAACGAGCTGGGAAACGCGCATTTCGGCGACGGCAACTCGATCGCGGCCTCTGATTTACCTCCCGGAGAGGTCACAACATGTTTAAAAAGGATACACTCTGATTTTGATGAATAATGATGAGACACATGTCAGAAATTGCAATTGAAGTTCCGGTGGAGCAATTCGGCGCCAGAAAGTGCACTTTTCTTAAACTTTTTCAGGTCTCGGGAACTCCGATTTTCCTCAAAATTTGCAGAGAGGTAGGGGAGGGGGTGGGGACCATGGTCGGCCAGGTCTTGGCCCTAGGAGAGGCCATCGGCCAGGGGGAAAAAGCAAATGGCCGGCCAGCCAGGAAAGGTGGCCGGCCGGCCACCTGCCCAAAAGCAGGGGCATTTTGGTCATTTTTCACATTTCTATATATACACACCTCCATTCAATCCGAAATCACTCCCCCAAGTGTGAAATTCTCTCCTCTTCTTGCCCTAATTTTTCTCTTTCAGATCTGCATTTTATACGCGCCCTCGGCCTTCACGCAAGTTGTTCCCGCGAAATCTTCCAGTTTTAAGCACTTTGAAGCGACTAAATTTTGATTTCGGGACTTCTTTTCTCGTTTCCACCACTTAAGGTAAGTTTGTCTCATTATTTGGAAGATTTTCTCGGGAGTTGACTTTTGTTGACTTTTTCATTTCCCGGGAGTTGACTTTTGTTGACTTTTTCCAGTTTTGGCTCATTTTGCTCATTTTTTTGCTTCTTTTGCAGATTTCTCGATATGGCGGGCCACTTTCCTCATGGCGGAGGTTTTCCGGGCGCCGGAGATGATTTTGACATTATGTCATTGCCCCCGAGGGTCCGCCCTTTTATCCCTGAGAGATATGCCCCGGCGGTACATAGGCTTCCGCGAGCCGCTTTCCGTCATTTCACCGATTTCAACGATCGGGTACCGGGGGATCTTCTTCTGCGAGAGCCGGAGCAACACCTCTCCCACAACGCAGAGGTATTTTACTTTATTTCCTGTATCTTTCGTGCATTTTGTACCTTTGCCATGCTTAGACACACAGTTTAGCTTACGACATAGTACTTTACTTGCATCTCGAGCATGTGATTTAAACACTTGAACTTCATGAACACACAGTCCATTGCCTAATTGTGAACGCACGGTACACATTAGTTAGAAATTGAACACACGGCTCAAACTTTGATTCACCGAACACGCAGCCCGAAGTTGAAAATGAGCACACAGCACATACTGACTAAGAGTAGAACACACAGCCCTAAACTCTGATTTACTGAACACGCAGCCCAGACAGAAATAGAAGTGAACACGCAGCCCACTGATTAGAATTTTGAACACGCAGCCCAAAACACTGATTTACTGAACACGCAGCCCAGACAGAAATAGAAGTGAACACGCAGCCCACTAATTAGAATTTTGAACACGCAGCCCAAAACACTGATTTACTGAACACGCAACCCAAATAGAAATAGAAGTGAACACGCAGCCCACTGATTAATGAGTTGAACACGCAACCCCAAACACTGATTTACTGAACATGCAGCCCAGACAGAAATAGAAGTGAACACGCAGCCCAGATAAAAATAAAGTGAACACGCAGCCCACTGATTAATGAGTTGAACACGCAGCCCAAAACACTGATTTACTGAACACGCAGCCCAGATAGAAATAGAAGTGAACACGCAGCCCACTAATTAGAATTTTGAACACGCAGCCCAAAACACTGATTTACTGAACACGCAGCCCAGGTAAAAATAAAGTGAACACGCAGCCCACTGATTAGGATTTTGAACACGCAGCCCAAAACACTGATTTACTGAACACGCAGCCCAGATAAAAATAAAGTGAACACGCAGCCCACTGATTAGGATTTTGAACACGCAGCCCAAAACACTGATTTACTGAACACGCAGCCCAGATAAAAATAAAGTGAACTCGCAGCCAACTAATTTTCTGAAATTTGAACACGCAGCCCAAATAACAAATTTACTGAACACGCAGCCCAGATTTGATGTGAACACGCAGCCCACTAATTTTTCTGAAATTTGAACACGCAGCCCAAATAACAAATTTACTGAACACGCAGCCCAGATTTGATGTGAACACGCAGCCCACTAATTTTTCTGAAATTTGAACACGCAGCCCAAATACCAAATTTACTGAACACGCAGCCCAGATTTGATGTGAACACGCAGCCCACTAATTTTTCTGAAATTTGAACACGCAGCCCAAATAACAAATTTACTGAACACGCAGCCCAGATTTACTTCATTTGCACACAGCTCATTTTCACTTTATTTGCACACAGCTCATTTTCACTTCATTTGCACACAGCTCATTTTCACTTCATTTGCACACAGCTCATTTTCACTTCATTTGCTGATACACGCATTCATTCTAAATGCAGGGTGGCTCCCGCACCGTGCGAGGTTATGGCTCCACTGCCGCGAGGGAGTGGTATGCTGAGCTCCCGGAAGCCGTCCGAGACTTGGTTGACTTCGCAGGATTCGGACCATTCTGCAGGGGGTTATCCCACTGTCTTATCAGTAGGACATTGCTTGCTGCTCTGGCGGAGAGATGGTGGGACACCACCAATTCTTTCCATTTCTCTGCCACCGGGGATATGACCATGACCCCACTGGACTTTGCTGTACTCACCGGCCTAGACATAGGCGGTGGACCCATTTCCTACGACGAGGATATGGGTGAGTGGGAGGCTGCTTGGATTCATCTATTGGGGGCTCGCCCGCCTGTAGACAGAGCTTCCGGGAGAGTTCGGTATACTTGGTTCTCTTCCCATTTCCGGCGGCCACGAATGGAGCCTGAGTCTCCCGAGGAGGTCGAGCAGTATGCCCGTGGTTTCCTCATGTTCCTCTTTGGCACCACTCTGTTTGCTGATAGAGGGAACATGGTCGGGCTGTATCTCTTGAGTGCCCTAGTAGACCTATCACAGGTCAATCAGTATGATTGGGGCGGCGCTGGCCTGGCTACCATTTATTGTGCATTCTGTATTTGCCCTCAGCACTTTGTATTCACATTCCGCACTGCTTTTCTCAGCTATGGGTATATGCATATTTCCCCACATTGGCTCCGGAGATGGAGGTGGCAGGACCTCCTATGACTCCGTTTTCATTGATGTTTGAGGGCGAGCACCTATCGAGGCCTCGAGAGACTCTCTTCTCTCTGCGACAGTACTTCGACACCGTGCGCGCGACAGAGGTATTTCAGAACTCTCGGTTCCTTTCATTTTCACCTTTGATATGCTTTGTATATCCTTGATTTCTGATTGATTTGTGCGCTGGTCATCAGCAGATTACTTGGCAGCCCTGGGTAGTCTTTGGCGATGATCTGCAAAATCAGTACCCCGGAGGGTCGAGTGGTTCCCAGTATAGGTTCCTGCTCGAGGGACCAGTCGGCAGGGCTTGGTTCCTGGGGGAACGCTTTCAGCGTCAGATATGGGGGTATGATTCCCAGGACCCTTCTGCGGTACCTCCGCCCACTATGCGGACTGCCGATAGACTGTCTGCTGAGGAGGTCACTAGGGACATGCAGGGCACTGATGCTTTGCTATATCTCATTGAGGGGAACTACGCCACCTATCGCCGCATATATCTGATGTCCCCCTTGATGGGAGTACGGGCTCCGCCACTGAGGCCCACTGGCGCACCATCTTCGAGCCGCGCCCGTGCTACAGACATACCCTCTTCTAGCAGGGCTGGTGCATCTAGAGGTGGAGGCAGTTCGATTCCCCCGATCCCTCCGACTCTCGATCATCCTGGATGGCCAGATATGCCGACTGAGTTGACGAGTTGGCAGTATGGGACTACTTCTCCGATCCCGATCCCTATGGAGCCTCCGATGCCTGGTCACAGATATGTCAGTGACCCTGACTCACCACCGGTATGTTCTACCATTTTTCATTTATCACACAGACATTTTGACAGTTGCTTATTTATTGATGAGTTGAGCTTGTGTCTGCAGCCACCTCGGGAGTACATAGACCAGATGCTCGGGGTGGTGGCCTCACTTGAGGGGATGGTCCTACGTAGAGAGGCACAGATGTCCATCATGGGCTTCCAGGTACCCTTCATCTCTCTTGCATTTATCATATTTCTGTTAACATGCTGGTTTTGAGCATTCTGCTACACTGATAGGCTGTGTAGAACACATCTGGCACACACCCCCATCACATACTGTACTTGCACCTGCTTCTTATGTTTGAACTGATGTATTGCACTTTTTATTTTCAGATGCCTCCCGTATATGCTCCGACACGAGGCGGTTAACATGCTGGTTTTGAGCATTCTGCTACACTGATAGGCTGTGTAGAACACATCTGGCACACACCCCACTCACATCTGTACTTGCACCTGCTTCTTATGTTTGAACTGATGTATTGCACTTTTATTTTCAGATGCCTCCCTATATGCTCCGACACGAGGCGGGCCACCCGCGGCCTTCTCAGAGAGTCGAGGTGTAGACCTACTCGAGTACTGGGCGCGAGGAGTGGCCATCCAGGCCTGTCCGAGGAGCTCGGGAGCAGGTCGTCTCGTAGACGCAGGGCACCCCATTATTAAGGAGGAGGAGGAGGTGGTTTGCAGATCGTGAGTCAGAGACATCTCCTGGGAGGGAGGCTCCGTCTTGGTTCGGGAGCGGAGGCGAGCTGAGGGGATCCGAGGATGACAGCTCTGATCCGGATGGTGATGATGGTGCAGAGGTATCCCACAGAAGAGGATGAGAGGGCCTCCTCATTCCCGTTCCCGAGATATTGATGCTATTTCTTGCTTTATTTTACTTTTTAGCTAGTAGTTTGTCGCCACTTTGCACATTGTAGGCAGTTTTATTCTGTAAAACTTTACCTTTTTTGCTGTAAAACATGATGGAATGAACAGCTTTTGAAAAGATGTTTGTATTTGAGATTTCTTAGCATCACATCGCATCGCACCATTTTGCACAAAAATGGAATTGAATGAAAATGTGCTTCATGTATTTACGGGTCAGGTAATGAACGACGCAACAAATCAAAACAACCGACCCACTAAGAAATAACAAAAATCTTAGCAAGTTTACAATCGATAAGCAAATACAACACTGTTAACGACTCAATAAACAAGACTTAACAAAATTGTGTAACAAAAAGGTGACAACTCAAAACACAAATGCGACAGCTCGACAAAACTTACAACTCGATAAACAAAACAACAACTCGATAAGGAAAAACACAACAAAGTGTACTTCGACGAAAACAATCTGGATGATGGAACGCATTCGAAACTGACAGAAAGGAGGCCTTCGACATTCCTGATGCCTAGAAATGCTTCAAACTTCCTTCCGGAGGGCAAAACAGGACCAATGCATGCCGAAAGCATTTTGTAGCTACAGATCCCATCCTTGGAACTTATTCATTTCATCACCATTTCTCCACAAAAATGGAGGCGTTTCTTGTGGAAAATCTCACATCTTGGATTTCTTCTTTAGATGGCTCGGAAAAGTTGAATTTCCGGGGTTTCGGCTTGAATGCACTATTTACGCTGGGCCGGACTCCGCTACACCTTCCTTTCCTCCATGCCGCGGCGAGGTTTTG
The DNA here is from genome assembly GCA_030407325.1 of Camellia japonica. Taxonomy (NCBI): domain Eukaryota; kingdom Viridiplantae; phylum Streptophyta; class Magnoliopsida; order Ericales; family Theaceae; genus Camellia; species Camellia japonica. The sequence continues at coordinate 173,135,922 of JAPPVO010000031.1, read as the reverse complement.
GAACCCAGTGACGCATGTCTTCAGCTTTGGCGGGCAAGAGGTATGTCCGACTTTTGAAGATTTTCAAGCCTTGATGGAATCCGAGCGAGGCGAGGAAATCTTACCCCAGCTCAATTTCGGCTATGCCCAGACCTTGGGACGGATGTGCGGACTCAACGCGCATGATGCTCGATCCTTATTGGTAACGGAATGTTGGATATCCCGAGCCTATTTACCGATTCTCTGATGCTGGTGACCGCAGCGACCATCATTGGCAAGGTTCCCACAGCATGCCCTTTGCTTTGCTGTTATATCTCATTTTCTGTTTGTCTCGGGTTCCGGAGGAGCTAGCGTCCGTTTGATTGAGAATTGCTCAAGGCTTGAGGGAAGGAAAGAGTTGCATTGCCATGACTTGGGCCGAGACATTGATGGGTCTGGATGCCTTCTACTGCCGGGAGACGACTAGTTTGCGGGGCCAGTACTACTACGTGCTGCAGGTAATGTTTCCCACCCAAACTCACATATGTATTTGCTCACATCATCACTCGACCCTCAGGCTCGGTTTTTCTCACAAAACCCTTATCTTACTTTTCTCCTCGTCGCCATCTCTCTATTCTTTATTCTCTCATTCTCTCATTTTTCATCCCTCCCCAGATATGGTTGATGGATAAATTGCAAGTTGTGGACTCTTGCCCTGCTTACTCAGCCCGGGCTATTTCTTTCGTCTTTCGACAACGCCTAGTCAGCCCTGCTTACTCAGCCCGCGGCTACTTCTTTCGACACGCCTAGTCAATGCCCCTGATGAGAGCTGGTGGTTCGAATGGATGTGCAATTTGTCGGCAGATCGCATTGCGTGGCGCTGCCCTTGGCTCAATCTCCCGGCGATGAGCTACAGCATGTCCCGGCAGGTTGGGATTCGACTGATAGGCTTGACTCACTGTGTGTTCTATTTCCCCTTCCGCATTCTGCGCCAGTTTGGCCATGATCAGACTTGCCCACCAGAGGCGATAGAGTATCCGGCTACATTTCCGGTTCAAGGCGCACAGCTGGCTCGGCAAGCCGCAGCATGGAGAGTTAGAGAACTGCTGGCCCCTGCTCCGACTTTTAGTTGCACTTTGTCTGACGAGTGCTGGGATTGGCTCAACGAGGAAGCACAGGATGGGCCTAGGTCGGCATCAGAGGCTTCAACTAGCTCTAGAAGGGGGCGTAGGGACACCTGACTTAACTATGCCCCAGATTTATTGCTTTACTAGTACTTTCAAGTTTTCTTCCTGAGTGTAATAAAAAGCAACTTCAATTGTATGCAAGAGCAAGAGAACTCTGTTTTGAAATCAATGAAATTGAAGAGGTTGTGGTACTGAAAATTCTCCATTTGGTCCAAAATGGTCTTAGTTGTGAAAAGATTAATTTGAACAAAGTCAACTTTTATTAAAAACTTTCAAAACTATTTTCGATAGGATCAGAACTGGACACGCCTGAGATCTGTCACTGAGATGCACAACCCCGGATCCTAGCAACTGGAAAGTTGCCCCTAGTTTGAAAAGTGCCTCGACAATTCATAGCAACGGAAAGTTGCCCCTAGTCTGGATGGTGCCGCAACACTTCATGCAACGGAAAGTTGCCCCTAGTCTGAATACACTGTACCGAGATCACGATAAATGCTGATGAATAGAGATGACTGAGATGATCAAATGGACAAAGTTGATCGGGGAAAAAGTTGTGGCTGAACTTCAGGATGAAGTTGCCTACGTATCCCAAGATGGGAATCAAGCCTTACGTAGTCAGGCTTAGGTTCGCTCGGGTATTTTACTCTCCTTTTGCGCTCTAACTTTTGCCAAGGCCGCCCTTTGCGGGTTTTCAACCTTGCGAGCTCAGTTTTTATAATTTCAAATTTTCTGTGCTCTGAGTTTTGCCTAGGTCGCCCTTTCGGGTTTTCGGCCTAGCGAGCCTCTCAAGGGTAATATTTCTTCAACTTGTCCATGTTAATCGGTTGAGAAAACTCTAAGCCATCTAGATCCATCAGAACCACAGCTCCACCTGACCAGATTGACTTGATGATGTAGGGACCAGTCCAATTGGGTCTGAACTTGCCCCTTGGGTCGTGGATAGGAGCTCGGTTGTCCTTGAGTACCAAATCTCCTTCTTTCAAATTCCTGGACTTAACCTTCTTGTTAAAAGCCCGGGCAATTCTGCGTTGATAACCTTGGATGTGGTACAGTGCTTTCAGCCTTCTTTCATCGAAAAGCATGAGTTCCTCAAATCTGTTTTGTTGCCAATCTGCCTCGGCTATCTGGCACTCGGCCAATACTCGTAATGACGGAACCTCAATCTCAATAGGTAGAACGGCTCCATCCCATAAACCAAGAGTACGGAGTCGCCCCAGTAGAAGTTCTGATTGAAGTCCTGTAGCCCCACAGAGCAAACGGCAGCTTATCTGGCCAGTCCCGGTAGGTTTCCACCATCTTCTGTAGTATGCGCTTGATATTCTTGTTGGCGGCCTCAACTGCTCCATTGGTTTGCGGCCGATAAGTAGATGACTTATGAAAAGCCACATTGTATTTCTCCAACAAATCAATCACCTCTTTCTTGAAGTGGGAACCATTGTCTGAAACGATTTCATTTGGGACCCCGTAGCGACAGATGATGTTGTTTCTGATAAACTTTGCGACGTGCGAAGCCTTCAACACCGCATAAGATTGGGCCTCGACCCACTTTGTGAAGTAATCTATCGCTACCAAAATGAACTCATGCCCATTCGATCCTTTCGGCGTAACTGCTCCGATTACATCAATTCCCCAGACTGAAAACGGCCATGGCGAAGTCATGTTGTACAGCTTTGACGGCGGATGTTCATGCGATTTGCATGAATTGACATTTGTGGCATCGCCGGACGAAACTAATACAATCCTCCTCCATGGTGGACCAGTAATAACCCTGTCTGAGAATCTTCCGTGCCAACATTACCCCATTCATGTGTGCACCACATTCTCCCCCGTGGATGGCTTCCATCAGACGCTTTGACTCTTCGGCATCAACGCACAGTTTATGCATTCCCAGATGACCCCGTTTATACAGTTTACCCCCGCAGATGATGAACTGAACTGCCATTCTTCTGATTGCCCTTTTGTCTTTGGCATTTACCCCTGGCGGGTATGCTTCCTTTTCCAAGAAATTCCAGATGTCGTAATACCAGGGGTGTTCGTCCTGAACTTCATCTATGGCTGCAATCGACTCATAGGCAGGTGCAAATTTCTGGTCGATGATGACTGGACGCATTCGGACTCCACACGGGATGTCTATCATAGAAGATAGAGTTGCTAAAGAATCTGCGAACCTGTTGTTCTCTCTTAGTAGATGAGTAAAACTTAACTTCTCAAACCGAGGAATCAGCAAATCCAAGGTTTGGTGATACATCATCATCTTTTCCTCTTTTACTTTCCAGTCTCCTTTAGCTTGAGACACAACAAGGTTCGAGTCCCCAATGACGTCCACTCGTCTTGCCCCTAGTTCCAGGGCTGCTTCTAAACCAGCAATACACGCTTCGTATTCTGCTTCATTGTTCGAGACTTTGAATCGGAGTTTGAAGGCTAGAGGGATACGGGAGTCATCGGGCGCTATCAGCAACACTCCTATCCCATACCCATGTTGATTTGACGCTCCATCAAAGTACATCGTCCAGGCTTCATCGTCGATGTGCAGAATTGATTCATCCGGGAATAGGTACTCAACTGCTTCATCCCCCTCAACCGGGTGGTCGGCAAGGAACTCTGCCACTGCTCTTCCTTTCACTGACTTGCGCGTCACATACGTGAGATCAAATTCGGAGAGCAACAGCAACCAACGAGCTAGCCTACCCGTAAGTGCTGGTTTCTCGAAGAGATATTTGATGGGATCAAGTCGTGAAACCAACATTACAGAGTGAGCTAACAGGTAGTGCCGCAGCTTCCTGGTAGCCCATACCAGAGCTAAGCAAGCCTTTTCCAGCGGTGTATATCGGGTCTCATACTCCAGCATCTTCTTGCTGAGATAGTAGATGGCTCTCTCCACCTTGTCTTCTGATTCTTGTGCAAGCATGCAGCCCATTGTAGTTTCAGTTACTGACAGATACAAAATCAACGGTTTCCCTGGTTCTGGCGGTGACAACACGGGCGGGTTCTGTAAATATTCTTTAATCTGTTCAAATGCAGCTTGACATCGGCCGTCCCATTGGAACTTCTTTCCTTTCTTCAGGAGACCAAAAAGTGGTTCACAAGTCAAGGTTAATTTTGAAATAAACCGTCTTATGAATTGCACTTTACCCAGAAAGCCTCGCACCTCCTTTTCAGTCCTTGGTGGTGGCATTTCTAAGATGGCCTTGATTTTGGAAGGGTCGACCTCGATGCCCCTTTGTGTAATCAGAAACCCCAGCATTTTTCCCGCTGTAACACCAAATGTACATTTCTGAGGGTTTAGCCGCAACCGGAATTCCCTGATCCTTTGGAAAAACTTATGCAAGGCGGTGTAGTGGCCCTCTCTTTCCTTGGACTTGACAATCATGTCGTCCACATACACCTCAACCTCTTTGTGGATCATATCATGTAGTATTGTGGTCGCGGCCCGTTGATAAGTAGCTCCAGCGTTCTTCAACCCAAACGGCATTACCCGGTAGCAGTATGTCCCCCACGGGGTGGTGAATGCAGTCTTTTCCCTGTCTTCTGGTGCCATCACTATCTGGTTGTATCCTGAGAAGCCATCCATGAATGAGAGCAATGCATGCCCTGCTGTGGAAGTCTACCAACTCATCGATGTGCGGTAAGGGAAAGTCGTCCTTCGGACTAGCTCTGTTCAAATCCCTGAAGTCTACACACACCCGGATCCTGCCATCTTTCTTCGGCACCGGAACAATGTTGGCCAACCAAGTCGGATATTCAGATACCAGCAGGAAGCCTGCGTCGATTTGCTTGGTGACCTCTTCCTTAATCTTGAGAGCCCAATCCGGGCGGATCCTTCTGAGTTTCTGCTTGACAGGTCGGGCCTCGGGGTCAAGGGGGATCCGATGCTGTACAATCTCAGGATCGATTCCAGGCATGTCTTCGTAGGACCACGCGAAAACATCTTTGAAATCTTTTAATAAAGCGACTAAGCGCTCGCGTTCCTCCGAAGACAACGTGGACCCGATCTGGACCAGCCGCGGGTCCTCCTCAGTACCAATGTTCACGGTAACGATTTCATCCATTAATGGCTTAACAAATCTCTCTTGCTCTTGCTCAATTAAACGTTGTAAAACCGGAGGAACTTCGTCCTCGTCGTTTTGATCAAAGTTTTGAAAGTCTGAATTAATGCAATAAATTAGGGGCACGAGAAAATACTCGGAAACCACAGATAGTTCATTCTCATTAAGCACATCCAAATCGTCCAATTCATCGGTTACAACAGACTCAAATGAAAAGGAAAAAGACGACCTGGACAGGACTGTGGCATCCGGGTTAACATCCCCAGGAGTACCAGACTCAGACTCAGTCGAGCTGGAACCTGATTCCGACTCACAGGACTCGGTGGAATCAGATTCCGGCTCACTACCTGACCCGGAACTGCTGGACAAAAATCCCTCCTCGTACTGCCAAGTGAGAGAGGGTGCGATTGATGCATCCAAGATAGCTGCTGGTCGGCTCGCAGCCGTTTCATCCCCAATCATGGAAACCACGAAGTTATCCCCCAAGCACTCTTGGTCGATCGGAGGATCAGAGAGGAGACATGCCAGTGCTACCCCCATTTCAATTCTGTGCCCTCAGGATCCCCTGCCTTATTCTGCTCAACCTCAGTTGTTGGGTCTGTCTGCTCTGTGGCAACGTCATCCCCGGATAGTTGCAATCGAAGAAGATTTCGAAACCTGGTACGCGCTTCTTCTCCGCGTTTATCCACGGCTCTGGGAAGCCGCAAAATGGAAAATCCTCCCCCTCCCGGACGAAGCGTCCGTTCAGGGTACCCTGAATGGGCCTGTGTATTAAGTCAAAAGGCTTCCCAGCCTGCTTCGCTCTGGCTCTGCCGGCCATTTCTTTCCTTTCTCACCCAGTCCTCTTCTTTGGTGGGCAGATAACCCAGTCCAAAGGTATGCGGATTGTGTGGCACTTCGGCCAATGCTGCGACTCCTTTCCTGCCGCTCCTTCCTAATCCCATCCCGGGAATATGTTGTAGCTTGTTCATGAGGTAGACGGATTGAGCACTGACGTACACCCCCTCATTCACAGCCATGATATTCTGTACTACCCAGGCCTCAGCCAAAGTGAATCCTGATAAGAAGACATCTTCTGTGCCATGCTCAATTTCTAGGACCGGCGTAGATACCTCCGGAGGTGGATGGATTGACGAGTTCCCGAATATAGTGGCTACTCCCTTTCTGTAGGGGTATTTCACCATCTGATGTAGAGTGGAAGAGACTGCCTTTACTTGGTGCAGCCACGGCCGCCCCAAGAGTAGGTTGAAGGTCGCGGGAACGTCCAAGACATGAAATTCGATGTCGTGTTGTCCTGGACCAACCTTGGTTTGAATCTTGACAATCCCCATCACTTCCCTACTCGTATTATCATAAGCCTTAATCACCTGAGTTGTTGGTGTGAAATCCGCGGGCTTCAACCCAACTGCATATGCCGTTCTGACTGGGCAGACATTGATAGCAGACCCGGTATCAACAAGTACCACCGGTATCCATTTGTCTCTACATTCCACGGAGATGTAGAGAGGTTTGTTATGATTTACGCCCTCAGGCGGTAGTTCCTTGTCTGAAAAGGTTAATGCCAGGGAACCTCCTCCCGGAAAAACCAGCCCAACCAGCTGCTCCGGTGTAGTTTCGATGGAGAGTTTGGCCCGGTCCATAGCAGATAGGACGGCCTGTCTGTGTACCCTTGAAGCCATAAGCAGTCCCCAGATGGAGATGTCTGCTTGTATTTTCTTCAATTGCTTGAGCACAGCTTCTTCTTCTATCTGTTTCTCTCTCTGTTTCTCAGCCTCTTTGTCTTTCCCAGATGCCTCAAGTTGGTCTAAGTGCGGAGGCTTGAAGTATCGCCCGCTCCTGGTCATGTGGGCGATCTCATCAAGATACCACGTATCATCTGGTTGATCACCTACCCAGTCCTCATCTGTGTGGGCAAGACATAAGTCATCGTCTTCCCACCACATTCCATTAGCGTCCAATAGGCACCTGTCTGGTCCTGGCATGATTGTGCTCGCAGCACCTTCAGTTCTTATGCCCGCAGCATCCTCGGTTCCTGTGCACACAGCACTTTCGACCCCCACATGGGCCTTGGCTTTTCTAATTCTTTCAGAATCGTCAAACTTTTGTTGTTCCGACTGTGTCAGTACAGCCGGTTGCTCAATATTCCCTGTGTTCACGATCCCCAAATTCTGAGCGGAATTCTTAACGCCGGCGCTCTCCGGCGGTTGATTCTGATTCTCGCCCCTTCCGGCCATCAATGATATTCTCGCCCCTTCCGGGCTCTGTTGAAATTCTACAATGTCCGGCTGATCATCTAACCACCCGGTAACTTCTGCCGTCTCCTCATAGTCGAACCAGTTGATTGCAGCATCTCCTGATTCTTGGTCGTTGAAGAACTGGAAGTTGGCAAAGTCCTCTTCCACTATTGTCAGATCATCTGCCCCTTGTTCAAGTCTGTCCCCCCGAATCATACACAGCTCAGCTTTTTCTGGCAGCCCCACACTCAGTTTAGATTGGCCCACTGATAAGATGTATTCGATCGGATCATAGGCTCTTCCAGCTAAATCCCCAGGCTGTTCCATCCCAGACTTAGTAATTCTGCTTTCCTCTGAAATCTGCCCCATTCCATCTTCGGCGGTCACCACCACAGGGTTTGATTGGGTTGTGAAGGTGTCCAACATGCACAAGTCAGTGCAATCAGGAAGGATCACCTCCGGCTTAGGTAGATGGGATGGGGTGATATAGATACTAGGATCGTAAGACACGACCCCAGTTTGAATAAAGTTGATTCTGTTGGGAGGAGGAGCTTGGTTGTGTGGTGGGAGGGGATTTGTTGTGACGTTGGGTTTCTCGGGAGGCGCGATCACCTGCTTGTCGATAAGATCTTGGATCTCATGACGCAATCTGTAGCAACGGTCAGTGTCGTGACCGTGCTGTTGGTGATACGCACAGTACTTTGCCGGGTCATGAGAGGGAGGGAGTGGATTTGGTAGTGGCCTCGGCTCTGAAGGTGTCAGATGCTTCTTTCTGATTAACACCCCGAGAGCCTTGGACAAAGGCATGTGTAGTGGAGTGAAGGTTCTTTGGCCTCTGGGTTGAAATCTCGAGGCTTGGTTACTACTCCCAGAGGCACTGGAAAAGGGTGTGGCCGTTGCGGGCCTTGGTTGGGAAGGGGGAGTGGTGGTGACCATACCAACCTCAGAAGTCCTTGTATTGGCAGCGCCACTCGGGCCTGCGTTGTTATTTCGGTTAAATGTCCTCCGGGGTTGCTCCCGGTCCTGGTCAATCAGACCTTGCTTCATGGCATCTTCGATTTGTACCCCCATTTCGTGTAAGTCTGAGAAAGTGGGGAAGGGGAGTACAATCATCTTCTGCATTAACTTCGGTTGGAGATTGCGCACAATCATCCTAATTTGGTCTTTGTCTGTTGGCCTCAAGGTCATCATCGATGCCTTTGCTCTCCACCGAGTTACAAAATCAGAGAAGGTCTCCTTGGGCTCCTGCCTCGTCGTCTCGAGATCACGAGTTGTAATCTCGATCTGTGTATTATACGAGTACTGAGCAACAAAGGCCTCAGCCAGCTCATCCCAGTTTCTCTTCACATCATCTTCTAGCTTGGCGTACCAGATGGCCGCCACCCCCGACAGAGTTCTGCCGAACAAGAAAAGCTTTTGTGGTCGGGTTAGGCCCATTGGCCTCAAGATGTCTGAAAATAGCCGAAGATGGACCATGGGATCTCCGGACCCATCAAAACGGTCAATCTGTGGCATCTTAAATCTGTCTGGCAATGTCACTGCTACATCTGTGTAGCCGTCTTCGATATCTGGGATGGCTTTCACCCCCTGTGATTTCTTGAAAAGCTTTTCTAGCTTACTCAGCTTCAGAGCTGTATGATCTACCTCGAACTCAAATGGGGAGTCCGGGTGGTTAGGTGTAAGATTCTTGGATAGTTGCGGCGGAAGCGGGGGCGGAGCCGGCCCCGTTGGAAGACTCGTGTCCTCTTGAGTGTTTTGGAAGTTTGGCGGAGCATTCTGTGGATTTGGGAAGGTATTCTGGGTGTTTTGGGTATTCTGAGGATTTGGAGGGGCATTCTGAGGATTTGGCAGGGTATTCTGACCAGTAGGTGCCTGCTCGGGTAGTGGAGCCGCTGGTGGAGGAGGAAACTGATGTGAGGCAGAGGCTGCATTCTGCTGTTGCAGCCTAGTGATCAGCTCGGCCTGTTGGGCCATGACTGCAGCTTGTTGCTTAGAAAATTCCGCTTGGCGGACAGCATCATCTTGCATCTGTTTCATGCTTTCATGCATCTGGCGCATCATCGCCTCTATCCCCGACGTATTTTGCGGTTCCATCTGAATGGCCGGCAAATGTACTTCTATGGCAGACACAGAAATTTCGACCTGACTGTTTACTGTCAAAGTAGCCCTCTGTCCCGGTAATCCCTGTTCTGACACACTACGCCTCCTCGGCCTTCTCCTGATAACTGGGGGTAGAGAGTGGAACACTGGATGTCTGTCAACTAGATCCTCGGATCGGTTGAGTCGGCGACCTCGTGTCCAAAGTGCTTAGGGAGTATCGACTGGTTCGGAAGCAATCGTGCTAAAAACTGCCCTAGCAAAAAGATAATAAAGCAAAAAGGAAATAAATGACCAGAAAAACGGGCAGCATAACAGCTTAAATTAATACACACAACACATAGTCGGGCATACAACACGCGGTTTTAAGCTGGAAATACACTATCCTCAACCACTGATCACTGTTCCTGTATCACTGTTCCCCTAAACTGAATCGGATATCCGCAGACAACTGATTCTCAGATACTGACTGATGCCCGCAGGCCTGACTGATGCCCAAATACTGACTAATGCCCGCAGGCCTGAATGATGCCCGCAGGCCCGAATGATGCCCGCAGGCCTGATACCCAAACTCAGCTGGTACATGCATTCCTGTAGAGACGCACTCTAAAGCACATAACAGATAAGTGAGAGCCAAAACACCCCTATGTTTGGGGAAGGGTTTCCCTGTCCTATTTTGTCAGGAACTAGGGTTTCACTACGCACACAGCGGCTTCAAACAACCTATAAACGGGTAAGCAACCTGTCCTAGTTTGGAATGGTCACTATGGATCCGAATATGCACTAGGTCGAATGGTCAAAAAGGGTGCCCCGGTAAAACCGGGGTTTGTGTTCCCATGCTGTCAGAGCCCAGAGCCGATCAGCCTTACGGACATGACTTGACAAGACAAGCCTCCGGCAAATCGTTCGGGAATGGCATATGGCAAACACAGTGTCCTAGGCGCACCAATGCAAATGCAATGCAAAGAGACACACAAGTGTAATCAAAAGCAGATATCATGAGTTCGAGTCAAGTTCTCTAAATCCCCAGCGGAGTCGCCAGAAACTGTAGACGTCCCCGAACGCATCCCGGGGGAAAGGGAGTGCGAATCCCCCCCCGTTCTGGTTCGATATTGGGTCACTACAGTTCGAAGGACTCAAAATGTCACGGTTCTTAATCTTGAACCAAAGAGTCCAAATCCGGCAAATCGTTTTGAAAACAGATTTTTGAAAGAAGTGCCAAACATGGACTGCTTTGCCAGATACAGAGTCGCCACCTAAATATTTTAAAATGGGAAATTTAGGAAACCCTGACTCGGTGCCAAAGGCCACGTGTCCGTCATCACCAAAGTTGCCTCGGCTCGGGAACTTGGGTACGATTGGGGAAGGTCACTTCGTGAGCACCCCCGCTCGCCCGGTCAAAGACCGGCCTCTACTAACCATGATATCTGATTTTGAAAACATTGTGAGTTCTTATTCCGGTTTTTAGCCTAGGTTACTATGTGATGCGCACAGCATACAAGTATAGACTGAATCGCCTGAATTGGAACAAAACACTTCATGTTTGTTTTTGAAAACGGTTTGATGGTGCTACCCGCAGGTAGGCTAAGACGCGGATTTGCCACCCTCAGGTGGGCTTAAGAAAATAATGATTTTGCCACTATCTAATGGGCTTAAAACAAACATTTGATGCATTGTCCCAATTCAAATAACTCAACCTCCACCCACAGGCATTCAAGGCAGTTATATCACATAAGCATTTAGCCTCATGGTAAGCATGCTATCATGGCAACACTCACACGCATGCAAGGATGCTAAAGCATAAAAACTCACCGAGTACTCCAAGCCAAAATAGAAACCGATTAGAAATCCATGCATGATCCTAGATGCACAGAAATGCCTAATGCAACACATGCAATAATGCAACTATAGCAGGCTCGGCTATTCTAAACATGGCATATGGAATGCAACAGCTGGCAAGTATTCAATTCGGAATTGAAATACAAATGCAGTTTATATGATGCGCCAAGCCCGGTGCGTGCAAAACAGATGAATGATGCAAACATGCTATCATACTGTATGCTAATTGAAATATGCCCTAATCTAACCATCGTAAGCGGGTAAATAAAAGGGAGAAAGACGTGGGGTTTGAAGACATACATCACACTCACGCACACTTATTACAATTGTGCCCTCGCGCAGAGGGTCCGAATAAATAATAATACAGTCCCGAATGAAAGAATAATACAGATTCCTAATTAATTAACAAATTAATTACAAAAAAATAAAACTGGCATGCAAGCCAGGGACTGCCTTGCTTCTGACGGATGATGCATGTTGGGCTGCCTGGCGCGGAAATCCACTGGGATGCCCCAATTAGCCTCTGTTTGCACTGTTTCTCGAAATGCGTGTCGGGTTCCGAAAATTTGCTGATTCTTCATTTTGCTGCAACAGAGAGCAGGAAAGGGGCATAGTAATGTATTTCACAAATATATGCATGCCTCGATCCTCGTGCCACCAATCACGCATATCGATGCATGATGGCCGAGGAACCGGATTGCACAACTCAATATAGGATGAATGTAGATGAATGCTACAACAAAACCTAACTCCATCATGGGTAATCCGGAGTGTCGGTGACTTGGGAATTGAGACCCGTTCCGTCACTTGGAGTACGAAACGTGCCTCGTTTCCCGTGCCCGGGCTAACTCCTATCCCGAACATGATGCGATATGCATGATATGCATGAATGCAACCAAAATGCAATCCTAACATATACAATGCTATGAAAATGAGATGCCTCGAAATGCGTGCACACGGGCACGCAAACCGAGGCGATGGCCCTAAGGCATGAAATGGCATACAGAATACAAATGTCATGGAAGTGATATGTAATGAGGCTAAAATGAGATGTCTCGAAGTGCGTGCCCGCGGGCACGCAAACCGAGAAAATGGCATACGGAATGCAATGATGCGAAAATGGCATACAGGATGCAGAATGGACTTATACCAACATGAGAGGACCTCAGCCACTCTCACGCGGGAGGCCGTCAGATAAAGAAGAGGTGCCTCGAAATGCGTGCACACGGGCACGCAAACCGAGGCAATGATAGAGAAGCATGAAATGGCATTCCAAATGCAGATTGGACTTATACTAACATGAGTGAGCCTCAGCTACGCTCACGTAAGAGGCCGATGAATGAAAATGAAGTGCCTCGAAATGCGTGCCCACGGGCGCGCAAACCGAGGCGATGTATTAAAGCAGGAAATGACATACACGATGCAAATTGGGCTTATACCAACATGAGAGGGCCTCAGCCACACTCACACGGGAGGCCGATGGATGAGAATGAAGTGCCTCGAAATGCGTGCCCGCGAGCACGCAAACCGAGGCATGGCCCTAAGGCACAGAAATGACATGCGAATGGGATGTGACATATGGCATATGGAAGATGCAAATTTCAGCAGCTAAAATGATGCACAAATAGCCCCCGAATTATGACAAAATTGCACCCGATGCCCGAAACGCGATGTAATGCACCCGAAATGGCCTACAGCCCTACTAAACATGCACAATATGGACATGACATGTAAAGACAGATGCTAGGAAGCCCCTAAACTAGCATTTTTTCAGTACAAAGCAAAGCTAAATAACAACCACAGGTATGGCAAAATCAGCATGCAAAAATGGGGAAAAAGAGGGGGATTACAAAGCAAGTAGTATATAAAATGCTCAAACTGAAAAACACAGTCCTACGACATTAAAGAGGGACCCAAAATATGTACATTTACAGTAGATGACATCCCCCAATTCAGTGTGTAGACATGGTAAAAATGCTATGCAAGATTGAGGATACATAAGGTTATAACATAAGGTACCATAAGCATACACCAAACAACTTTGGGCCCTTGACAAAACATGAATAATGGGCCAAAATAAAATACTTTCTAAGCCTGACGAAGGCTCAAAACAGAATCTAAACAAGCCTAACAAAGCATGCAATTTTACGGTATTAAAGAGGATATTACATGAAGTACCAAAACCAATCACCAAATGGCCTAAGACTCTTAACAGAACATGATGATAAGTCCAAAATAAGACACTTTTCAGGCCTGATGAAGGCTGAAATCCGGAGCCAAATAAGCTTAACAAAGCATGCAAAACAGAAGTAGAACATGAATTCAAAGCAAGTGGCATATAGAGCATGAAAACCAGGTTTATCCCTTCTTCAATGTTGAAGAGGGGCCCAAAATAAGCACTATGTCAGTTCATGAGATGCTCCGAATCAGATCACAAATAGGCCAAATAAATCATGCAATTTTACGGTAAATATGGAGAAATACAAAGCAAGTGCATGATAGAGAGGCCAAACAGAGTTGAGCCCTTCTTCAATGTTGAAGAGGGGATCAAAATAGGCCCACTCACAGTTTATGTCAGGCTCGAAAATGGATCACTCATAATCCAAACAAAGCATGCAAAATATTGGCATATAAGAGGATATTGAAGGAAGTGTAAGATAGAGGGCTCAAACAGGGTTGAGCCCTTAAACAAACATCAAGAATAGCTCAAAAGAGGACCACTTTCAGTAGTGGTCAGAGCTCAAAACAGAAAGCAAATAGGGCTAATAAATGACTCAAAATTTTGCTAGAAAAAGGGATTTAGAGGCTTACCCTTGAAGATCCAACTTTGGTGGCCTCTTGGCTTGAAATTGTTGCCTCTTAGCCTCTGAAGAACACTTCCTTGCTGCTGTAATGGAAGTGGGGATGGTAGAGCTTAGGGTTGATGAAGGAATTAGCTAGGGAGCTTGAAGGTTTTTGAGTTTTTGGCTATGAAAATGGAGATTTTTGAAGATGAAGTGTTAAGAGAAAATCTTCCAACCCTAGCAAAGGAGGAGTTGGACCCTTTAAATAGGCAAGAAAAGAGTGTAAAAGGGAGGGAAAAGCACCCAAGCTTTCCCTCCCGAAATATCCCCCGGATGCCCGGGATATTTTGAAAAATATCCGGACAGTTGGAAAGGGCTGGAAAGCAGAAAGCTGGCCGGCCAGGTAAATTTCTGGGAGTGGCCGGCCGGCCACCACCACCTGGTGTGCCGGGCCATGGCCCCAAACCTGGCACTCCTGTGCAAGGCCACTGGCATAGAGCCACAAAAATGAAGGAGGGGCTCAAAAATGAAATTGCTGGCCGACAACCAACTTTTAGGGTCCTCCCAGATGTGTAGAACAAGGTTCCAAGGTCGGAAATTGGCAACACTGAAGCAGGAGCCACAACATAGAGCTTGAAGGAGGGGCTCAAAAATGAAATCCACAATTGCTGGCCGACCAGTAGTTTTTAGGGTCCTCCCATGTCCCCTGATCACAGATATGTAGCTTTGGTTGGAAGAAAATATCCCCAGGGTGTTCAACATTAGCTCGGAAGTGGGCAAAACGGGCGCCGGAGGAGCGAAATTGGTTATCTGGGATAATTGCTGGCCTCCTACCCTCCAGTGACCTTCCTTATGCTAAAACAGAGGTACCTGCCAAATTTGAACAAAAACTAATGAGAAATGAACGCTCGGGGCCCAAACCGCGAGGTTCGGGGTCCCGAAAATGGGCTGCAGGCACCGGAAGGTGTGTTCAGCAGCGAAGTGGGTATCAGAGACCCCAGTGTTCCTCGGAATGATAAAACAGAGGTACCTGCCAAAAACCGGAGAAGACCGATGCAAAATGAATGCTCGGGGCCCAAATCACGCAGTTTGGGGTCCCGAAAATCGGCTGCAGGCACCGAAAGTGGCGCACGGCCACGAAGTGGGAATCAGGGGCCCCAGTGTTCTTCATAATGATAAAACAGAGGCACTTGCCAAAAACCGGAGAAGACCGATGCAAAATGAATGCTCGGGGCCCAAATCACGCAGTTTGGGGTCACGAAAACCGGCTGCAGGCACCGAAAGTGGCGCACGGCCACGAAGTGGGCATCAGGGGCCCCAGTGTTCCTCGGAATGATAAAACAGAGGCACTTGCCAAAAACCGGAGAAATCGGAGATGGTTGGGCGGTCCCGAGCCGAGGCACATGGCCTGACGGCTCCGAAAACCGGGAACCGGGCTCCGAAATGGGCAAAATGGCCTACGGCCACGAAAAGTAGCGCACGGCCACCGAGAGATAGTCTACAGGACTACTCCCTTCCCTCAGGAAAGAAAACAGAGAAAACCGAGTCTGGTTCGCAAACCGAGACAAGGCACAGAAGAGGATTCGGAAGTCCGGAGGCAGGGCGTACGGCCGCGACTCTGAGACCTCTGAATGAGCACAGTATGCAACACCACCGAGCGCTCAATCGGTGACGCCTGAGTCTTAAGGCCGGTCAAAAATGGGGTGTCTACATTCACATTTACTGAGCTCTATGAAATAGGGGTTCAGATTGAAGATGCAATGAAATAAGGGTTGATAACTGATGAAAAGGAGTAGCCTAAGAGGCCTTCTACACGCAGTTCCAATGCAACCACGAGTGGTAGCACAACTGCGTGGCAATCTGATGTAAATGTCGTCACCACTACAGCCAAGAGAGCCAACTCTTTCGCCAACACAACTCCACCAAACCTCAAATAACCAGGCTCGATCCCAGAGGACCCTTACCCCGCTCTATATGTCATTATCCCAAACCCTGAGGGTTCTGATAAAAAAGGGGCATCTTAAGTCGTTAGAACAACGCCCATTACTTGATCCTCTCCCACTTAAACACAACCCGGCCAAATACTATGTTTTTCACCAGTAGCATGGTCATGACACCGACCAATGCTCCAGGCTATGTCATGAGACTCAAGATCTCATCGACAACAAGGTGATAGCACCACCTCAAAAGCCGAATGTGACCACTAACCCTCTCCCAGCCCACAATCAGGTCCCTCTACCCCGGCACTTAAACCTAATACATACACTGGCCATTCCATATGACCCCAGCGTATATATCGCCCCCTCTCACGTACCCAAACTGGCCGTGTTCATCCCTGAAAGCACGGACTTGTGAATGATGGACACGTCCACACTTCAACCCGAACCCGTGGTGGTGACAATAGTAGAAGGAGGAAGATTGGCCTTGGAGGAGAATGTCAATCTATTGCCTAAGGGCTCTACGGACTTATCTGAGGGGGGTATGACCCGTGCTATTACATTGTGTTAGTTGAGCAAGCTAAACCATAAGTGGTATTGCCAACAGCAGCGGATGTTAGTGTGGTCAGAAAGGATGGCCCAAGTCAGGGACTGGATGACCTAGCAGAGCTAGAGGAAGACCTAGACAATCTGCAGTTCTACAATGAACAAGATTAGGGGACGTGTAGATTGATTGGTTTGATCTGAATGGGTCAATAGACAACTCATGATGGTTGAGCGATGAACTCGACATGGAAGAAAGAACTGAACCAAAACCTGCAGTGGCCGGAATGGCCGAGGACAAGGGGAAATTGCTGGAGAGCGCCGACATCAAGAATTTAGCTTAGGAATTGGACACCGTGAGTACAATGAATACAGAACAAGAAGCCGCATTGAAGCAGTTTGTGCAAGAAAGGGATCAAGACAAACAGGAAGCTAGAAAAGCCCAACTCCCTGCGGGGAATACTTGTGATGAGAGAATGGTTAGATCGGAGCTGAACAATTGTTTGTTGGTTGCCGGAGGTGTATGGCGGGAAGATGATGATCTGCATCTTGCCACACTGACGAGGATTGGGGTGAAGACCTGCCAGACAACACTTGGTACATTGAGGAAATTGACCATATGACGAGGAGCGGGCGGTATTTCAAGCCCCCACATTTGGACCAAGCTGAAGCTTCTGAGAAGGATAAAGAGGTAGAGAAGTAGAGGGAAAAGCAGTTGGAAGAGGAGGCGATGTTGAAACAGCTGAAGAAAATTCAGGCTGATATTTCAATCTGGGGCCTGCTTATGGCTTCTCACGTGCACCGACAGGCTGTACTATCAGTGATAGATAAAGCCAAATTATCCATTGATACGACTCCAGAACAGCTTATGGGGTTGGTTTTCCCGGAGGTGCTGTGCTGACTTTAACCTTTTCAGTCTACACCAGCCCTTGCAAGTTTCTCTATAACCCATCAATACATCAGCAAGTATGACGCACACTTGATTGAGGGCAGCCCAAGAGGTGGTAGTTTCAGCTGCTGAGGCCTGTACCTCGCCATCTAGGAAGAGACCTCGAGTGGTACTACCACTTGATATATTTTTGCATTCTTTCTTTGTGTGAACTTTTGTCCTCATCCTAATGGTCACATTACCTTTTTCTTTTCAAGGCTCATTTACTTCAGGGCATGGCACTAGTTCAACTGCCCCACCTTCGAGCCCTAAAAGCCCTATGGATGTGGAGAAGGTCAAAGCAATTGTGGAATGGCCCACTCCTTCTAGTATCCAAGAAGTACGGACTTTTCATGGTTTGGCTACTTTCTATAGGCGATTTATCTGCAACTTTAGTAGCATCACTGCCCCATTGACCAACATTCTCAAGCTTCAAGCTTTTGAGTGGCGCAAGGAAGCTGCCAATAGCTTCCATCTTTTGAAGAAGTTGCTTACCGAGGCCCTAATTTTGGCATTACCGGATTTTGACAAGACCTTTGAACTTGATTGTGATGCATCGGGATTGGGTATTGGAGGCGTTCTTAGCCAAGAAGGGCGGCCCATTGCTTTCTTTAGTGAAAAGTTAAATGGGGCTAAGCTCAAGTATTCCACTTATGACTTGGAACTTTATGCCATTATCCAAGCCATCAAGCATTGGAGCTACTATCTTGCATACAAAGAGTTTGTGCTCAACACCAATCATGAAGCTCTCAAGTACATCAACAGTCCATACCATCTTAACAAGCACCATGCCAAATGGGTGGCCTACTTGCGACAATTCACATTCTCTTTGCGCCACAAATCGGGGGTTCTTAATAAGGTGGTTGATGGTTTGAGTAAGTGAACGACTCTCTTGGTTGAAATGAAAAATGAAGTTGTGAGTTTTGATGAATTTCACACATTCTATCCAAGTGATCCTTACTTTTCCAAGATCTTTGATGCTTTGCAAACGGGAACAAAACATATGATAAAATCTACACTCCTTCATTCATTGAATACAAGAAAGAAAGGAAATCCATAGGTTATGCCCATATTTCCCCATTTCTTGGTGAAACCCCACCCAAAAACATCTTTCTTAGATTAATGAGACGAAGCCTTCAGGGATTTATTTAGAAACATTTGAAAGTTTAAACCCTTTTTTGAAAAATCTCTACACTCTTGAGTCACAAACCCAACTCTCAAAATAAATTCAAGAGAAACATAAAATCAACATTTAATCTTGCAAAACATGTACACATAACTCAAGAAAGTCCCTACCTCAAGGTTTTGGAGAAGATTGAGAGAAGAAACCCTAGAATCAAAAGATGAGAGATCTTTGATTTCCACCACACAAAGTGAAGCTCTAGCTTTGATCTTCAAGATTAGAGAGAGATGATGACTTTATGCCCAAGGGAGTGCAAGGAGAATCAAAGAGTTTCAGTGCTTGAGGAGGGTTTTTAAAGAAAAGGAGGAGAAAAAGATGTTTAGAGTGGAGGGAAATGCCCAAAATGTGATACCACTCGGCCAAAAAGAGAGAAAAAAAAAAAAAAAAACAGAGATTTGGACTGCTCAGATTGCTGCACGTGCGGCGCCCATCCCCACACGTGCGAAGCACCCTTCCCGCATGTGCGGCCCTCACCCCCGCACGTGTGGTGATCCTACCACACCTCAGCCCGCACCTGCTTTTTAGGCAGTGTGTAACCCTCAGAACCTCACCTCTCCCCGCACGCGAGGTCTAGGGCCCTGCACGTGTGGCCCTGGCCCAGCAGCCCAGAAATTTTTGGTTCGATCCCCGGGCACTTCGGACTTGACCCCGCACTCTTCGGAACAAGTGAAAGTCAATCACCGAAAGATAAGAACAAGGTTTTTGATTGAGAACCAAAACTTCCGGACACTACAACCCAATGAGAAACAAAAGAGAACAGAGCGAATAATTATTCCTGGTCATCACATCGATACATATATTATATGTACTTTTTTGTTTTATCCATCAGTCCTGAAAACTTTAACCATTTTGGCCCAAATTCTAAACAATGTACATTGAGAGTATTGCATGTATAAATTCTGAATTGAAATTTCTTGCCAAAGGCAACAGACTTATGTAATATTGTGCGTTTGGAGTGTTTGTTTCATCTCACATTATATTCTTTATTATTATATATTAGATTTATCTCTCTCTTATAGATATAGGTAATTTATGCAAAATCACATAAATCTCTGTGTGCTTTCTTTAAGATGCATTCATCACAATTTGACAAATTTGATTGACTTCCCTTTTAGCAATTCTTTGTGGCGTGTACATGGATGTACTTTTGTTCACATTCAGGGCTCATTTGGGGACTTAAGATTTAAGTCAAAAAATTAAAAAGTCACTATTAGTTATTACGTCACTCTCTCTACTTTTCTACACATCTTTTCATAAAAAACTAGAAAGGCAATTAAAATAGCGAATTCTCAAACATTTCCATTCATACGACTAATGAATTATTTATGGACATAAAATTAAGTATTATGTGAATTAGAGTTTTTAGAAACTCAATTGCTTTGAATTTTTCAAAAGTAGTTTTTGAATTTTCAATCTGTATCTTTTGGTTTTTAGTGAATTTTTAAAAATATTTTAATTCAATTTTTATTTTTATTTTTATTTTTTTTAAATCTACTAAATGTACATACACTTAAAAAGTACAAAATTTTCTAAAAGAATCTTTAAAAAATTCACTAAATACAAAAAATATAAAAATTCAGTACTTTTTTTTTTTTCTTTTTTTGTATTTATAAAGTTTCTTTTAGATTTCTTCACAAATATTTTATTTTTTTAAATACATTTAGATTAGGTTCATATAAAAAAAAAATTAACCAAAATAAAAATAAATAAATAAATAGTTCACTAACAACAACAAAACATAGAAAAAAACTTGTAAGCTCATTATATTATTTTCCAAAATTCAAGAAACATTATCGTAATTTATGTAATTATTAAATCTCATATGTTTGTGAACATGTGCCTCTTCGTCTCTGCAGTTATATTTGATCATTTTTCCCAAGGGAGTAAATCACAAGCAAAAATAAAATGATAAACAATGATGAGAACATAAGATATCATACAAAATATGATAAATAAATGTTATTAATCTCATAAGGAAACCAACATTGATTACATTATGCATCAATTCCTTTCTTTTTGAATATCATAAACACAATTCCTTATTTATGTTTATCCCCATGATGCTATGAGTCTCCATATAAATCAATCCACAAAATGAAACCATTTCAAATTCAAAAAAGGACAGAAACATTTACATTGTTTTGTGAAGCATTTCTACACAAATTCAATCTCTCCACAATAGGTCATGAGAGGGAGATTTGTACCGAACAATGGACCGAGCTACACCAACACAGAATATGATGTTGGACAGTGTCCGGAGAGCATGTGACGCAGCGTTTGGCCGAACTGTACTAGCACGGCATTTCGGGTCATGACATTGGCTCGGGCTAAAATAACACGGACCTGGGACTCAGTACGGGCCACGTTTTGATACCGTGGTTGCAGAGGTCAAGGCAATGTCACGAGGTCGGCTGGGTGAGGTGCAGTGTTGAATGCCATGGCCACAGCCACGCTATTTGGCCGTGATGACTTACTACGTGCCCAACCAGTCTAGGGGCAATACACATATCTGTTGACCAAGCATAGCGCTGACTCGATGGCCGACCTATCTCAGCTCGGTGTTGGATTGACAAAAGGGAGTACCCCTGGAATAGCATAAATGATCGCGCGGTTATGCATTATTGCATGGACCAATGCGGAGGAAGCCGCTCAGGGCATGCGTCAATACCATTTGGCAGTTTGTCCAGCCTTGTTTGGCAGTATTTACATATACTATAAAGAATAGAGAGGGTAGTACAGCCACGTGTCCAACAAAGGACATCAGAGGTAGTGCACAATCTGGGACTGCATGGCCATCCTAGAAAGAGAGGCGAGAACAAACTCAGAGGGTAAGCAACCTTTAGCTACACTCTCTCTTTACAGTGCCTTTCCTTCTCTCTTCTCTCCAGAAGAAAGTAAACTTGACCGTCGGAGGGGTTTTCTGGCAACCCACCTGCCGGGTAGCTCACCATTGTTCGCTTGCAATGTGACGAAGTTCAACCGCGGCGATCTCAGCTTGGTAGCAAGGAAATACGAAGTGAGATGAATATTTCTCTCCTATACAATTGGCGTCGTCTGTGGGAATTTGCTTGACAGATAAACCTTGTTCTCCGAGCCTTTTTGACTATTTTCCCTGGCAAACAATGACGAGACATCGCTGTCTATTGTCGATGATATCACTCCAGAGTCGATCCGGAGGAGAGATGGCCCTCCCACCATTCCGACTATGGCGGGCTTAGAGACCTCGCCTAGAGGGCCGCCCAAAGACACGCGAGACAAACGCACGAGGAGCACTGACCATTCTCGGAGTCCTGATGGGCGCCGGCAACGAGGAGAATCGTATGCTCAACGCCTAGAGCACAAACTCAGGGAGCAGGATGCCCTCATACAGAGGATGGTGGCTGAGATGGAAACTTTGAAGCGACAAATCAAAGGAAAGGATGTTGCTGGAGTGGGAAACCACAGTGAGCGCACCTAACCCCGTCGCTCTGACAGCCAGCACCAGCGAAGGACACCTTCTCTCTCCACCACTAGGAGCTACGGAGTAGGCGACTCCGACCCATCATTGGAGAGGTTGTACACGCAAGACAGCAGCTACCGTTCCTTAGGGTCCACCGATGATGTTGAGATACACTTACTCCGCCATTCGGAGGACTTAAGGGACGTCCTGGAGGAACATGCATGTCGTAAAGAGGCCAACTGAGTGTCAGCACTGCAAAGGCCGAGTCCCAGAATCCATTGCGGTGAGGAAGTGGCCATGCCGCCACCTAGAATGGTGGCTCCAGCACCAGTGGACATAGACTTGGCAAGACTCACCACCTCCCTGCTGTCTCCCGAGATTGAGAGCACGTTGTTCCCCGCCGGATTCCATCAGCCTAAATTCACGCTGTACGACGAGAAGACAGATTTGTACATGCACGTTAGTTATTACCGGTAGTTCATGGCAGGCCACAAGTGCAACGATGCCTTGATGGGCCTCATTTTCCCAGCCAGTTCAGGGGAGTTGGGTTTGAAGTGGTTCAAAAGGCTGCCAGAGGGGAGTATTGAGGGGTGGCAGCAACTAGTAGAAGCCTTCGTCACCAAATTCAAGATAAATACTCTAACACCGAAGGAGGGCGACCACCTCCTGGGTATAAAGATGGAGTCGGGCAGTTCGTTGAAGGCATACAATGCCAAGTATTGGGAGACCTACAATGAGATCTTCAATTGCCCCACTAATTTGGCAATCGCCTAATACAAACAAGGTCTACCAGTCAGACATAGACTGCGAGACTTGCTAACGATGCATCAGCCCATAACCATGGAATCATTGATGCAGCAAATTAACGAGCACATCTGAGTTGAGAACGATGCTGCCAACACAACCGAGAAGGCGAATCCAGTAGCGATGGACAAATGCGTGGCTGGAAGGGTTCATAGGGTGGGGCAAGAGGATAACCGCCCTAATAATTGAGGTAGAGAGCAACACCGCAGAGCTGGCCACAATAACAGAAACAAAGGCTGTGGGAATGACTAGGCTATTGCCTCATGCAACGAGGAGGAAGTGCCAAGAGGAAGTTGAAGGCATGGACCAACATCACCACTGTTTTTAAAATTCCCATTTATCGCATCCTCAGTAAAAGTCGAGACGAACCATATGTGCACTGGCCAGCAAAATTAGGGGATGCATAGACAGGCTTCAACTCAAGGTACCGCTGCACATTCCATGAGGAAAGGGGACACCGCATGGAGGACTGTGTACCGTTGAAACAACACTTAGAAGAGCTGGTTGCGGCTGGGCATTTAGACCATTTCATAGACAGAGGTGTGAGGGCGACTCCACAAGAACAAGCCAAGCCAAATGGGCTAGTCGTCTTGGATGTAGCACCCTAAGGAGTTATCAATGTTATTCATGGTATCATCGAGTCGGCGCAAGTATGTGAGTTAAGAGGGATGATTAAGAAGGCTAAGCACCTGAGGGAAGTGCTCTCTATTCAGCCCACCGTGAAGAAGGAGAAAATCGAGATAAAAGACATCATGACCTTTTTGAGCAAAGACTTGGAAAGAATTCAAACCCCTCACAACGACGCCTTAGTTATAACACTTTGCGTCAAAGACTTTGATATCAAAAGAATTCTGATCGACCAGGGGAGTTCAGTCAAGATCATGTACTATGATACATTCAAATAGATGAAGTTGGAGGACAAGGACATGGCTCTAGCAACATCTCCTTTGGTCGGCTTCAACTCTTAACCGGAGTGGCCAATCGGGAAGATCATATTGCTGGTCAAGGCTGGGTTAGTCATGAAGCAGGTGAAGTTTTGGGTGCTAAAGGTCCCGTCGACCTACAATCTGATCTTGGAAAGAGGTTGGTTGCATGCCATGCAAGCAGTAGCGTCAACCTATCACCAGGTCATGCGCTTTCCTACTCTAACTGGGCAAATCGAAGAGGTTTGGAGGGACTAAATCATGTCCAAACAATGCTTCATCGCGGTCAATGGCAACCGAGGAGCAAAGGGCTTTGTCCAAATGATAGAAGGACCAAAAAGTAAGGAGGTCTTGGAGGATATGGAAAGAAAAGCTGAAGAGAAATTGGTAGAGGATTTGGTGGAAGTTTGCATTGACAAGAATGATCCAAACAAGTTCTTTTCCTTGGGCTCATCTTTGTCCAACGCTGAGCGGCTGGATTATGTAAACTTTTTGGTTTCCAACATTGTAGTCTTTGTGTGGATGCCTTACGATATACCTGGTGTCGACCCTAGTGTAGACACCCCATTTTTGACCGACCTTAAGACTCAGACGTCACCAGTTGAGCGCTTGGTGATGTTGCATATCGTGCTCGTCCAGAGGTTTCAGAGTCTCGGCCGTGAGCCTTGCCTCCGGACTTCCGGGCTTTTCTATACTTTGCCTTGGTTTGCGAACCAGGCTCGATTTTCTCTGTTGCTCTTCCTGAGGGGAGGGAGAGGTCTCGTAGATCATCTCTTGGTGGCCGTAGGCTACGTTTCGTGGTCGCAGGCCATTTTTCCCATTTCGGAGCCCGGTTTCCGGTTTTCGGAGCCGTCAAGCCGTGTGCCTCGGTTCGGGACTGCCTAACTACCTCCGTTTGCTCCGGTTTTTGGCATGCATCTTATTTACTCCCTTTTTAGGGACACTTCGGTCTGAGAGACCCACTTCGTGGTCGAACACCACTCCCGGTGCCCAACAGGCAGTTTTCAGGGCCTCGGACTGCGCGTCTCGGCCCCCGAACCTTCATTTTGCATCGGTTTTCGTTCATTTTTGGCAGGGACCTCTGTTTCATCACCAGGAAGGCCGTAGAAGGGTGGGAGGCCAGTAATTGTTCCAGCAACCAGTTATATTTCCTTCATCGCCCTCCGACGCCCGTTTTTCACACTTCAAAGCCAATGTTGACCACCCTAGGGTCACTTTCTTCAACCCTAACCCACATATTTGTGATATACACATCTGGGAGGCCACCAATATTTGGTGGCCGGCCAGTAATTGTTGTTGGACCTTTTGAACCCCTTTGAAAAATGGCTTGTTCTCTCTCCTGATTTACAGTTGCCAATTTTTTACTACATACCTGTGTTAAGCACACATGGGAGGCCACCAATCTGTGGTGGCCGGCCACTAAATCACTTTGACCCTTTTGACCTCTGGCCGGCCGGCCATGGGGAGAGCCGGCCGGCCATCTGCAAATTCACTAGCTGGCCGGCCTTGTTCCTTGCACCCTGTTTAGTTCAAAACTGACCTCTTTGACCCCCCAGATTTTGTATCCGGAGGGCCAAATTTTGGGGGGGGGAACTTGAATTCTTTTCCCCCCATTTTTTCCCCCCTTTCTCCCCCTCTTTGCCTATATAAACCAGCCTCCCCAACTGGTTTAAGGGTTGGAAAAAATCCCTTTGAGCCTCATATACATCCCTCCTCTCTCTCTCTCCCTTCAAGCTTCAAAACATCAAGTTCTACCCCCCTTTCTTCATCACCACCTAGCACTACACTACCACCTCCATTTCCAGAAGCTTGGAGATCTTCTCAGAGGCTAGGAGGCATCATTTTTCAGTCCAAGAGGCAGCCAAGGCTTGGTCTTCAAGGGTAAGCACCATTCCCCCATTTTCTAGCTCATTTTTGTACCATTTCTTAGCCCTCTTTGCTTACTATTTTGAGCTCCGTCCATAACTGGAAATGTCATTTTTTTGAGCTCATTTTTCTGTTTCATTAAGGGTATTACCCTTTTTGGGACCCCCATTTTGCACTTGCTTCATTACCCCTTTGTATGCCATAATCTTGCATAGTATTTTTGGCCTATGTGTAATCTGTTTTGGAGCATGATGTAAACTGTATATAGGCTTATTTTGAGCCCTTATTCAACATTGAAGAAGGGCTCATCACTGTTTGGGACCTCCATGTGTCACTTTCCATTGAACCCCTCTTTGGTCCCCATTTTTGCATGATTTATTAGCCTATTGAGCTTTTGTTTTTGGACCCTGGTCCGAACTGAAAATGGCCCTATTTTGACCCTCTATTCATGTTTCATTAAGGGTCTATGACTTTTTGGGACATCCTTTTTATACTTCATGTTATAGCCCTCTCGGTGCCATTATTTTGCATAGCATTTTGAGCATACTTGTATCTGTTTTTGGGGTTTTTCATAAACTTTAATACATCATATTTTTGGCCCCTCTTCAATAGTGTAGAAGGACCCTTCCCTGTTTGGGGCCAGAATTTGTGAGTTGCTTCATTACCCCTCTCTTGGCCCCCATTTTTGCATGCTAATTTAGTCCCATTTGTGATCACTGTTTGGCCATGCTTTGAACTGTAAACATGCTTGTTTTGGGGCTTCCTTTCTTCTGTATTTACACTTCATGTACAAATTATGCATGCATTGCATAGCTATAGGCCATTTCATGCACCAAAATTCATGTTTCGGGACTTGTTCCATGCATCGGGTATCATTTTGCCATGATTCGGGGCTGTTTTGCATCTCATTTTGCCTCTGAAAATTGCATGATCATATGCCATATTCCATGTTTTGCCATGTCTTGTTAGAGTGGCATTCTGTGCCGTAGGTTCGGTCCTCGGTTTGCGTGCACGCGTACACGCACTTCGAGTTGTCTCATTTTCATCTTATGGCCTCCTATGTGAGTGTGGCTGAGGTCCACTTGTGTTGGTGTAAGTCCATATTGCATTGTGTATGCCATTTCATTTCATAGCATTGTGTATGCTAGGATATATGTTAGCGCATTGTGTATGCCATCTCATCTCGCGCATCGTGTATGCCATTTCATAACATTGTGTATGTTAGGATTGTATCTTAGTTGCATTTCATACATGTCATGAATATTGCATCGTGTTCGGGATAGGAGTTAGCCCGGGCACGGGAAACGAGGTGCGTTTCGTACTCCGAGTGACGGAACGTGTCTCAATTCCCCAGTCACCGACACTCCGGATTATCCATGATGGAGTTAGGTTTTGTTATAATTTTCATGTGCATTCATTCCATATTGAGTTGTGCAATTCGACTCCTCGGCCATCATGCATTGAGATGCGTGATTGGTGGCACGAGGATCGAGGCATGCATACATTTGTGAAAATACATTGCTATGCCCCTTTCCTGCTCTCTGTTGCAGCAAATCAAGAATCAGCAGTCTTCCGAGGCTTGGCGCGCTTTCCAAGAATAATTACGAAACAGAGGCTAATTGGGGCATCCCAGTGGATTTCCGCGCAAGGCAGCTCAAATATACATCATTCATCAGAATCAAGGCAGTCCCCGGCCTGCATGCCAGTCTTTTCTTTTCTTAGTTAATTTGTAAATTAATTAGGAATTTGTATTGTTTGGATTGTACTATTCTTTTATTCGGGACTGTATATTTATTCGGACCCTCTGCGCGAGGGCATAATTGTAATAAGTGTGCGTGAGTGTGTTGTATGTCTTCCAACCCCACGTCTTTCTTCCCTTTTATTTACCTGCTTATGATGGTTAGATTAGGGCATATTTCAATTAGCATACAGTATGATAGCATGTTTGCATTCATTCATCTGTTTTGCACGCACCGGGCTCGGCGCATCATACTAACTGCATTTGTATTTCAATTCCAAGTTGAATACATGTTAGCTGTAGCATTCCATATGCCATGTTTAGAATAGCCGAGCCTGCTATAGTTTGCATTTTTGCATGTGTTGCATTAGGCATTTCTGTATATTTAGAATCATGCATGGATTTCTAATCAGTTTCTGTTTTGGCTTGGAGTACTCGGTGAGTTTTATGCTTTAGCATCCTTGCATGCGTGTGAGTGACTGCCATGAATAGCATGCTTACCATGAGGCTAACTGCTTATGTGATATAACTGCCTTGAATGCCTGTGGGTGGAGGTTGGGTTATTTGAATTGGGACAATGCATCAAATGTTTGTTTTAAGCCCACTAGATAGTGGCAAAATCATGTTTTCTAAGCCCACCTGAGGGTGGCAAATCCACGTCTTAGCCTACCTGCGGGTAGCACCATCAAACCATTTTCAAACAAACAAACATGAAATGTTTTGTTCCAATTCAGGCGACTCAGTCTATACTTGTATGCTGTGCGCATCACATAGTAACCTAGGCTAATAACCGGAATAAGAACATACAATGTTTTCAAAAATAGATATCATGGTTAGTAGAGGCCGGTCTCTGACCGGGCGAGCGGGGGTGCTCACGAAGTGACCTTCCCCAATCGTACCCAAGTTCCCGAGCCGAGGCAACTTTGGTGATGACGGACACGTGGCCTTAGGAAAACGAGTCAGGGTTTCCTAAATTTCCCAAAAATAAAATATTTAGGTGGCGACTCTGTATCTGGCAAAGTAGTCCATGTTTGGCACTTCCTTTCAAAAAATCTGTTTTCTCAAAATGACTTGCCGGATTTGGACTCTTTGATTCAAGATTAAGAACCGTGACATTTGAGTCCTTGAACTGTAGTAGACCCGCGAGCGAACGGAACGGGGGGGAGTCGCACCCTCCCCGGGGCGTTCGGGGACGTCTACACCTAGCTTCATTTGCCACCAATTGAATGTCTTTCCCAACGCACGATTGGTCATTTAGAGAACTCGGCGCTCAACTTTACACCATGCTGAGGTAGTGGCCGAAGAGGTCAAAAACTTACTGGAGACTGGGGCGATCAAATAAGTCCACTACCCTAGATGGATCTCTAACACGGTGGTAGTGCCGAAGAATTGACCAGCTGGTGGATCTTACTGATGGTCACCAAGGGTTTAGCTTCCTTGATGCATACCACGGCTACCATCAAATAGCCATGTATGAACTGGACCGCGAGATCACATCCTTCACCACACCGAGAGGCCTGTACTGCTATAAGGTCATGCCCTTTGGCCTTAAAAACGTCGGGGCAACCTTCTAAAAGATAGTGATAAAAATGTTTGCTCCTTTACTTGGCTGCACCATGGAGGCCTATATCGACGATATGGTGGTCAAAAGTAAGGAAGAATCTTAGCACCTTGACAACCTAGCTGATATGTTCGCCATCCTCAAGCACCACAAGTTGTGGCTGAATGCTTTTAAGTGCGCCTTTGGAGTGGGTACTGGAAAATTTCTAGGCTTTTTGGTCACTAACTGAGGCATTGAAGTTGACCCTTCACAGATCAAGGCAATCCAAGAGCTGGAACGATCGAATTCCACAAAGGATATGGAACATCTTGCCAGAATGGCAACCGCACTGAACAGATTTATCAGCCGGTCATCAGATCGTTGCAGGCCCTTTTTCAAGACTTTGAAAGCCAAATTTTTCTAGGATGGGGAATGCGACCAAGCTCTGATAGACTTAAAGGCCTATCTCTCTTCCGCCCCAATCCTGGTCACCACATAGCCAAGTGAAGAGCTCTATCTTTACCTGGCCGTTTCTCAACATGAGGTCAACGCGGTGCTAGTTCGAGCTGAGGGAGTGCAACACCTCCCTATTTTATATGTCAGCAAGACATTTCTCCCCGCTGAGTCAAGATATCTACCGCTTGAGAAACTGGATTTAGCTCTCACGATGGCCTCAAGAAAATTAGCGCACTACTTCTACGCCCATACAATAGTAGTGCTAACAAAATTCCCGTTTAAGGTGCTTTTTGAGAAAGAAAATTTCTTTGGTAGTGTTTTGAAATGGGCAGTAGAGCTGGGGTAGTATGACATCAAGTTCTAACTGTCAACAGCCATCAAAGCACAAGCCCTGGCCGATTTTGTCACGAAATTTGCACAGGCATCCACTTCGTCTGTCCAATAGACTTGGCGCACGACACCGAGCAAAAGGAAATGACTAGTGCGGATTTCGCATGGCCTATGGTGTCAATGTTGCCACAAGGAGATGAGGTGCAAGCAATAGACGAGCAAGACAATCCTGAGCAAGCAGAGCAAGAGCTAGCTGACTTACCAAATGACAAGATGAATGCGCATGTAAGAAAGTTGCGCACGGTTCTAACCAATGACTTGGATTTGCAAAAATCTCAAAATCCCTCTGATTGCTAGAAGTTGTTCATTGGGGAGATGTGGAAACTCTTTGTTGACGGGGCCTCAAATAGACACGGTGCCGGGCTAGGAGTTGTGTTAACCTCGCCAGGCGGACTAACCATTGAACATGCCATCACGTTGGGATTCCCAGCGTCCAACAATGAGGCAGAGTATGAAGCCCTCCTAGCCGGCGTGAAAAGTGCTCTACGGATGGAGGCCACCAAGCTCATGGTGTTCAGTGACTCCAAACTTGTCATTAACCAAGTCTCTGGTGAGTATGAGGCTAAAGATGAGATGATGGCCATGTATCAAGCACTGGTATGCGTCGAAATCAAAAAGTTTGCCCCAATAAGAATGGAACAAATAAGCCGTGAAGAAAATAGTCAACAGATGAACTAGCCAGCTTGGCATCCACGCAAAACGCCTTTCCCAATCTTTTGATGATCGAGTTCTTGCCCCTATCTAGCATCGAGGAGCCAGAGGTGCCTGAAGTACTCTACACTGACTTGGGGCCATCCTGGATGGATCCAATCATTACCTTCCTAAAAGATCAAGTCCTGCCCACGAAAAAGAAAAAAGCCAACAAGATCAGGGCCAAGTCAGAGCGGTTTTGGCTCTCTCCATCTGGCGCCTTGTACAAAAAGTCCTTTATTGGGCCGTATCTGAAATGCGTCCATCCCAGCAAGGATGAAGCTTTCCTCTTTGAGATTCATGAAGGCATGTATGGTAGCCACATTGGGGGCAGATCACTGGCGTACCAAGCAATTTCTCAAGGTTATTGATGGCCATGCATGCAGGCTAAAGCACAAAAATATGTTTGCAAATGTGAGAAATGAAAAAAATTTGCTCAGCAGATCCACCAGTCGCCCAAAGAGTTGCTCCCTTTGACAAGTCTATGGCCATTTGCCCTTTGGGGGCTGGATATTGTTGGACCACTCCCAACGGCTCCGGGCAATCGCAAGTTTTTCATTGCTGCAACTGACTACTTCACCAAGTGGGTGGAAGCTGAGCCACTGGCCACCATCAAAGAGAAAGTCGTGAAGAGGTTTGTATGGCAGAATGTCATCACTCGATTTGGAGTCCCAAAGGCCCTCATCTCAGATAATGGTATGCAATTTGATGGGAAACTGTTTCGCGAATTTTGTGAAGAGTTGAAGATTGAATTATACAATTCCACACCGGCCTACCCTTAATTGAATGGCCAAGCCGAAGCTTCGAACAAGACTATCTTAGACTAGCTGAAGAAGCAGCTTGAGAAAGCCAAAGGGAGGTGGACTGAGGAACTCTTACCCCAAGACGCTCAACCGAAGAAACTTCATTCGCCCTGGCTTATGGTATGGAAACGGTCATACCTTTAGAGATCGACATACCAATCATCCGGTCTGAAAATTTTGAGCTAGACTTGAATAATGAAGCTATCACCCTAGAGTTGGACCTAGCTGAAGAAAGAAGGGAAAGGGCGCTAATTCACATCATGGCCTACCAACAAGAGCACTCCAAGAAATACAACAAAACCGTACATCCACGTCTATTCAAAGTTGGGGACTGGGTCTTGAGGAAAGTGATAGGCAATACATTGGTCCTCGGTGAGTGCAAATTGGGAAGAGCCATACAAGATAACAAGCCTTGCTGGCAAAGGGCATACCATCTGGAGGACTTGGACGGCAAAGCTATTCCCTGACCATGGAATGCGGCCAATCTCAAGCTGTTTTACTTCTGAAATGTAATCTTTCTTCCTTTTTATTGAAACTTGGCCTTTTGGCATTATATGTAATGTTTGATGAGCAATGGAAATCACCGTGTTATTTCTCTTTGTATCATGTGATTATGTTTATCCTACCCCATTTTTTGTATCAAAGTACTGCGTTAAGACACTAGGCACTAGGGGCAATTCACCCTTAGTTGAAATGGTGCTCTGTGCAGAGTGTTAGTGTTATGACCAGCTTAGGGCACAAGACTGACCTGACTTTGCTCACCCTTGGGCTGTCTTTGCCCACCGTGCCAACAGTTGGTGTTGTCTCCAACTGTAAGCGTTTATTCTGAGTTGACTTTACTCTTCCTTTCCGAGCTGATTCTGTTTGCTGAAAAGGCAAGTGGTACTATGACCCAATTTTTGACAATAGAATCCAAGCTGATTTTGCTCGCCTCTACTGAGTTGATTTTGCCCACCAAGGAGAAAAATGTTATTTGCTCACCCAAAAGCTGAGTTTGCTCGTCACACAGAGTTGAATTTGTTCACCGGGGAGACAGTTAATGTAATTCACATCATAACGACACAACCTTTTCGCTCCCAACTGAACTGATTTTTGCTCAGGAAAACATTGTGCTTGCCTAGATTTGAGAAATGATCTTGCATTTGTACGGTCTTTTCCAAGTGGAAATTAGCTTGGCATGATCAAGTACATTTCACGTTTGGACACAGTGAGCAAATTTCATCTCGGCGTTATGCACACTTAACATGTTACAGTTGAACCGAGCCATTTTATCTTGGCTATTATGAAAGATAGTGTTGCTGTAATTCAGAAACTACAGTTACATTGAGGGAAACAGATGCAAGAGGCAAACAAAAAGTTCATTGATTTCCATTCATAATGAAGTTTGGTTACAAAAGGTGGGGCCGCTAGCCCGGTTACATCAAAAAAAAAAAAAAAAAACCTAATCTATGTCTGCGGTTTCTTCCTGATCGGCAACTTCTTCCTCGGTCACATTCACTGCGACCTCTTCTTCAACGCTGAGACAGAGATCAGTTTCTCACTCGGCCACATCACCGCTCGGCGATTCTTCTTCCCCGATGATAGACTGGGGCATCTCTTTGCTTAGGGAGGAGAGGGTTGCCTCAGCCGCGCTTGCCGCCTCTGCCGCATCAATTAGCTTCTGTTGTACAGCTGCGGTGTATGCTTGCATATGCGGCGGGATGGAGGCAAGTTGGTAATTCTTAAAGAAGTCAAAATCTAGCCCATGGCCAAGTTTATTTGCGGAGGCTTTCCAGCCGCACTAGAAGAAAATGTCCTTTGTTCCATCCATTTACCGTTCATACACTTTCTCTCTTTCAGCGTAGCCACAATCTTCCACATCGTCGACTTGCTTCTTCAACTCGGCGGTATGGGCAGCACGGAGCTTGCGCAGCTTAACCAGATACCTCTCTTTCTTGGTTTGGACAGCCTTTTGTTTGTCCTCATCAGCTCTAGCCATTTTCTCGGCCAGCTAGTCCCTCTCGATCAGCACTGCCTCATGAGCGGCCTGTAACTTCCCCAGCTCGGCCGTTTTGGCCTTGTTGTTAGTGATGGCCTCCCGCAGACTCTACTACACTGAGACCATGCGCTTGTGGGCCAGATAGTTTTTGTGCATGGCCTGAAGCAATGTAGAAGTCTGTACATCGAAACCGAGCAATGACTTGTAACAAACAGATTTGCTCACTTACCAAAACAATCGACTTTGTGGTCGACCTAAGGACCTTTAGGTCGAAAAGTTCTTCATACTTCTTCATGTCTGCTGGAAGGAGCAGACCCTTGGTCATGTTGAAGCCAAGGGTGTAGTCCTTATCCCCATAGATCGAATCAGCCATGGTCACCGCTCGGCCTTTGTATTTCAGCTCGGGCGACCAGATTGGAGAGGTAGTGGAGCGAGTGGATGGCTCAGCCAAGGGCTGTTCAGTCTAGTCCTCTTGATTGGCAGACGGCAACTCGGGTGAATCTTCATCAACCAAACTCTGCTCAGTTGAAGCTCGCTTGGGCCTCTTCTTCGACCGGCCTGCACCTTGTTTGCTAGCCAGAGCCAGCACTGGGCCAAATTCTCGAGCGACCTACTAGGAAGACTACTCTCCTGTCGTTTCCGCCACTTGAGAATCGCTTAGCTCGCCAGTGATCATTGACTTGATGGCTCGGATTTTGGCCAATTCTTGCTTGGCTGTCAGCGGTACTAGGTTGATCTAAGGAAGGTTTGGATCAGGCTCTAGAGAGGGGGCACGAAGAAAATCAGTCACCCTACTTTTCCGCAGTACAGTATGTTGTTAGCTCGATTCGTATCCAAGCAACTTGTAAGGTTTCCGTTCTTTGATCGGATACTGCAGAGCAACTCTGATAGCTTCCTGGTTAGCTTGGGAATAATCCACCGCCAAGAATGTGTAATCTGCATAAAATTATGAAGTGCTCGATCCGTAAAGACAGATCAAATACAAAAATTTAAACCGCACTATGCCGCTGTCACGACCCAAACCCGGCCCTATGGGTTTAGCACCGTAACTGGCCAGTAATCCGAGATTACCAAAGGCCTGCTGAACAGTAATACAGTTAAACAGAGTACAGGGCCTGGCGGAAGCCAATACAGTAAATAACTAGTGTCCATTGAGCTGTGAAAATCTGTATGCCAAAAACATTTTTCATGCATTCATACAGTCCAAAACAGTACAGTCTATATACAGTCTATACAGTCATATACAACATTCAGTACGGGGACCTAATCCCTCGATAACAGTACAATAAAACAGTCGGCAGTCTAAACAATAACACAAAACGGTAAGGAGACAGGTGGGGAAACAAAAACACCCCAAGCCATGGCATGGCGTCTCGGAACCTCGCAGTGAGGCACATAGGCTGGCTTGACAAAACTGGGGACTAACCCACGCTCCTAGCTCCGGTCTGGCTGCTGAGAACCTACATATATATATAAACAGTGAGCTAAAGCCCAGTGAATAACATAAAGCGTAAAGAGGTTATGAATGAATGTCCTTACAGTAATGAAAACAATTCATTAAACAGTATTCCAGTCAATCAGTATTTCAATCAATCAGTCATATGTGGTACATCCATTAGCCTATATACAGTAGGTCCAAAAGGACCGGATCTTAACAGACCCAACAGTAGTGATGGCCATCAATCAGTAAACAGTATGGTTCCACAAGGGAACCGACAGAGCTCTGTAACAGTAAACAGTAATGCTAAGGATGCCACAGTACAATTCAGAATACAGGACATACATTCATTCAATAAACAATATCAGTTCAATAAACAATTCGGTTCAGTATTCAAAAGATAAACATTTTGAACGTATCTTTACACAATCGTTACTCACAGAGATTGGGCTATAGCAGCTAGAGCGCGTCCCCGAGAGCCAACCCTAAACAGTTAACCAAATAGAACACACACTAAGTTTAACAGTTGGCGAAGGATGATAATTAAATCCCTAAATTTCCTCGGTGTGGTTCTATGTCTAAATCCTCATTAAGATGTCTTAAACTAGGCCTAAGAATGCCTAGAATGGGATGAGGATGCAAAAATACACTTAGAAAACATTTTGCAAGTTTGCTGAAAATAGGACCCTCGCTCGAGCGAGAAATGCTTCGCTCGAGCGAGCTTCCAAAATCAAAGGCTTCGCTCGAGCGTAGCTTCCCTCGCTCGAGCGTGCGTCTGCGTGCACCAAAAACCTGAAAGCTTGCAATTTACGCTCGAGCCACCAATTTATTCGCTCGAGCGTAGCTTCGAACAAAGGTTGGTCGCTCGAGCGAGGAATCCTTCGCTCGAGCGAAGAAGCCAAATATGGAATTTCCAGATTTGCCTCCCAAGCTCAAACCAAGCATTCTCAACTCAATTTTCGACCTCTTAGGCCCAAATTCTGGAAAATACATTCTAAAACAATGTATAACAAGTTTCAAAAGCCAATTTATGAATTCAAGCCCCAAAGGTGAGTCAATTAAATCCATTTTCAAACCCAATTTCAAGAATAAATTTCAAACATGCAATGTATGATCTTTAAACCAAAATCAAGTTTCAATTCTTGTCCAAATGGACTCATTTCTTCAAGAGCATGATGAATACATGGATTTAAACATGAATATGAGCATGCATGTACATTTTCACCATGGATTCAACTCAAACTCATCAATTAAAACATGCATGCATGGATTTAGCTATAATCCTACTCTTTTGAACTAATTTATGCCTTAACTCCACAATTCAACTTGACTCATGCAAGAACAACCTTAAATGCAACAATGAGAGGTTCAATTACCTTGCCTAAGTCTTGTATTCAAGGTGTGGGGCCTAAATGAGCAATCTACACTTCAATTCTTCTCAAATTCCAAGCATGCAAGGTGAATTTCTCCAATCTCCTACTCTCTCTCTCTCTAAGGTCGGTTATGGGGGAAGAAAATGGCTGATCAAAATGTATCTCTAAGTGTATAAGGCACAATAGAATTGGATAAACAAAGGCCCACTCATAATGGCATGATTGGTAATTAACTCAAACTTGACAATTAACTCATTTAATCTAATTTAATCATTCCTAATCAATTTTCAGATAAATATATCATTAAATCACAAATATTCTCTTGATTACAAAACATTAAACGGTTTCTAAATCGGCCGCCGATAAGGCCTTCAATTAGCAGTTTAAACATAAAACACGAACAGGTAATCAAACAGATAAGAATGCAATATTATTCAACTTCAGTTTCAATTTCAATTATCAGTCATTAGCGGTCCAATTTAACAATAATCAGTATATAATTCAGTGGTTATTCGGTAATCGGTACGAGGGTTGTTACAGTCTCCCCTCCTTATAAGGAGTTTAGTCCTCTAAACTCGAGTTACCTTCATCCTGGAAGAAAACAGGATTCAGCGGGAACAAGTCAGGATATCGCCTAGCCATGTCATCTTCCCTTTCCCAAGTGGCATACACACCACCATGGTTCTGCCAATCAACTTTCACTAGCGGAATCTCCTTGTTCCTCAGTTTCTTGATCCGTCTGTTTACAATCTGTATAGGCCGTTCCTCGTAAGTGTAGTCATCACTCAACACGATATGAGTAGGCTCAATCACGTGAAACGGATCTCGGAGATAGTCTCTCAACATCGAAATGTGGAAGACGCTATGCATATGCTCCATTTCCGGAGGAAGTGCAACTTGATACGCCACCGGATTGATTTTCTCAATAATCTGATACGGTCTGACATACCGCGGCGCTAACTTGCCCTTGACCCCAAAACGAGTCTGGCCTTTCATTGGTGTCACTTTTACAAAAACGTGATCACCTACTTCATACTCTCTGTCTCGTCTTCTAACATCTGCGTAACTTTTCTGTCTACTCTGTGCAGTTTTCAATCTTTGCTGTATCAGTTTTATCTTTTCAGTCGTTTCATACACAATCTCAGGCCCAAGCAAAGGCCCATCTCCAACTTCTGCCCAGCAAATTGGAGATCTACATTTCCTGCCATACAATGCCTCGAAAGGCGCCATTTCAATACTCGAATGGTAGCTGTTGTTGTAGGCGAATTCAGCCAACGGCAAATGACTTTCCCAATTTCCTTGGAAATCAAGAACACACATTCTCAGTAGGTCCTCTAAAGTTTGGATGGTCCTTTCTGATTGTCCATCTGTTTGAGGATGATAGGCACTACTCAGCCTCAATTTAGTACCCAATGCAGTCTGTAGGCTTTGCCAAAACCTCGATGTAAACTTCGAATCCCTGTCAGAAACAATAGATACAGGCACTCCATGCAATCTCACAATTTCATCAATATAAATAACAGCCAATTTGTCTGCATTATAAATTGTCTTGACAGGTAGGAAGTGTGCAGATTTGGTCAGTCTATCAATGATAACCCAAATTGAATCCATACCTTTTCTGGAGCGAGGTAATCCAACGATAAAATCCATCGTGATATGCTCCCATTTCCACTCTGGTATGGGCAAAGGTTGCAATAATCCGGCAGGTCGTTGATGTTCAGCTTTGACTTGTTGGCAGTGAAGACATTTGGACACAAAGTCGGCAATTTCTTTCTTCATTCCTGGCCACCAGAAGTTCTGTTTCAAATCTTGATACATTTTCGTATTCCCCGGATGAATCGAAAACTTCGAATTGTGGCCTTCTTGCAGAACTCTTCTTTTCAGTTCAGTGTCATTCGGCACACACAGTCTTTCTTAAAATTTCAATACATTATTCTCCAATTTGAACCCCGGTCTCGGTTTAGAATCTTTTTCTTCAATAACCCTTTTCAAGAAATCATCCAGCTGTTGTTTCTCCTTAATCTCTTCAACCAATGCTGGTTGAGTAGAAATAGCAGCTAAGGTTCCACCTTGTTCCTTCAAAACAATTTCAATTTCAAACTTTTCAAGGTCACAAAGCAACTCCTTCTGTCCAGTCAGCAAACAGGCTAAGTTCCCAATCGATTTTCGGCTCAAGGCATCGGCAACGGTATTGGCTTTTCCCGGATGGTACAGAATCTGCAGGTCATAATCTTTGATCAATTCTAGTCATCTCCGCTGTCTCATATTCAGTTCTTTCTGTGTGAAAAAGTATTTCAAACTCTTGTGGTCAGTGTACACTTCACATGTTGCCCCATACAAATAGTGACGCCAAATTTTCAATGCAAACACTACTGCAGCAAGTTCTAAGTCATGGGTTGGGTAGTTCTTTTCATGTGGTCTCAACTGTCGGGAAGCATAGGCAATAACCCTCCCATTCTACATTAAAACACACCCCAAACCCTTATGAGAAGCATCACTAAATACAGTATAACCATCCGTACCTGAAGGTAGAGTCAGAACCGGTGCAGTCACAAGTCGGGTTTTCAATTCTTGGAATGCTGATTCCCTTTGGTCAGTCCAGTCAAATGATATCCCTTTCTGTGTCAACTGAGTCAGTGGTAAGGCAATCTTGGAGAAATCTTTAACAAACCTTCTGTAATATCCAGCCAGTCCCAAAAAACTTCGGACTTCAGTTACATTTGTTGGTCTAGGCCAGTTCACTACAGCTTCAATTTTCTGTGGGTCAACAGAAATTCCATCTTTGCTAACAACATGTCCCAAAAACATAACATGATCAATCCAGAATTCACATTTAGACAGTTTAGCATATAATTTCTGTTCTCTTAAGGTCTGCAGGGCAAGTCTCAGATGGTGTTCATGTTCTTCTCTACTTTTCGAATAGATTAGTATGTCATCAATAAATACTACAATGAAATCATCAAGGTATGGTTTAAAAATTCTGTTCATGAGGTCCATAAATGCAGCAGGGGCATTCGTGACTCCGAACGGCATAACTAAAAATTCATAATGGCCATACCTCGTTCTAAAAGCAGTTTTATCAATGTCTTCTGGTTTAACTTTCAGTTGATGATACCCCGATCTGAGATCAATCTTGGAAAACACTTGTGCACCCTGTAACTGGTCAAATAAATCATCAATACGCGGTAATGGATATTTATTCTTTACAGTTACCTTGTTCAGTTCGCGGTAATCAATACACAGTCTCAGTGAGCCATCTTTCTTCTTTACAAACAAAACAGGTGCACCCCACGGTGAAGTACTGGGCCTGATGAACTTCTTGTCTAACAATTCTTGCAATTGCACTTTCAATTCCTTCAGTTCAGTTGGGGCCATTCTGTAAGGAGCTTTCGATATCGGCTGTGTACCCGGAATCACATCCACAGTAAATTCAATCTCCCTGTCAATCAAATCCCCTGGCAAATCATCTGGAAACACATCTGGGAATTCTCTGACTATAGGAATACAATTCACATCAGTTTTAACACTATCATTAGCAGACACAGTCAGTACAGAACACAGATATCCTTTACATCCCTTTCTAATCAGTTTAACAGCTTTCACAGAAGAAATCAAGTACGGGGGAGGTACTACTCCACTTCCATTAAAGACAAATTCAGGCAAACCCGGTGGACGGAAAACTACTTGTTTTGTTACACAGTCAATAGTGGCATGATATTTTTGTAACCAATCCATCCCCAATATTACATCAAAGTGATCAATATTCAATGGCAGTAAATCAATAAACAGATGCATATCCCCAACAATAATCTCACAAGCAGGATACATATATGCACATGTCATGGATCCCCCAACAGGTGATGATATAGCTAGCAGATAGTTCATGGGTTCTAAGGGTCTATTCAATTTTCGCGAAAAAGCATGCGATACATACGAATGTGTAGACCCCGAATCAATCAATACATATGCATTTTGTGCACAAATAGAGAGGATACCTGACACAACAGTTTCAGTATTTTGCACGTCTCCCGGTACTAGGGCGAACACTCGGCCCTGCCTCATAGGCTCTTTCCCGGTAGCTTTGGGGTTAGGCTTCAGTGCTGCAGTTGACGCTGCTGCGCTTGGTGTAGCCTTGCTACTAGCTTGCGGAGCAGAGGGACAGTCTTTAATTCTGTGGCCCATCTTGCCACATCTGAAACAAGCTCCAGAAATCTGGTAGCAAACCCCTTTGTGCTTGTTGCCACATATAGAGCACGGTGGAGTGAACCCACTCCCTTGGCTGGGGCTAGTTGTTGACCCCGTATTCTGTTTCTTGGTTGCTGGGTTATGCTTGCCTTTCTTAAATTTGAAACTCTGTCTTTTGCCTTGCCACTCAGTCGTCGGTGTTTCAGATTGTTTCACCACTGCAATATTCGTCTCGGCCATCAATGCCCGGTCGAGAACACCCACAAAAGTTGGCATTTTCAAAACATTTATCCGGTCCTGTATAGCAACACTAAGGCTGCCTTCAAACCTCCTGGCCTTCTTATAATCGGTGTCCACCATGTGCGGTGCATACCTAGCAAGTTCGGTAAACTTCTTTTCATACTCTGCAACTGACACTTTACCCTGTCTCAACTGTTCAAACTCAGTCACTTTTCTGTCCCTGATGCACTGGGGAAAATACTTTTCGAAGAAGGACTCCTTGAACTGAGCCCAAGTCACAATAGTATTTGCATCGCGGGTCAACATCCACCACCTTCTTGCTTCTTCCTGAAGGGTGAAGGTTGCTAACAATACTTTGTTTGCTTCGGAGCATGGAAAAACCTCAAACAACTTTTCTGTTTCAAGTACCCAAGCTTCAGCCTTTAACGGTTCTAAGCCTCCCTGAAAGGACGGCGGTTTCATCTTGCTGAATTTCTGAGTCAATGCGATAATGTCCACCTCATTAGCATTCACATTCTGTACATTCTGTTCCGGTTGCACCGGAGGAGGAGGTGGGGGCGGTTGGTTCGGTTGTTGATCTAGTCTTTCCATTATCAGTCCCATCATTTGCTCAAGTCTGGCCATTCTGGCCTCAGAGGATGATGCTTCAGTTTCATTTGCAGTGTTTGCGTTATCCATTTCACTATAAGCAGTTATAACAGTCATCATGATAAGCAGTTTGCATAATTAAACAGTTTAACATTTTCACATATAATCAGTCAGTCACAAGCACACACCTTGCAAATTCATGAGATGCCCTAATTGCTTTTCTAGGACACCCTATAGCTCATTTGGACACGTGTGTGCGGTATAACTCGTGATAAGTATCGCTCTAATACCACTCTGTCACGACCCAAACCCGGCCCTATGGGTTTAGCACCGTAACTGGCCAGTAATCCGAGATTACCAAAGGCCTGCTGAACAGTAATACAGTTAAACAGAGTACAGGGCCTGGCGGAAGCCAATACAGTAAATAACTAGTGTCCATTGAGCTGTGAAAATCTGTATGCCAAAAACATTTTTCATGCATTCATACAGTCCAAAACAGTACAGTCTATATACAGTCTATACAGTCATATACAACATTCAGTACGGGGACCTAATCCCTCGATAACAGTACAATAAAACAGTCGGCAGTCTAAACAATAACACAAAACGGTAAGGAGACAGGTGGGGAAACAAAAACACCCCAAGCCATGGCATGGCGTCTCGGAACCTCGCAGTGAGGCACATAGGCTGGCTTGACAAAACTGGGGACTAACCCACGCTCCTAGCTCCGGTCTGGCTGCTGAGAACCTACATATATATATAAACAGTGAGCTAAAGCCCAGTGAATAACATAAAGCGTAAAGAGGTTATGAATGAATGTCCTTACAGTAATGAAAACAATTCATTAAACAGTATTCCAGTCAATCAGTATTTCAATCAATCAGTCATATGTGGTACATCCATTAGCCTATATACAGTAGGTCCAAAAGGACCGGATCTTAACAGACCCAACAGTAGTGATGGCCATCAATCAGTAAACAGTATGGTTCCACAAGGGAACCGACAGAGCTCTGTAACAGTAAACAGTAATGCTAAGGATGCCACAGTACAATTCAGAATACAGGACATACATTCATTCAATAAACAATATCAGTTCAATAAACAATTCGGTTCAGTATTCAAAAGATAAACATTTTGAACGTATCTTTACACAATCGTTACTCACAG
Organism: Camellia japonica; assembly: GCA_030407325.1. Taxonomy (NCBI): domain Eukaryota; kingdom Viridiplantae; phylum Streptophyta; class Magnoliopsida; order Ericales; family Theaceae; genus Camellia; species Camellia japonica. The sequence goes on along the minus strand of JAPPVO010000031.1, from coordinate 173,093,569 downwards.
AGATTGGGCTATAGCAGCTAGAGCGCGTCCCCGAGAGCCAACCCTAAACAGTTAACCAAATAGAACACACACTAAGTTTAACAGTTGGCGAAGGATGATAATTAAATCCCTAAATTTCCTCGGTGTGGTTCTATGTCTAAATCCTCATTAAGATGTCTTAAACTAGGCCTAAGAATGCCTAGAATGGGATGAGGATGCAAAAATACACTTAGAAAACATTTTGCAAGTTTGCTGAAAATAGGACCCTCGCTCGAGCGTAGCTTCCCTCGCTCGAGCGTGCGTCTGCGTGCACCAAAAACCTGAAAGCTTGCAATTTACGCTCGAGCCACCAATTTATTCGCTCGAGCGTAGCTTCGAACAAAGGTTGGTCGCTCGAGCGAGGAATCCTTCGCTCGAGCGAAGAAGCCAAATATGGAATTTCCAGATTTGCCTCCCAAGCTCAAACCAAGCATTCTCAACTCAATTTTCGACCTCTTGGGCCCAAATTCTGGAAAATACATTCTAAAACAATGTATAACAAGTTTCAAAAGCCAATTTATGAATTCAAGCCCCAAAGGTGAGTCAATTAAATCCATTTTCAAACCCAATTTCAAGAATAAATTTCAAACATGCAATGTATGATCTTTAAACCAAAATCAAGTTTCAATTCTTGTCCAAATGGACTCATTTCTTCAAGAGCATGATGAATACATGGATTTAAACATGAATATGAGCATGCATGTACATTTTCACCATGGATTCAACTCAAACTCATCAATTAAAACATGCATGCATGGATTTAGCTATAATCCTACTCTTTTGAACTAATTTATGCCTTAACTCCACAATTCAACTTGACTCATGCAAGAACAACCTTAAATGCAACAATGAGAGGTTCAATTACCTTGCCTAAGTCTTGTATTCAAGGTGTGGGGGCTAAATGAGCAATCTACACTTCAATTCTTCTCAAATTCCAAGCATGCAAGGTGAATTTCTCCAATCTCCTACTCTCTCTCTCTCTAAGGTCGGTTATGGGGGAAGAACATGGCTGATCAAAATGTATCTCTAAGTGTATAAGGCACAATAGAATTGGATAAACAAAGGCCCACTCATAATGGCATGATTGGTAATTAACTCAAACTTGACAATTAACTCATTTAATCTAATTTAATCATTCCTAATCAATTTTCAGATAAATATATCATTAAATCACAAATATTCTCTTGATTACAAAACATTAAACGGTTTCTAAATCGGCCGCCGATAAGGCCTTCAATTAGCAGTTTAAACATAAAACACGAACAGGTAATCAAACAGATAAGAATGCAATATTATTCAACTTCAGTTTCAATTTCAATTATCAGTCATTAGCGGTCCAATTTAACAATAATCAGTATATAATTCAGTGGTTATTCGGTAATCGGTACGAGGGTTGTTACAGCCGCTTACCAGTGCTCCTGAAATTCTTGCGTATCTACCAGCCGGGTATGGCCGCCTCAATATCTTCGTAATTTCCAGACACCCACAGGAAGTCGTCATCATTCAATTCTTTGTCCAGGTTACTCTCTACGAGTTTTGCTCGGCCCTTTCTAACCTTCAAATATCAGCAGAAGCCTCCTTTATTTTTGCTAAGTGTATATTGATGAAATATCTCGGCGAGGAATAGGTTCAAACTGAGGATTCGGTTCAGCGCGACCACACCATTTGTTATCTTATAAGTATTGTTGGACACATGGGTGGGACATAGCCTAGTTTGCCTAAAAAATTTGCAGACTAGGGGTTGGACCAGGAAGCGTAGGGTGCCTTCCACAATGGACAGGACCATGAAGGGGCAGGCGTCTAATTTACCCCATGGAGTGTCTCCTTTCTTGGCCAGCTCAATGTGGACGTCATCTGGAATGTTAAATTCTCTACTGAACTCGGCTATTACCCCAAGTGAACTAACCATAAACCGGTACTTCCCTATTTACCCCGGTTTTATTTTGTATGGTAAGTTCAATAATAGGCCGGCCAAAATTGAGCGGTTGTGGTGATTATTTACTCGGTCTTTGAGCCTCACCGATTATGACTTTGAGGTGTGCCTGGTCGGCCCTAGTTCAGTCTGCATTACGACAAAAAAGTGCGAGTATTCGCGTGGCATATTTTGTACGGTTTCAAGGTTAAAGAGCATTTTAGCTCGGCTATCAGAGTGAAGCCTGACAGCTCGGTTTCTGAACCTGGGGTGTTAGGCCAGTTTTGGGCCTTGCTTTCTAGTATTTGGGTTCCTATCTCGGTTCAGTGTTCCTACAAACTTCTAGCGCGGTCACAGCCACTTGGGAGGACAAGAAACAAGTTTTAGCTCGGCTTAATCCTATTTTTGGATCTAAAAGTGAGATTTTACTCAGTTTTATCCAAAATTAGCACTGTTTATCCTAAATACAAAGTTGCATACAGAAATTGAAGGGAATTAGGGACACAGAGGCCTCACTCATGTTTTTAGCTGCGGTTTTCCTAATTTCTACGAATATCCATCAGTTTTGACCCCATGAGGGGGGTATAGGTAGTAGATTAACAGTCCCAAATAAGGAAAACTCGAAGAACACGAAGAACAATAATGAAAAAGAGATAAAAGCTAGAAGAACTTACAGATTCGGAAGATGAAGTTGAGGTTCAATCAAGCTTGACCTCTGTTTCGATGTCTTAGATAATGGAAAACACTGGAGACAGCACAAACAGAAGCGACGGCAACAGTGGCGACAACGTAGGCTCTAAGAAAACTAGGGTTAGACTCGGTAAGAATGATGAACAGTAAGGGTTTAGGGGGGATTTGTACCGCCCATATATAGGTGATGATGAAGAGGCGCCAACTTTTCAAATTTCAGAGATAGTGGGGACAGTTTGTAGGGTTGCACGGAACCAATCAGGAAAGGCCACGTGGCAGCGAAATGATGGGTTGTCAGTACGGCTGATTGATTGATGACAAGATAACCAGCACAAGTCTTAATGACAGGCCAAAGTGGATAGCTCAGTTAGAAAAGTAATCCCACTCACGCTTAGCTCGAATGGGATTAAGGGACAATTAAGAGGGAGATTTGTGCCGAACAATGGGCCGAGCTACACCAACACGGAATACGGTGTTGGGCCATGTCGGGAGAGCCTGGGACACAGCGTTTGGCCGAACTGTACCAACGCAACGTTTTAGGTCATGAGATTGGGCCGAGCTGAAATAACACGGACTTGGGACTAAGCATGGGCCACATTTGGATAAAGCGGTTGCAAAGATCAATGCAACGTTGCGAGGTCAGTTGGGTGAGGCGTAGCGTTGAATGCCATGGCCGCGCTATTTGGCCGTGATGACTTACTGCGCACCCAATCGGTCTGGGGGTAGTGCGCATATCTGTTGACCAACCGCGGTGCCGACTCAATGGCCGACCTATCTCAGTTAGGTGTTGGATTGACAAAGGGGAGTACCCTTAGAATAGCATAAGTGATAGCGCCATTATGCATTATTGCATGGACCAATGCGAAGGAAACCGCTCAGGGCATGCGTCAATACCGTTTGGCAGTTTGGCCAACCTTGTTTGGCGGTATTTACACATACACGTGTAAAGAATAGAGAGGGTAGTACAACCACGCATTCAGCAAAGGACAACAGAGGTAGTGCGCGCACAATCTGGGGCTGCATGGCTAGCGTAGAAAGAGAGGAGAGAACGGACTCAGAGGGTAAGCAACCTTTAGCTACACACTCTCTTTACAATGCTCTTCCTTCTCTCTTCTCTCTAAAAGAAAGCTAACTTGACCGTCGGAGGGGTTTTTCGACAACCCACCTGCCAGGTAACTCACCATTGTTTGCTTGCAGTGTGACGGAGTTCAACTACTACGATCTCAGCTTGGTAGCAAGGAAGTACGGTGTGACACGAATATTTCTCTCCCGTATTAGTTAGTTTGACAAATACACTCTCTTTGTATACATATATATATATATATATATATATATATATGCATGTGGGTTGTGAATTACTTACAAGAAATTTAATAAGCTGCAAATTCAGTATATACTTGAGGAACTTGAAGCTTTGAAGTTTGGTTTCGACCTATGTATGCCAAAGTTTTTGTGTCTTTAAATTTGTAAACTTTCAATCCATGATCTGATTTTTTTTATTTTTATTTTTTTTCCTTCCCTCTATTTATCTTCTATAGAAGTTGACATTTGTTGACATCCATTGCTGTATATTCTCATTCTCCAATCTATTGTGTGTAAGAGCAATTAATGGCCCAGACCGGATTTACTGAATCTGTAAACTAGTTATCCAAGACTCTAACAAATACCGAATATTTGGGGTTTTGACTGGGGCTGGACGAAGCCAAACATATTCTAAAATCTAAAATTATATTCAACCCATAAACCCTAGGTTTGCGGGCCAAGATTAAGTCAGGCCAGCCTTTGAGATCATTAAGCTAATTTTTCACATTTTTTCTGTTTATAGTTCTGTTAGTTTTATTTAATTTTTGGAGAAATTATATTTTAAAAAAAAAAATCTCAAGGTTTGAACCTTGTAAATAAATAAATCCTGTTATTTAATTTTGTTAATTTAAAGTCTAAATTTTTTTATTTATTTTCAATCTAAATCATTTGTCTATGTTCATTAAGTAAAATTGATCGAAAAATGTATATTTCAGTCATTAAACTCAATAAAAAGGTATTTTAGATATTTTATGTATATCTATATTGAGTTTAATAACTAAAATACTATTTTTTTGTCGATTTTACTTAACAAAAATAAGCCAATGGTTTGGATTGACAACAAATTAAAAGCTTAGGGTTTAAATAGACAAAATTAAAAACTCAAGTTTATTTGTTAAAAGGCTTAAACCCTGGTTTTTTTTGTTTGTTTGTTTGTTCGTTTATTTATTTATTTATTATTTTTTTTGGCATTCTCATGTATTTATTCAGCCTTGAGCTTTAAGACAATTAGCCTAAGTTTTTTTTTCCTTTTATCTTTAGTTAGTTTATGATTTTCTTAGTTTGAGAATTTCTTCACCTGTTGTATATTGATTAGTTACAAAATATTGAGAATGGGCTAAAAGAGCAAGTCACCAAACATGTGTTTTCTTTTTTTTCTTTTTTTCAAAACATTGTGTATTAAATACTTTTTATTTTTATTTTTTACCAAAAAAATATGTGTTTCTTATTTTTTCTAAATAGAAAACCTAAACTAAAAACATTATCAAATGACACCTTGCGCATGATCTACAAAAGCAAACTGTAAAAGCAAAATCACAAAACTCTGGAAAAGAAAAAAGGACTTTGATGTGATTGAAGCAAAGAATCACTCAAATCAAAGGAAAAACCATCGTACACAAGCCAAAAACAAGTGAGATAGGGCATGGAATCCTTGGTTATGAGGTCCTTTTATCCTAATACACTTTCAATCATTGGATCATAATTTGAGATTCTTGAACAATTCTTCAATTGATACAAAAGAAATATAATTCAAAGATAAAAGCAAACTGTAAAAGTAAAATCATATAACTCTGGAAAAGAAAAAAGGACTTTGATGTGGCTGATGCAAAAGAATCACTCAAATCAAAGGAAAAATCATTGTACACGCCAAAAAAAAAAAAAAAAAAAAAAAAGTGTGATAGGGCATGGAGCCCTTGATTATGAAAAACTTCTATCTTAATACACTTTCAATTGTTGGATCAAATTTTGAAATTCTTACACAATTCTATTGATACAGAAGAAAGACAATTCAAAAATAAAAGAATCTCTCACCGTGAGACAATAGTTAGAGTGCGGAGAACAATAGAGGTGACATACGTTAAGTATCAACAAAAGATAAAACATTAAAGATATAATAGCTTAAAAGTGAATTATTAGAGAATCTAAGAAGGTAGAGAAAACAAAAACAGAATAATCACAAAGTTGAAGAGAAGAATTCCATTAGTTACAGACAGTAGTGTAATCAGGAATTTCAATGAGTTGGGCCATTTAACAAGTCATCATTATTGTTATGTCATATTTTCAATTTTACACAAGCTATCAACATTAAAGTTCACATGATACCTTACAAATACAAAAAATATAAAAATTCAATAGTTTTTTCTTTTCTTTTCTTTTTTTTTTTTTTTTTTTTGTATTTATAAAGTTCCTTTTAGATTTCTTCACAAATATTTTATTTTTTTAAATACATTTAGATTAGGTTCATATAAAAAGAAAATTAACTAAAATACGAAAAAAAAATAGTTCACTAACAACAACAAAACACAGAAAACAAAACTTGTAAGCTCATTATATATTTTTCCAAAATTCAAGAAACATTATTGTAATTTATGTTATTATTAAATCTCATATGTTTGTAAACATGTGCCTCTTCGTCTCTGCAATTATATTTGGTCATTTTTCCCAAGGGAGTAAATTACAAGCAAATAAGATGATAAACAATGATAAAAACATAAGATATCATACAAAATATGATAAATAAGTGTTATTAATCTCGAAAGGAAACCAACATTGATTACGTTATGCATCAATTCGTTTCTTTTTGAATATCATAAGCACGATTCTTTATTTATGTTTATCCCCATAATGCTATGAATCTCCATATAAATCAACCCACAAAATGAAACCATTTCAAATTCAAAACAGGACAGAAACATTTACATTGTTTTGTGAAGCATTTCCACACAAATTCAATCTCTCCACAATAGGTCAGTTTGACAAATACACTCTCTCTGTGTGTATATATATATATATATGCATGTGGGTTGTGAATTACTTACAAGAAATTTAATAAGCTGCAAATTCAGTATATACTTGAGGAACTTGAAGCTTTGAAGTTTGGTTTCGACCTATGTATGCCTAAGTTTTTGTGTCTTTAAATTTGTAAACTTTCAATCCATGATCTGATTTTTTTTTTTTTTTTTTCATTCCCTCTAATTATCTTCGACTCTATGAATAGTTGACATTTGTTGACATCCATTGCTATATATTCTCATTCTCCAATCTATTGTGTGTAAGTGCAATTAATGGCCTGGACCGGATTTACTGTCTGTAAACTAGCTATCCAAGACGCTAACAAATACTGAATATTTTGGGTTTTCACTAGGGCTGGACGAAGCCAAACACATTCTAAAATCTAAAGTTATATTCAACCCATAAACCATAGCTTTGCGGGCCAAGATTAAGTCAGGCCAAGCTTTGAGATCATTAAGCTAATTTTTCACATTTTTTCTGTTTATAGTTCCAGTAGTTTTATTTAATTTTTGGAGAAATTATTTATAAAAAAAAAAAAATCCAAAGGTTTGACCATTATAACAAAATAAATCCTATTTTTTTATTTTATTAATTTAAATTCTAAATTTTTTTTATATGTTCATTAAGTAAAATTAATCAAAAAATGTGTATTTCAGTTATTAAACTCAATAAAAAAGATATTTTAGACATTTTATGTTTATTTACATTGAGTTTAATAACTAAAATACTATTTTTCTGTCGATTTTACTTAACAAAAATAAGCCAATGGTTTAGATTAACAACAAATTAAAAGATTAGCGTTTAAATTGACAAAATTAAAAACTCAAGATTTATTTTATTGTAATTATGCCTTCATGTTATTTATTTATTTATTTATTTTGGCATTCTCGTGTATTTTTTCAGCTTTGAGCTTTAAGACAATTAGTCTAATATTTTTTTTTCCTTTTACTTTTAGTTAGTTTATGAGTTTCTTAGTTGAAAATTTCTTCACCTATATTGATTAATTACAAAATATTGAGAATGGGTTAAAAGAGCAAGTCACTAAACATGTGTTTTATTTTTTTTCTTTTTTTCTAAACATTGTTACTCTTTATTTTTATTTTTTACCAAAAAAAAAAAGTGTTTTTTTTGTAAATAGAAAACCAAAACTACGGACTTTATCAAATGACACCTTGCGCATGATCTACAAAAGCATATTATAAAAGCAAAATCACAAAACTCTAGAAAAGAAAAAAGGACTTTGATGTGGTTGAAGAAAAGAATCTCTCAAATCAAAGGAAAAACCATTGTATACAGGCCAAAAACAAGTGAGATAGGGCATGGAATCCTTGGTTATGAAGTCCTTCTATCTTAATACACTTTCAATCATTGGATTATAATTTGAAATTCTCGAACAATTCTATTGATACAGAAGAAAGAGAATCCAAAGATAAAAGCAAACTATAAAAGTAAAATCATATAACTCTGAAAAAGACAAAAAGGACTTTGATGTGGTTGATGCAAAAGAATCACTCAAATCAAAAGAAAAACCATTGTACACGCCAAAAAAAAAAAAAAGTGTGAGAGGGCATGGAGCCCTTGATTATGAAAACCTTCTATCTTAATACACTTTCAATTGCTGGATCAAATTTTGAAATTCTCACACAATTCTATTGATACAGAAGAAAGACAATTCAAAGATAATAGAATCTCTAATTGTGAGACAATAGTTAGAATAAAGAGAACAATTGAGGTGACATACGTTAAGCATCAACAAAAGATAAAACATTGAGAAAGATATAACAACTTAAAAGTGAATTATTAGAAAATCTAAGAAAACAAAAACTGAATAATCGCAGAGTTGAAGAAAAGAATTCCACTACTTACAAGCAATGGTGTAATCAGGAATTTTAATGAGTAGGGTCATTTAACAGTCATCATTATTGTTATGTCATATTTTCAATTTTACACAAGCTATCAACATTAAAGTTCACATGATACCTTACAAATTTCATATATTTTCAATCATATTGACAAAATAATTCAAATTAGTCAATTGCAAGCAAAAGCAAAATATTAGGACATTATATGGGTTCAATAAAATAGTCAATAAATCTCATAATTTTTTTTTACCGCCTTTCAGTTTTTTCAATTTTTATTAAGAAAATTTTCTAAATTTATTAGTTTGTATTGTATTTTCCCTTTACAAATCTGAATAATTTTATAAATTTGATTATTACAAAATTTGTAAACTACAAAATCAATTTGTAAATTTGATTATTTCTACCAAATCAATTTGTATACTAATCAAAATGCGGGGATAGCGAGGATCTGCTTGGATAACAGGAACCAAATAATCAATCAACAAGCATTACTGACGCCTCCACTGCAATCTCCATTGGTGGCGGAAGCGAAATCATGCTTGGAAGCAATCTAATGGGCGCTAAAGAGTGGGATGAAATACGTAAGTGTTAAAACAGATTCCCAAGTTCTGGTGAGAATGCTCCAACAAAAAGGCTTTAATGTTGAATGGCGGATTGCTAGAATAGTAAATGATATTTTCTATTATGTTAAACTAGCCTATCACCCGTGCTATGCACGGGATAATTATACATATTTATATTTGTTTTAAATTTTTTTTAATATATAAATTATGTTTTTTAAGATTTTTTTTAAAAATAATTTAACAATCTTATTACTAACCATAGTGTATAGGAAAAGTTGAAAATGGTACTGCAGTAACTATACACTGATTGTATTTATACTTATTTATATGAGGAGATTTTAAATGCTGATCAGGAGATTTTGATCAAATCAATAAATGCAGGCATGCGGAAAGACATGTGGATTAAAAAAAAGTTAATAAATGCTGATTAGGAGATTTTAACAAAATCAATAAATGTTGAGTTTTTTTTTTAAATAAAAAATAAAAAATTTAAAAAATTCAGATTGAGATATTGAAACTCCCACAGACTTTGGGGGTTAAAAACCTCCCCTTTTCCTTAATATATAGGATAGATATTTGTACTACTTTTGTGTTAGTATAGTAGAAAGAAATGTAATTAAACCAGCCCATGATCCGAATGGTGTACTACCTGTTAAGTAATATAATATGGTTTATAGTCCTCAAAAGATGCAACGGTGAACCACACAGTAAAATTGCTATTTATTTTATAATATAATAACATATAAAAGATATTATTTGTATAAATATATGTATGAATATCTAAAAAAAATATATAAAAATATGTAAAATTATAAAATAAAAATAAATAAACTAATAAAATATATTTTAACTGGTCAAATATGTAAAATTTAGACTATATCAGTTTAAAATATTTTAGCCAAAATGGGTAAAGGTTAGGATTAAAACTTAAATTCTATCTTTCTACTAAGAATTTTGTAAGTTGCTTTGGGAAGTTGCTAAAAACGCAGCTTTTGGCTTTTTTAGCCAAAAAAATCAGCTTTTTTATCCAAGTCACTATCCAAAAAGTTAGCTTTTTTGATTAAAAAAAGTCAAAAGTCAACTTTTTACCAACTTCCCAAAACATCACAGTATATTCTTATTTTCATTATTGAGTGTTTGAAAGAAACTAAAATCTTAGAACGGTCAAAATAAGGTATCTACACACACTACACCAAATTTAAATTTAAGTCATTTTTTATTCTCAAGTGCTTTTCAAATTATTTTTCAGTTAGATAGCATTATCAAAAAGAAAAAATAAAATAAAAATGTGTGTATATATACATATCACATCTACTCCAAATTATTTTCCAGTTAGATAGCATCATCAAAAAGAAAAAAGAAAATAAAAATGTGTGTATATATACATATCACATCTGCCATTGAATTCAACCTAATTTTGACATTAATTAACTTTTTATGCATGACAGCTGTAACCATAGATATGTGTGGTTAAGTTACGTAAACTATAGTTAATCTCTATGGTTTGATATTTTGTACACTTCTTAAGACATCAAGTTTTGAGGAATCAATGTATAAATATTTGATGTTTCGCGGCTGAAAAATCTATTTCTATTCTTCTTGCCAAAGTCTGGTCAAGTTCTTCTTGTTTTGTTCAATTCTAATACTGAAACAACAACTTACATAGGCCTACACCTACACAAAAGGCTGCCATCTGGTATCAGAGTTGCTGGTTTTTAGAAGCAACATCAGGTGCAAGGTGAAGAAAGAAAATCCTTGAAACTCCATGGCGGCCACAATTCCAATTTTTGATGGTGAGAACTACGAGGTTTGGAATGTGAAGATGAAAACTCTATTTCTATCCAAGGATTTGTGGGATACAGTAGAGAATGGGTATGATGATGAGACTGACAAGGAGAACCAAAAGAAGAATGCTGCAGCGCTTTCTCTAATCCAGCGATGCGTCTCAGACAGGATCTTTAAAAAAATCATGGAAGCTAAAAAAGCCAAAGAAGCTTGGGACTTTCTTGAAAAGAAATTTCCAACAGAGGAGAGGGTAATTTGAGTAGTCAAACTTCAAACACTAGCATTTACCATTTTTTTACGTTTATAATTTAGTTTTGTTTTTGTTCTTACAGCCAACTCGACCTATTAAGAAAGCACTCGCGAAAGTATTAGTACCCACAAACATCTCCAAATCGAAGGATACCACTTTGATAGTGGCTACACTGATAGCAACGGTGACCTTCGCAGCAGGTCTCACCATGCCTGGTGGCTACATTAATGATAACAAAGACCCGAACCAAGGAATGGCAATTCTAACAAGAAAAGCAGGTTTCAAAGCTTTTGTGATAACAGATACCATTGCCCTGACATCATCCGGTTTTGCAGTGGTTACCCTCCTCTATACTAATACTATAACTGACCACCCGATTATACTAAAGCGGCAACTTGCTTTAGCTTTTCTTTTTACTGGTAATGCTATGACTGCAATGTTGTTTGCATTCATTACAGGGACATATGCTGTGTTAGCATCTTCAAGCCTTTCTTTTTTTGTTTGGGCAATCCCTTTCAGTCTGTTGTTCGTCTATCTGTTTTACGGGAAGATATGTTTCCCTGCACTGATGTCCGAAGACATGCAACGGTTCTCTCTCTCTCTCCCAAGCGAGCAAAATGTATAGTTTATGATTTGGGATTTGCCGATTTGAGCTCTGATGAGTGCACCAAATCTGTATCAGTTTCATTAATTACGTAAATAAAATCTACGCTTATTGTTCCATTTGCTTGCAAGTAAAATAAAGATACCAAAAGTCCCTGACTACAATTAATAATAATAATAATAATAATAATAATTATTGTAAGACTCTACTAGATATATTAGAGGCTCTTGATGCTATTTTAATAAAGTTCTCACTGACACTTTGAGATCAAAGAGAATTTTGAACACAATGGCCTTCTTTACAAAGTTGACTATTTTAGTTAGTGATTTAATTTTTAGCAATGTTAGGTATCATGAAAAAAATCTTTTATGAAAATAATCATGAAAGTTTTGTGACTCTTGGATTACACTTAGAATAAAGCACCACACACTAATCAAGGTAATTTAAGGATCATAACTCTTTCATGAAAAAATTTTCATGATCCCTAACTTTTCTCTTTAATTTTTGGCTATTTTAACTTGACTAAACTAGCTGTGTTTAGAAACTTAGTTGACTTTGATTTGATAATTGTGAAAAAAAAAAAAAAAAAAGGAAAATAATTATAGATTGTATGTAACATTTTGCTTATTAATTATTTTAACTTTTTTTTTTTTTAGTAAATTATTTTAACCCATCCCTCTTTCTAAAAATTTAATGATTAACCTAATCAATTTTTGTAAATGCAATGTGTAATAAAAAAGGTCAAAAATCAACAACTTTTACTCATAAAATCATCTACTGGAGGAAATAGTGTAGTAACAGCCTAACTTTAATCATAATAGCTCATAACTTCCATCAATTTAATTAAGTCACAATTAAAACACAATTGATTTTGGTTATATATTGACATGCTAAATGAGGCTGCACTACAAGAATTTTTACTTTTGGCGATTAAATTTTTAGTCGCCAAAAGTCACTATTTTTAGTCGTGGAAGGCTTTTAGCGACAAAAATATTTGGTTGCAGAATTAGTTGGGGAAGAATTGTCGAGAAAGATCGTTGACGACTAAAATTATTTTAGTCGCCAAATGTACTACATTACTGTCTAAGTTTTTAGTCGCCAAAATGTTTGAAATAAAATTAAATATCATACTTTCAGCAACTAATTTTTTTGCCGCTAAAAGTTCAGGTATTTTGAACGACTAATCATTTAGTCGCGGAAAAAAGTTTTAGCTACTAAATATATTAGTGGCCTAAAGTGAATAACAATGTTTTGGTTACTAAGATTTTAGTCGCCTAAAGTCAATTTTTTTTTGCCTACTAAAGATTTAGTCGCCTAAAGTCTTATGTTTTTAGCTACTAAGATTTTAGTTAGCAAACATTTTGTGTTTTGGCTACTAAACATTTGGTCGCCTAAAGTCTCACATTTCTTTTCTACTAAAGTTTTAGTCGCCAAAAGTTTTTTTATTTCTTCAGCTTATTTTTTTAGGTACGACATATTTTAGTTGCCATATGTTTGATTGTTTTTTGCTACAAAATATTTTAGTCGCCAAATGTTTGATTGTTTTTTTTTTTTTTTTTGCTACTAAACTTTTAGTAGCCAAAGCTATTTTCTGTTTTTTTTTTTTTTTTTTTTAGCTCCTAACAATTTAATCGCCAAAAATATGCTCTTATGTTTCATCACAAAATTATAATTTATTCACAACTTGTCTATATTCTATGCAACCTGTAATACGTATATAAACAAAATAATACATATACTATCCATCATTTCACAACGTAAAATTATCAATCATGCCATAGTCCATATTACATCCAACCATCCAAAAAATGAATAACTTTAATGTATATATTCCATACAAACCAACTATTGTCCAAACTAAAATTATATTTCCATACAAAAATCCAACCTGCCATATACAAAAAATTTATTTACTACCACGCGATATGGCCATTTTGGCGTGGCACAACTTACCATCATAATCTGTACCACAACAAAATGTGATTTATATGCCACGCTAGTATCTATCAGTTGGATTACAAAAGTTATATGTATCAGTAATGCTAATATTCACAAAAGTAGAGGAAGACATAGGTAGCAGAATTATACATATGTCAAGTGTCCTCCATAAACAAAAATGTAGACTATCCACAAGTCCACGCCAAAAGCTATCTACAAAAAATTCAAATCTAAGGATTCATACTTCCCAGTTAATGAGGATGAGGTAAATTACATTTCACTTTAATTTTCGTAATTTCAATTAGAACTATTTAAATCTCATACTTTCAATTTTAGTGCAATGTGATCAGTTCATTATGTGTTGTTAACATTTTTGAAAGGGAAAATATCACATAAGGGTGCAATTTAGGCAGGCTCAACCCAACCAACCTGAACCCAGCCCGAATTTTTTTAGGGCGTTGACAAGATATTTTCCAATTCGGTACGGATTTGGGAAAAAATTCAGAAGCCTGAATTAAAATTGGGCGAGCTTGGGTAAAGGCGTCAAACAACCCGAGCAACCCGAAACTCAAATTATACATATATAAATATATAAAAATATTAAATATACATATAAAATATTAGTCATTACATGATATTAAAGTAATTTAGATTATTAAATCATATTGAATATATATTTATATACAAATAATATAAAATCTTACTTTTTTATTTTTATTTTTATTTTCACTCATAAATTGTCAGGACTACTATAGCTGCATCTCTCTTACATTATATAAATTATGTGTTTTGATGGTATTAATGATTTTCTATAAATAAATAAAAACGTAAATAAAGTTGCTTGGTTCGTTACGACTTGGGTTGGAAACAAAATACATATATAATTAATAACAATTCGCGACTAAATATTTTAGACTCTAATTACTTTTTTAATCCCTTCAAAATCTAAAATCTCCCTCCAAATATTTTAGTTTTTTGGCGACTAAAATATTATTTTGTCGCTGAAAATATACTTTTGGCGACCAAACTTTTGGTCGCTGAAGATAAAAAATAATTTTTTCTTTTCATTCAGCTACTAAACAATTTTAGTAGCTAAAACTAACTATAAGGCTACTAAAATATTCTTTTGTCGCTAAAAATATACTTTTGGCGACCAAAATTTTGGTCGCCGGAGATAAAAAATAATTTTTTTCCTTTCATTCGGCTACTAAACAATTTTAGTAGCTAAAACTAACTATACGGCTACTAAAATATTTTTTTGTCACTGAAAATATACTTTTGGCAATCAAACTTTTGGTCGCCAAAGATAAAAAATAATTTTTTTTCTTTTCATTCGGCTACTAAACAATTTTAGTAGCCAAAACTAGCTATACGGCTATTAAAATTTTTTTTAGTCGCCAATTGTAATATTTTTAGCGACTAAGTTTTTTTTAGTTGCCAATAATCAATATTCCCCGACTAAAAAAAATTATTAGCTAAATATTTGACTTTTGCCGACTAATATTATTTTTAGTTGCCAATTCCACAACTTTTGGCGACTAAATTTTTTTTAGTCACCAAAAGTGCATTTTGTTGTAGTGCTGGTGAATCATGTCATTTTTTATGAGGTGACACATTATCAATCACATATTTGATGCATGCCATGCTATACACTCTATTTATAGGATGTGTCCCGTTAAAAGACTCATTATAAAATTATCCTTGTGGGTGCAATATATTTCTTTCCCTTTTCCCCTCCCTTCACCCAAAAAACAAAAATAATAAGGGTAAATTATATTGGTAGCGTTTGTATTTTGACTCTTATATTATTTTGATTCATGTAATTTTAACTAATCTGATTTTGACTATTAATTTTAAATTTTGTATCAATTTATTACAATTGATAACTTTGATTAGGGTTTTTGGAAAAAATTATCACTGAATTGGTTGATATTAACTCACTAAGTTAAACAAATTTACAATTTTTCTTATAAAAGCAAAACATGTCACTTATGTGCACAATTTTCATCAAAAATACAACTCATTGTAATTAATTAGACCAAATTGAGATAAAATCATAAATTAAGAACCAAAATTGAGTTAATTAAAATTAGAGGAATTAAAATGACACAAAGTCAAAACTATAGAGACTACCGGTATAATTTATCTAACAAAACAAATTTTACAGAAGACGAGGATTGTCATTCTCAAAGTATACTCACTACGTATATTAGGCCCTTGATACTATTTTTAATCAAATTCTCACTCAAACATTGACATCAAACACAATTTTAAGCACTACACATAATGATTAGTTTCTAAAATCAATGTAAGAACATAAGGCGGCCAAAAATTAACAATTAACCATGCTATGTATCTTTGATTTGATGTTATGGCTAACAAGTTTAAAGATTAAGAAACCATTCTCAACTTTCCAGAAAAGCAATGGTTTTTCTCTAGGAGTGTCAAAATATAGAGGAGTTGCAAGAAAGCTAAACCTAACAAGAATGGAGGCTGGAGGTTGGAATCTAGTGTTGAGAAGAAGACGAGTGGGCAACCAAGGTAGTAGATCACTGGAAAATGGATTGTTTACGATCTTTGTGGATGAGATTCCAAACTCAATGAATCCAAAGAGTCTGTTTACTTTGTTTAATAAGTTTGGAGTAGTTAAGGATGCTTTCATCCCAACAAAAAGAAGAAAAGCAATGAGATCAATGTTTGGTTTTGTGAGATATGATTGCAAGGTTGCTGTTGAAGTGGCAGTGCTAAAGGCTGATGGCTTGTGTTATGACAACAAGGCACTGAAAGTGAAGAAAACAGAGTTCAAAAAAGGAGAGTATAAGCAACATGTAATGGCAACCAGAGGAGATGATAGGATTATGCAGCGTCAACAAAGGAGCTTCGTGCAACGACGAGTGGAAAGTATAGGTAGAAGATCTTTTGCAGAAGTAGTAAAGAATGGAGGCAATTATGAAAAGGCGAAGTTTGTTGTTGAGGCCTATGAAACTGGAAATGGGTGGCTTTACGACAGTTTAATAGTGAAGCTTAAATCTCTTCTCCCATTTAATGAGTTTAAGGAGGAGGTTGATAGAAGATGTGTGAAGGATGTAAGAGTTAGAGATGGGGAAGGAATGCTAGCAGTGCTAACCTTTAAATAACAACAACATAAAAATGAGGAAATATTAAAGCTAGAAGAGTGGATGTTAGAATGGTGTGATTCTGTTATAGATTGGGAGAAAGGAAAATACATTGCACAAGAAAGGTGTGTGTGGATTACATGTGTAGGTGTCCCATTCAACTTGTGGAGTGTTAGTACATTCAGAGACATTGGCAATTTGTGGGGTGAAGTTGTTCAACAAGATGAAGACATTAATAGCCAGAATTCTTGTTAGTGTGGGAAGGTGTAGCTTGACTTTTTCGCGCCCTCTTTTCGGAGAGCTCGAATTGGTCCTATAGTTCGGACTCCTGTCACGGTTTTGAATCTAATCTCACAAAATGCAATGTGAAACTGATAAACAACAAAGAGTCCAATCCGGCAAATCATTTTGGAAAATTGATGTTGAATCAAATAATGCCAAAACTGGAATGTTTTGCCAGATTACAGAGTCACCACCTAAATATTTTATTTTGGAAAAATTTAAGAAACCCTGACTCGTGCCAAAGGCCACGTGTTCGTCATCACCAAAGTTGCCTCGGCTCGAGAACTTGGGTACGAGAAGGGAAGGTCCTGAAATGAGTACCCCCGCTCGCCCGATCAAAGATTGGCCTCTACTAATCATGATATGATGTCTTATAAACCTCGTGTGTTTTTATTCTGGTTGTTAGCTAACTTTACTATGTGACGCACACAAGCAAGTATAGACTAAAATCGCAAGAATTGGAATGAATTCAACTCATGTTTACTTTCGAAAATGTTTGAATTTGCCACCCTCAAGTGGGCTAAAACGCGGATTTTCCATCAAACATGATGGGCTTAAAACGTGATTTGGCACTTCGCGAAGGGGGCTTAAAACTCACACTTATTGAATTGTTTCAATTCAAGCAACAAAGCCTTCATCTACATGTATTCATGCAGTTAATCATTTAAGCAAATAGCCTCATGGCAAGCATGCGAAACATGGTGATATGACAATCACACTCATGCAAGTATGCTAAAGCGTAAAACTTACCGAGTACTCCAAGCCAAAATAAAAACTAGTTAGAAATATGCATGATCCTAATTATGTAAGATGCCTAATGCAACACACGCAATAATGCAATAAAATAGGCTCGGCTACCTAATCATGGTATATGATACAATTTGATAACATGCTTTCAAACATGTATTCAAATAGGTATTGAAATAACAATGCAGTTTGAATGATGTGCCAAGCCTCGGTGCATGCAATACGAATGAATGATGCAAACATGCAAGCATAAGGTATGCTAATCGAAAATGTCCCTAATCTAACCATTGAAAGCAGATAAATAAAAAGGAGAAAGACACGGGGTTGGAAGACATGCACACACTCACGCACACTTATTACAACATTGCGCCCTCGCGGAGGACGGTCCGAATAAATAAGAGCTAAGCTAATCTAATCTAAGCTAAGCTAAGCTAGTTAAACTAATCTAATTTAAACTAACTAGACTAATTATTACAAACCAATTGTATAACTAGTAAACTACTTACTAATTATTACAACACTTAACTAATTAGCAAACTAGTTAATTACAGCAAAAGTATACTAACTAATCATGCAAAAGATTAAACTACACTTCCATAGCTCTGCTTTAGGAAGTGGAGGATGCATGCACTTAGTTTTTGCCTCAAAAAGCCCTCCGGTTTACTTTTGAGAGGCTCTGTTTGTAGGGTTAAGCACACTTCAAGAACTTTCTGCTCCACCTTACCAAACCAATGCTGAGGACTGCACCAGTGGCCTGCCGGCGTTGATTGGTTGCTGCCGGCCCCCTACCAGCCAAAAATGAGCCTTGCCGGCCAAGAGTGAACCACTGTCGGCCACTGGTGTTCTGAATTATCACATTGCAACAAAGCACAAACAGAGGAAAATGGAGGGTTTTCCAAGGATATGTTTGTACTATACCCCTCCTTATCATCTCAAAACATCAAAGGAGTGGCGCTCTAGCATTTTCAATGTATGATGGCCAAAGATCCAAGGAGTACAATTTCAATAAATGCACAAAACAAGACTTAAGGCCATCACCTTATCATGTGTGATCAAAGGCAATGGAGACTAAGGAGATTGGCTCATTTAATCACTTTGAGTATGAAATGCTCCAATCTTCTTTGTGTTCAATATAACGTCCGATTGAACGCATGCAATGCAACACAACATGCTTATCTTGTTCAAGTTTTACTTGTCATTTTCGTTTACTTATTTTAATTACCGATCCATTCTTTAACCGGTTAAGTCCAAGGTGAGTGTCCTCTCATGGAAAGAGGGCTTAAGCCATAAGTACCTTGAGCATGAAAGAGGCCTCATGCTGTTGGTAATGAACTCCTGAATGAATTAAATCATTAGGCATATGGGTCTCTATTCCACACTCAAGCCAACAAGAGGCTCAAAGCCACTTTCAAAACAAAAGGAAGAATGAAGAATAGGGGGAGATTGCAGAGATTTCAGTGCTAAAATGGCATGCAAAATGATACTACAACATGTAAGCAACTCATGCAAATCATGTTTAAAACCAAAAACACCAAACTAGTGAAGATCACTACACTATAGGCATGCAATACAAAGCTCACAAGGTACAAATACTTCAAAACAGTCCTAAAACAGCCTAAGAAGAGTCCTAGAATATACTTGAAGTAAGCTAAAAATAGCTAAAATAGGACGCCAACGCATAGCATAAACTAAACTATTAAGCACAATTGCACTACAAGCATACAAAGCAAGCCTCAAGTGACCAAACTAACTAGCCAAAAAATGTAGCAAAAACATGCTGAGATTAAGGTACAAAATGCTAGAAAATCATGCTCACATGTTAAGCTATCTAGGCTTACAAACAAGACAAAAGAAGGGGCGGCTACCCCCTCCCATTTTGAACCTCAAAACATAGTTTTTACCACTGAAAATTCCCTGGAATTCAGTGGTTAAAGGAGCCAAAAAAGTTGTTTTAGAAAGCTTTGAAAGTTGGTACAACAACTTAATAATCAAGCAACAAGAAGGGTAGACTACTCTTAACTCCAAACAAACCTCAAACCACCATTTTAGACCATAAAAAATAGAGATTTTCAGAGGTCAAAACCAGCCTCAAAACAGCATGCAAAGATGGAAAAACTATTTAAAATAAGCTTAAAACACAAGTGTTCTACCTCTTAAAGACACTACAAGAAATGGCACTTTTGGCGACTAAACAATTTTTAGTCGCCAAAAGTGTTGGAATTAGCGACCAAATTTTTTTTTAGTCAGCAAAAATAAAAAAATTTAGCTACTAAAGTTTTTCAGTCGGTGTATATTTCTTATCGACGACTAACATAAATTTAGTCACTAATAATGGAACAATTGGCTACTAAATTATTATTTAGTCGCTAATTATTGAACAATTGCTGACGAAAGGAATTTTCGGTCGCCAAATAATATAGCTGTAAAATTTTTAAATCGAGAAATATAGCTTATTTGCGACCAAATAATATTTTTGTCGCTAAATATTCCATCATAGGCAATTAAAAAAATTTTAGTCGCTAATAGTACATATTTTTAGGCTACTAAATTATTTTTTAGTCGGTGTTGTATACCTTTTGCCGACTAATAGAAACATTAGTTGCTAAATCTTTAAATGTTTTAGATTTTGGCGCCTATCTTACACATTTTGCCTCTCTTTTCTATACACACAGCCACATAACATCTCTTGCTCTACACCAGTAAAACACACGACCTCGCAACTCACCAGCTAACCTCACGATCGACCTTGCAACTCAGCAGCAAACCTCACGATCGACCTTGCAACCTCAACACCGTTGTTGCCCGTACGCCGAAAATCACCACAGCCACCACCGTTAATAGGTTCACTCCCTTTCGCTCTCTGCTCTGTCGCTCTCTGTCTCTCTTTCACTCTCTCTATCCCTCTCTCTCTCTCTCTTCTCTCTCTCTCTCTCTCTCTCTCTCTTTCTCTGTCTCTACCCCTTCTTCTATTTCCCCAACCATGAAATCTTCCTCTAGGGTTTTTATTGTACCCATTCTGGTTAATTTTTTCTTAATTTCTGAAATGGGTTTGTTTGAAGTGGTTTCATTACCAGAGTTTTATGGGTTTGATGTTGTAAATGTGTTTGATTTTAGGGTTGGATACCTTTCCCCCTATTTTTCATTTCTCTCTCATTAGTTTCAAAGCCCTAATCCATTGATTGTGTATCTAATCTCATGTATTCTGATTATTTTCATTGAGATTTTGTCTCTCATGTATTCTACTCGTCATTATTTATGTAAATCTGTGTATGAAATTTACATACACAAATTATCTGATCTGTGTATGTATTCTGAGATTCAGATTACTTGTGTATGCAATTTCAGATTGAGTTTACATTTAAACTGAAGATGGGGTTTACCATTAAACTGTAAGCTGAATCTTCAGTTTACAAATTGGGTTTACACTAAGCCTAGCAACAAATGAATAAGTTTACATTTAAATGGATTAAACTAAATGGGTAATCTGTGATTGGGTAATCAGTTTAGATTTAATTAATATGTATTATGAGATTGGGTAATCTAAACTGATACATACACAGATAATCTGTGTATGTATTATCATCAGTTTAAATATAATCTCAATTAGAGTGATGTATTCTCACATGTGAGTGATGTATTACTTGAGTATATAAACATTTTGTAAATAGCTAAGTTGGTGTAATGACAATATGTGATTCAGTATTTCTATAGTTTCACAGTGTACTTCAATTTGATAATTGCCTTTAATTAGCACACTTTCCCTCATGACTTGACTCGCCATGTGTCCTTTACATAAACAATCATGAGACATTTGTAATCTGTTGCCATCTTTCATGTACTAGCTTATATATCGACAGACCTCTTAAAGAAAATTTGATACAAACAACAGGAGGGGTTGCCCCGTAAGTTGAGCACGTGGAGTGCAAACCCATTGACCAACTAGGCTGGCCCTTAGGCGTACATGAACTCTAACCTTGATTATTAGAATGTGTAAATTTAGAGACGTACACTAATGAGATTAGGCTAAGATGAAGAAACTTGTAAACATATGACAAGCCCTTATTTTTGTAATAATAGACGGACAAATGGTTATAAACTCCAATGTCCAGGTTCAATTCTCATTGGTGTGTTCTAGACATAACAAATGCCTGCTATTTATGGATAAATGCAACTATTTGAAATTAATTTCTAAGACTAAGTTCAAAGGATTGTGCCTTAAAGAGATTCATTGTCATAAAAAAATAAACAAAATAAAAAAGTTTGCAAACTTGCCATTTTTACAAAATGTTTATACATTATTTGGAAATTATACCAATCTTAAACTTTGGCCATGTACTTAAAAAATTGTGAATTAATCTCAAAGTTGGATGTAAATTTGGTAGCAGAAGTGTCAAATTAGGCAACTCCCATTACTTTGAAAATTAGTACAGTATGATATCTTTTATTCCAAATCTATTTGTGTAGAGATTTTTACATTTTAAGATTCTCAAATATTCCAATTAATGGTTGAGTATTTGTGATAGGGAGCTAGAAATTTTTGATAATAGAAAAACTTTGACATATTACTTGTTTTGCATCTAACAACTAGGGCAAACCATCAAGCAAAAAAAAAAAAAAAAACATATGAGTTGGAAACCAAGCAAAGTTGTCCGGTTGATTTTGGAACTAGAAACCATGTTTGATAGTTCTTGTCTCCTCAATGAAATTCACAAGTCCATCATTAAGCATAGTGACTTGAAATATGTGAATCAAATTTATTATTATACAACTCAATTACCACTCGTTCGCATCATTTTCCATCTTATCAATACTCCCAAGTTCTTTGAGTTGTGCATTTGATATTACACATCTTGACTACGAAATCCAAGAAGGATCAATATCTAGTTTAGAGAGTTTGCACCTCATGTTTATTTTTTTCTAAATCCTAAAACTCCCATTTCATAAGATTTGAGGATTTCAAAGACAATAGATATATAAGAGATGGAGGACCTTGTGCCCTTTTTTCGTTGATACGCAATTCTATTGTTGAGTAGTTTTGTTTATTTGATGTCCATGCCTACGTTAATCTGTGCTTGACTTGTAGGGTTCAAAAGATGGACAAGAGTTGGATGATGATAAAAGATAGGTTGAAAAGTAAAGAGTACCAGCAATGTGTTAAGTCATTTATTGACTTTGGTACGAAGAATTTAGGCCCACATGATGACATTCGTTGTTCGTGTGTCGATTGCTTGAATGGCACAAAACATAGTCGACAAGTTGTGTGGCTACACTTGGTTTGAAGAGGAATCGTGTGTTCTAGAACTTGGGTGCACGACGGGGAACATGTTCCATTGTGTCATGCTTAGCCTAGTGCGTCAAACATTGATGGTGAAAGATATGGAGCTGCAATTTTTGACATTAATGATAATTTGGGCGAGTTGCCTACTATGTTGGAAGAGATTTACATGAGTGGCCTCATGGATGATCAAGTCGACGAAGAACCTAATAGCTCGGAGAGAAGTCATGGAAGAAAATTGATCAGAGTATCAAAGATGCTGTCGTACAAGTTGTGCTAGTAATTTCGTACCTTAAACTAAATGTCTTCATTATGTAAAGTTGCAATTGCTGCATTCCATTTCTGTGATACGTCACACACTTATGCTTGCAGGACATGTTTGAAATTGGTGAGGATTCTCATACTAATCAGCAAGCTCAAGAGATCATTGATACAAAGGCGTATCTCTTGTACAAGGATTGGAGGTACAGCCTAAAGCAACACTACGAAAAACTTGTACAAGAGGGTGTTGATGACCCATATAGTCATCTACCTAAAGGAGTTTGCTTGGATGATTGGAAACACATGATTGACGTGGCTTGGAAGGATGAATCTCGTTTGATAACAAACACATATAAACGACTCTATTGCCTTTTTTGTGTATTATGCATTGATATGTACTAATTCTTGAATAATTTTTTTTTTTTTATAGAAACGCTCTAAAGCTGGTAAAGCAAACCAGAGTTTTCTTCCATACAATCACACCAGTAGATCTCACTCCTTTCCAATGGCAATGTCGCTCATGGTGAGTTAGATGCATTTGGAACAGATTTCTCATCACTTATATATGTAAGATGAAAGTCATGGTTACTATTGTGACGAATATATTTTGTTATTTGAAACTAACAGGTGGATGAAAATGGGGAGTGAGATTTTTCAGAATTTTATTCCAAATCACACAAATCGAAGAAAACAAACAAATGGATTGATCCCAAATGTGGTGAGCTACATGTAAGGAGTAAACTTTTTTGGCCAATTGTATTTAATATTAATGCCTATCTTAGCACAAAATTGCATGTGATTCTTTGTGCCTTCGTTGAATAGTTTACTTTTGTTGGTAATGACATGATGCGATGGTGAATCTACAAGCGACAGACACGGATGCGGGGATCCCATTGACATAGGAGGAACTCTCACGACAAGTGCTTGGACAGAGAAAGAATTACTTGCATGGATTTGGGATAGGCCCACGACCCTATTCGCCATCTGATAGTGCGGCACGATCTCGTGACAAACAAATGGAGGCAACGTGATCTGAGATGGAGGTTCTTCAAGAAAATTTGATGAAGGAGAAAGAAAAGCACCAGAGAGATCATGAAGAGATGATAAGGAAAAGAGAGGAGTTGATAAAAGAAGTAGAAGAAGGAAAAAAAGCAAGGGAGGCGCAACAAGAACAACTAAATCATTTGAACTCTGTGGTTTTACGACTCTCAACAGTGTTAGAGGGTTCAGACGGACATTGTCGTATTTGGTATGAAGAATTTCATTCGTATCATACTAAAACTTATACAAACTTAGATTTACTTATTCACTAAACAATATTATCTCTTTGTTGTTAAGCATGAGGGCAAGGAAAAATCATGCAATTGAAGAATTAAAATATGTGTAGGTAGAGAGGGCCTATCATAGTACCCGTTATGCGATTTTGACCTTTAATGCTTCTATCACTGATCTTTTAGAGCTAGACTAATCTCATTAGAGTTGTGATCAATTTTTTTTTTAGTGAAGAATCAAGTAATGTTGTTGGACTCAAGTAACAGTTTTTAGTCTCTAAATTGGTTCAACATGTTATATTACACAGTGGAGGGAAGTCATTTGCAATGTGTATATTTATGTTCACTAAATTGGTTGCTAATTGTAACTGTATGGAGACATTAGACATGTAAATTGTAATATAGTGACAATACAAATTTAATGTGCCAAATATTATTGAGTATGGCCACTTTCTAGCTGGAAGAACAGACAAATGGAGATTCTTTTGTTTGGCACCAATAACACCAATGCTGTGCTATTATATTGTTGTAATACTAGCTGTCTTTTTAAGTCATAGAAAATTCCCTTAAAAAGGGCGTTTCGAGGTGAAAATTGAAAACAACCCTTGAACGACCATGTGGCTGACACGTACAGCTTCCCTATGTCAAATAGGACTTGTGACAACTGACAGAACGTAATTTGGACCTGTATGTAGAGAGTTAGAGCCGAATCTGCCCAAAACTTAATCGGAAAAGGACGTTTCGATGGCAAAAATTCAAAACAGCCACCAAACCACTGTGTGGCTCACACGGATAGTTTGCCCATGACAAATAGGACTTGTAACAACTGACGGAACGTCATTCGAACCCGTAGGTAGAGAGTTAGAGCTGAATCCGCCCAAAACATACTCGAAAAGGAGCTTTACAGGGACGAAAATTCATAACAACCCCCGAAGTTATGAATTGTGTGTTTAAGATTTGTGTGTTTATTGTTCAATAGTTATGTTTACCTCTACAAACTTATAGAAGCAATTTGAAATTTAATTTAGTTATTTGGAAGCCCTGTGAATTTGAAATTATTTCCAAGTATTTGATATTCTTTCATGTTGAAAGGGTCATCCAAGTCACCCTTATATAGATCTCTTGATGTCTCCCTATAATAGGTCATAACTTTTCCAAAGTTTAGAACCTTCTACAAAGTGA
The DNA here is from genome assembly GCA_030407325.1 of Camellia japonica. Lineage (NCBI taxonomy): Eukaryota > Viridiplantae > Streptophyta > Magnoliopsida > Ericales > Theaceae > Camellia > Camellia japonica. The sequence goes on along the minus strand of JAPPVO010000031.1, from coordinate 173,067,718 downwards.
TAAGGTACAAGGGGTGCCAACAATATTGTGGTGTGGTGTGATGATGTTGCATGTTTTAGGGGAGCTTACAACACTTACGATCAGGGAAGAAAATAGTTCAACAAGTTCTATGGAAACAAAATAACATTTATGCACATATGTTATTAAGTTGAAGTGTAACACCAACCATTACACTATGTGTACTTATGAATTACAGTAGTGATTTTAGAATTTATACCACACAAAACCAAAATTTATACACCATAATTTATTCATTGAGTTTACTGTCAGGATAAGTCATAGAAAATTCCCTTAAAAAAGGCGTTTCGGGGCAAAAATTGAAAAAAGCCCTTGAACGACCATGTGGCTGACACGGACAGCTTCCCCATGTCAAATAGGACTTGTGACAAATGACGGAACGTAATTCGGACCCGTAGGTAGACAGTTAGAGCCGAATACGCCCAAAACTTAGTCGAAAAAGGGCGTTTCGGGGGCGAAAATTCAAAAAATCCCATGAAGGACTACGGGGCTGACACGGAAAGCTTCCCCATGACAAATATGACTTGTGACAACTGATGGAATGTAATTTGGATCCGTAGGTAGAGAGGTAGAGCCGAATACGCCCAAAACTTACTCAAAAAAGGGAGTTTTGGGGGCAAAAATTCAAAACAGCCCTTGAACGACTATGTGACTCTAACGGGCAGCTTCTCCATGACAAATAGGACTTGTGACAACTGACAGAATATTATTCGGACTCGTAGGTTGGGAGTTAGAGCCGAAAACACCCAAAACTTACTCGAAAAAGGGCGTTTCGGAGGCGAAAATTCAAAACAGCCCTTGAACGACCATGTGGTTGACACGGACAGCTTCCCTATGACAAATAGGACTTGTGACAACTGACGGAACGTAATTCGGACCCGTAGGTAGAGAGTTAGAGCCGAATACGCCTAAAACTTAGTCGAAAGAGGGCGTTTTGGGGGTGAAAATTCAAAACAGCCCGCAAACCACCGTGTGACTCTCATGGGCAGCTTCTCCATGACAAATATAACTTGTGACAGCAAATGAAATGTTATTCGGACCGGTAGGTTGGGAGTTAAGCCGAATACGCCCAAAACTTATTGGAAAAAGGGTGTTTCGGGGGCAAAAATTCAAAACAGCCCCCGAACCACCATGTGACTCTCATGAGCAGCTTCCACATGACAAATATGACTTGTGACAACTGAAGGAATGTTGTTCGGATTCGTAGGTTGGGAGTTAGAGCCGAATACGCCCAAAACTTACTCGAAAAAGGTCGTTTCGGGGGCAAACATTGAAAACATCCCTTGAACGACCATGTGACTCTAACGGACAGCTTCCCTATGACAAATAGAACTTGTGATAGCAGACGGAATGTTATTCGGACCCGTAGCTTGGGAGTTAGAGCCGAATACGCCCAAAACTTACTAGAAAAAGGGCGTTTAGGGGGCAAAAATTCAAAACAGGCCTTGAACGACTGTGTGGCTGACATGGAAAGCTTCCCGATAACAAATTTGACTTGTGACAACTGAGGGAACGTAATTCGGACCCGTACGTAGAGAGGTAGAGCCGAATACGCCCAAAACTTACTCGAAAAAGGGAGTTTCGGGTGTGAAAATTCAAAACAGCCCTTCAACGACCATGTGACTCTAACGGACAGCTTTCCCATGACAAATAAGACTTGTGACAATTGACGGAATGTTATTTGGACCCATAGGTTGGACGTTAGTGCTGAAAACGCCCAAAATTTACTCGAAAAAGGGCATTTCGGGGGTGAAAATTCAAAGCAGTCCTTGAACGACCATGTGGCTGACACAGGCAACTTCCCTATAACAAATAGGACTTGTGACAATTGACGGAACATAATTCAGACCCGTAGGTAGAGAGTTAGAGCCGAATACGCTTAAAACTTAGTCGAAAAAGGGCGTTTCGGGGGTGAAAATTCAAAACAACCCGCGAACCACCGTGTGACTTGAACGAGCAGCTTTCCCATGACAAATATGACTTGTGACAACTGATGAAATGTTATTCGGACCCGTAGGTTGGGAGTTAGAGCCGAATACGCCCAAAACTTAGTTGAAATAGCGTGTTTCGGGGGCGAAAATTCAAAATAGCCCCCGAACCACTATGTGACTCTCACGGGCAGCTTCGCCATGACAAATATGACTTATGACAACTAACGGAATGTTGTTTGGACCCATAGGTTGGGAGTTAGAGCTGAATATGCCCAAAACTTACTTGAAAAAGGTCGTTTCGGGGGTGAAAATTGAAAACAGCCCTTGAACGACCGTGTGACTCTAACGGGCAGCTTCCCCATGACAAATAGGACTTGTGACAATTGACGGAATGTTATTCAGACCCGTAGGTTGGGAGTTAGAGCTGAATACGCCCAAAACTTACTCGAAAAAGAGCATTTCGGGGGCAAAAATTGAAAACAGCCCCCGAACCACCATGTGACTCTCGCGGGCAACGTCCCCATGATAAATATGACTTGTGACAACTGACGGAATGTTGTTTGGACCCATAGGTTGGGAGTTAGAGCCGAAAACGCCCAAAACTTACTCGAAAAAGGTCGTTTCAGGGGCAAAAATTCAAAACAGCCCCCGAACCACTGTGTGAATCTAACCGGCAGCTTCCCCATGACAAATAGGACTTGTGACAACTGACGGAATGTTATTCGGACCCGTAGGTTGGTAGTTAGAGCCGAATACGCCCAAAACTTACTCGAAAAAGGTTGTTTCAGGAGCGAAAATTCAAAACAGCCATTGAACAACTGCGTGGCTGACATGGACAACTTACCCATGACAAATACGACTTGTGACAATTGACGAAATGTAATTCGAACCCGTAGGTAGAGATGTAGAGCCGAATACGCACAAAACTTAGTCGAAAAAGGGCGTTTTGGAGGTGAAAATTCAAAACAGCCTTGAACCACCGTGTGACTCTAACGGACAGCTTTCCCATGACAATAGGACTTCTGACAACTGACGGCATGTTGTTCGGACCCGTAGGTTGGGAGTTAGAGTCGAATACACCCAAAACTTAGTCGAAATATAGCGTTTCAGGGCCGAAAATTCAAAACAGCCCCCGAACCACCGTGTGACTCCCACGAGCAGCTTCCCCATGACAAATATGACTTGTGACAACTGACGGAATGTTGTTCGGACCCGTAGGTTAAGAGTTAGAGCCGAATACGCCCAAAACTTAGTCGAAAAAGGGCGTTTCGAGGGTGAAAATTCAAAACATCCCCTCAACCATCATGTGACTCTCATGGGCAGCTTCCCCATGACAAATATGACTTGTGACAACTAAGGAATATTATTCGGACCCGTAGGTTGGGAGTTAGAGCCGAATGTGCCCAAAACTTACTCGAAAAAGGGCGTTCCGGGGGCGAAAATTCAAACAGCCCCTGAACCATCGTGTGACCCTCACGGGCAGCTTGCCCATGACAAATATGACTTGTGACAACTCATGGAATATTGTTCGGACCCGTAGGTTGGGAGTTAGGGCCGAATACGCCCAAAACTTACTCGGAAAAGGTCGTTTCGGGGGCAAAAATTCAAAACCGCCCTTGAGCGACCGTGTGACTCTAACGGGCAGCTTCCCGATGACAAATAGGACTTGTGACAATTGACGGAATGTTATTCGGACTCGTAGGTTGGGAGCTAGAGCCGAATATGCCCAAAACTTGCTTGAAAAAGGGCATTTCGGGGGCAAAAATTCAAAACAACCCCCGAACCATAGTGTAACTCTCACGGACAGCTTCCCCATGAAAAATATAACTTGTGACAACTAACAGATTGTTGTTCGGACCCGTAAGTTGGGAGTTAGAGCCGAATACGCCCAAAACTTACTCGAAAAAAGGCATTTAGGTGGCGAAAATTCAAAACAACCCTTGAACGTCCATGTGACTCTAACGGGAAACTTTCCCATGAAAATAGGACTTGTGACGGCTGACAGAATGTTATTTGGACCCATAGGTTGGGAGTTAAAGCCGAATACGCCCAAAACTTAGTCAAAAAAGGGCGCTTCGGGGGTGAAAATTCAAAACAACTCTTGAACAACCATGTGGCTAACACGGACAACTTCCCCACGATAAATATGACTTGTGACAACTGACGGAATGTAATTCGGACCCGTAGGTAGAGAGGTAGAGCCGAATACACCCAAAACTTAGTCGAAAAAGGGTGTTTCGGGAGAAAAAATTGAAAACGTCCCCCGAACCACCATGTGACTCTAACGAGTAGCTTCCCCATGACAAATAGGACTTGTGACAACTGACGGAATGTTGTTCGGACCCGTAGGTTAGGAGTTGGAGTCGAATACGCCTAAAACTTAGTCAAAAAAGGACATTTACGGGGCAAAAATTCAAAACAGCTCCCGAACCACCGTGTGACTTTCACGGGCAGCTTTCCTATGACAAATAGAACTTGTGACAACTAACGGAAGGTTATTCAGACCCGTAGGTTGGGAGTTATAGCCGAATACGCCCAAAACTTACTCGGAAAAGGGAATTTCGTGGGTGAAAATTCAAAACAGCCGAATACACCTTGCTATATTATATTAATTTTTGAACGTACACAACTGTGTTATATTATATTTAAACTTTCATACAAGTATCAAACTCTGAATGGTGTTTCTGAGGCCATGTGCTTCATGAGATATCAGGTATTTTTTCTTTGATGAACCATTTATAGGTGTCTCAACATACATTTCTACGTATTTCCTTTTGTGATTGAACTTTATTTTTGTTATTATTTTTCTCACATGTTAAAATATCCTGAATGAAATGGCACTATTAGACATTAATATGTAGGGATAATTTTATATCCAATCTAATGATTCAAGTGCCTTTTGCAAACAATTAATGAGGAAGTTGGTAAAAAGAATAGTTTCTATTCACATTGGGCTTTGATATTGGTTTAGCCACAGAATTTGGATACATGTTGCATACAAATTGAAGATTGTTACATTAGCTTTATGTTAGTAATGTTAGATTTAGTAACGATTGTTCTGCATTTAACAATATTCCTTATGACAAAAGACTTTAGAAAGACTGATAATTGATTCATCATGGAAGGTTGCTTCTTTGATATGTTATTTGTCACTTGTTGCCAAATTCATTCACGAAATTGGGCATTTATGGGTCCAACTCTAATGTTTTTTTGTTTTTGTTTTTTGTAGATGACTTTGTTGCGTGGACTTTCAGAGTAATATTTTGGTGTATGGAGAGGAAATTTCACTTTTGTATAGAACTAATATAATACTTTTGTCGTCCCCAGCTTTTGTGCAGTTCACTGTTATTGATACAGAAAACTTTTGGCAGCCAACAGATAATTATTGGCATGGTACATAGATCACCTTTTGTCGCCGTACATATATGTGATTTTTTGTTGTGGTACATAGATGTACTTTTCTCTTGGTACATACATCACCTTTTGTCGTGGTACAAATTACCATCGTAATTTGTACCATGCCAAATGGTCATTTTACAAGGTAGTAAATGTAATTTTTGTATATGGAGGGCTTTGATTTTTGTATGATTCTATATTTTGTATGGAATTATTATTTTAGTTTGGACAATAGTTGGTATGTAATTTGACAATTAAAGTTATTTATTTTTTGTATACGCATGTAGATTGTGGAATGATTGATAGTATATGTATCATTTTATTTATATACGTATTACAGGTTGCATGGAATACAGACAGGTTATGCAGAAATTATAATATTTTCAATTAAAACATAATATCATGTTTTTGGCGACTAAAAGTTTTGAAGCGAAAAAAAAAAAAAAAAAAAAAATTAAACATTTGGTGACTAAACGTTTTGTAGCCAAAAGAAAATCAAACATTTGCTGACTAAAAGTTTTGTAGCCAAAAGAAAATCAAACATTTGCTGACTAAAAGTTTTGTAGCTAAAAACAAAAGCTAAAGAATAAAACACTTTTGCTGACTAAAAATTTAGTAGCAAAAAATGTGAGAGTTTAGGCGACTAAATTTTTAGTAGCCAAAAAAAAACTATTTGTCGACTAAAATTTTAGTAGCAAAAAATGTGAGAGTTTAGGCGGCTAAAATTTTAGTAGCAAAAAATGTGGGAGTTTAGGCGACTAAATTTGTAGTAGCCAAAACAAAAACTATTTGCCGACTAAAATTTTAGTAGCTAAAAAAATTTAACTTTCGGCGAAAAAAATTTTAGTAGCTAAAACACTAGTATTTACTTTAGGCGACTAATATATTTAGTAGCCAAAAACATTTTCCGCGACTAAATATTTGGTCGTTAACAGTAATTGAGGCTTTGGGCGAAAAAAAAAAATTGGTCGCCGAAAATGTATTATTTAATTTTTTTTTCCAACCTTTTGGCGACTAAATATTTAGTCGGCAAATGAATACATTTGGTGACTAAAATAAGTTTAGTCGCCAATTAGCTTTCTCGACTACTCTTCGGCTACTAATTCTGTGACCAAAAAATTTCGTCGCTAAAGGCCTTCAGCGACTAAAAATTGACTTTTGGCGACTAAAAATTTAGTCGCCAAAAGTGAAAATTCTTGTAGTGAGGCAAGACACAATTTAGGCACCAAAATCAAGCCAAACCAAGCCAAAATCCTCTTCTAGAGCTCAAATAGGACCTCAAGCAACCTCAATTCAATGGTGATCAAGTTTGATCAAGGGCTTATATGCAAGAGTGTAAAGAATTTAAGCTATAAGGCACAAAATATTTAGAGAGAGGATTCTAGAGAGAGAGAATTTTTTTGTCTTCAAAAATTTTCCAACCCCCTCATATGCAAGAGGGGGCCCCTATATATAGAAGATGCAAAATCCCCTCAAAGAGATCCAACCATACACGTGCAAGAAGATGGCTTAATCTGTGCAAACAGTTGGCACAAAATATCAGAAAATATCTACTAATACACTGGTGGTTGGCAGGGCACATTAATGGCCGGCAGTGTATCAAAAACATCATGTTGAAAGGACCTAAACATGGTCCAAAAATGAGACAGAATTGATGTAGGGTTTGGAAAACTCAAACCTGTGGTGTTCTGCCACGGATTTCGAGCGCTCGACGAGCAATCAAACTCATCACTAGATATACCTGTAAGAACATCCAAGTCTTGAGGGCGGTCAAAAATGGGGTGTCTACAGAAGGTAAGAATAATCACTAACAAAATGGAGTTCATCAACACGATGATCAATGTTGAATATAATGGAAGCATTTTCCCGGTTAGAGTGTGTAAAGAGCTACCAGCAGCAGTAAAGCCATGTCATTGCAATAGCTTTTGCCTGGAGAATGAAGTCACTGAATCTATTGCTCAAGATGAAGTAGATCAAGTGTCAAAAATGGTGAGAGAGGTAAAGAGGAAGATAAAGATGGAAATATAGGGAATGAGAAGTTTAGCAAAAAGGGTGATGTGGCAAGGGATGATAAGGACACAGTGGATAGAGATTCACGGGAAAAAGATGAAACTAATGAGTGGTTATCTGCATCATCTATAAAAGAAACGATAGGTGACATGGGAAATCCAAAAGTCAGAGGAAAATGTATGGAGGATAGTCTGGAGCATACGGAAACTCCAAGAAATGAAATTCAAATAGTTGAAGGGCATATATGCACTCTTGGGTTTATCAGAAGCCTTAGTGGGTCAGAGAGTACAAGGCCCAAGTTAAACTTAGACGTGGTTTTGAAAGGACCTCAGGCTAGGGTATTGGCAAATGGGCCCATCACTGAACCTTCAAACCTAAGTAACTATGTAGCCCAAACTCAACAAAGGCCTCTTGTTCTACAACCAGTCCAAGAAAGAGTCATAGAAAACGGAAACCTATCAAGAAGGGAGAAGATTACTAAACCAAAGATGAGCAGAAGTAAAAAGAAAGGAGCTGATCTAAGAAATAGGGCAAAGCATAATCGAAAATAGACTAAGCAAAAAGGTGTTTTGTTCAACAACTATTTTCAAAGTGGAGCTATCTTTAGAGCAACAGGAGCTGCAATATCATTGTCAATTGAGCAGAGTATTAACACAAAGAGAAGGAATAGGTTACTAAGTGAAGCTCAAGCTATTATTGAAGTTGGGAAAATTCTAGGTTTGAATTTTGAAGGGAAGGAGAAGGAGGTGGTTAGCAAATTAATTGATCTTGAAGAGAAGGACTGAAGAGAATTGAAAGGGAGGGTGTTACTCCTTAAGCTAGTTCAATGCAAAGAATAGGGGGATTTGGGATCTGTGAATAGTTTCGTTACGATTATCTTATCATGGAATGTTAGAGGTCTGCGAAGACTTGAAAAGAGAAGAAAAAATAAAAATTTAGTTAGGGAGAGGAAGATTGATGTCCTTTTGCTGCATGAGACTAAGAGAAGCAAAGTAGATGATATTTTTGCTGGTAGTATGTTATGCTTTTGGAATCCACAAATTTTTGAGCTAAAGGAGTGTTGCAGTAACAGAAACTTCATACTATTATCAGGTATGGTACATCATTTTTTTAGTTGTGTTATCATAAATGTATATGCACCCAATGATGTGTTGAAAATAAAACAATTATGGGAGTCCTTAGCTAAGCTTAAACCATCTATTCAAGTCCTTGGTGTATAGGTGGAGACTTTAATGAATAAGATTCATGAGTGAAAGAAAAGAATGTTCTAGAAGGGAAAGAGGGATGAAGGACTTTAATGAATTGATTGAAAAGGGGGAGTTGATAGATATGCCAATGTTAAGCATAAATTTCACTTGGTGTAATGCAATGGATGCAAATAGATGGAGTAGGATTGATAGATTCCTAATCGATCCTAGGTGGTTGGAAGGATTCAAGTTTAAACAGTAAGGGCTGCCTAGAAGCATTTCTGATCACTGCCCAATACTCCTTATGGAAGATGGGAGGGATTGGGCCCCAAAACCATTTAAATTCATCAATGCATGGTTTTTGCATCCTAAATTCAAAGCAGAAGTAAAGAAATGTCGGAAAGGATCACAAGTTAGTGGTTGGGCCAGTTATAGGTTATTGAAAAAGCTAGAATATTAGTGCTAGTAAATGGATCACATGCATCAGAGTTTCCCCCATGAAAGGCCTCAAGCAAGGTGACCCACTTTCACCTTTTCCCTTTAACATTGTAGCAGAGGGCCTTAATATTCTAATGGAAAGTGCAAAAGAAGAGGGCCTGATTAGAGGAGTAGCAATAGGGCTAAATGAGTTGAAACTATCACACCTGCAGTTTGCTAATGATACTATTATATTTTGTGAAGCTGATTGGGAGGAAATTGTTGATGTGAAAAGAACATTAAGATGCTTTGAGTTGATGACAAGACTCAAAATAAATTTTCATAAAAGTAAAGTGTATAGGGTAGGTGTTCAAGATGATCTAGTGATGGTTTTTGCAAAAAAGAAAAAAAAAAAATTTAATTGCCTCAGTCAAAAGTTGCCAATGAACTATCTGGGGCTCCTATTAGGAGCAAATCCAAGGAGGAAGAGTACATGGAAACTAGTGGTGGATAAGTTCAAGAGCAAGTTAGCTTCATGGAAGAGAAGGTATTTGTCTTTTGCAGGAAGATTAACTTTGATAAAGTCCATTTTGACAAGCTTGCCAGTATATTTCCTATCCATCTTCAAGCTGCCTGCGGGTATTGCAAAATCATTAGACAGAATTCAAGCTAATTTTCTTTTTGAAGGATCTGAAATCAGGAAAAAAGTGCACTTAGATAGTTAGAAGGAGGTTTGTCTAAGCAAAAATCAAGGTGGGCTAGGTGTGAGAAATCTAAGTCATGTTAATGAGTGCTTATTAATTAAGTGGTGGTGGAGGTATGACAAAGAGGAGTCAGCTTTGTGGAAACAAGTGGTTTGTAGTAAGTATGAAGGTTTGGGTGGCAAATAGAGCCCATTATTAGTATATTTAGTGTTGATGTCTAATTTGTGGTAGGGCATACTATCAGTGGCTTCAGCAAATCCTGCTTTGCGAGATTTCCTTTTGTAAAATTTCAAGTTAGTTGCTGGAATTGGTAGAAGATTGCAGTTTTGGGTTGATAGGTGGTTTAACAATCAATGTCTGAGTGTGGTATTCCCCAAATTATTCACCTTGTCAGTTGAAAAAGATGGCAATATGTTTGATTTTTTTCCATAGAAGAGGAGTGGATAAAGATTGGAAACTTGCCTTTAGAATGCCTCTTTTTGCTTGGGAAGAGAAGGAAGTGCTGAATCTTAGTGACTTGTTGCAAAATACTTCTAGGCTAAATGAAGGGGTTAAAGACTCTTGTTCTTGGCTAGCTCATTCCTCTGGAGCTTTTACTGTGGCATCAATCTGGAAGTGGGTGGAAGCATGTAAAGGGCCAGCTATTACAGTCACTAAAAGTATTTGGAATAATTTAGCCCCTTCCAAAGTACAATTTCTGAGCTAGTTAGCTTGGAGAGGTAGGATTAAGTCCTCTGAGTTTTTGCAAAGGATTGGAGTGCTGAATTCAAATGTCAGTGCACTCTGTGTGTTTTGTAAATTTGAGGTGGAGTCTTTGAACCATGTTCTACTTCATTGGTCTATGATCTGGAGAATATGGGGCCAATATTGTGAATTTATGGAATTTGAGTTGGGTTATTCTTGGTTCAGTTGAGGCATTATTACATTGGTGATTAGGTACAAAAATGAAGAAAAAGGTAAAGGAGATTTGGAAGAAAATTCCATTAGCAGTAATGTGGTCAGTGTGGAAAATCAAGAATGAGTGCTTATTTAATGAGGCGCAACCAGATTTGACTGATTTGGATTAGTTGGTAAAGGTTAGAGTTGCTATGTGGGCTTCTTTCTTTTTGAAAGAGTTTAATTACTTCGTGCAAGATGTGATTTATGACCTGAAGCAGCTCTACCACTATATCTAGAAATTGTGATACAAGGGAGTTGAATTGCTGTTGTATTGTTGCCTACTGCATTGGTGTATTGCTGATGCTGCTGTGTTGTTGCTCTGCTGCTAGTTTTGTTGTTCTGTTTTGTTTTTTCTTTCTTTACTTTGGTTGCTCTTGATTGGTTTCTCACCAATCTGGGGTCAAGTACTAGCAAATGATTGTGCTTCTTTAGCGGTGCCAACCTAGTTGGGATTGCTAACGTCAGCCATGATTCTCTTTGCACTTCCCTCTTTTGTTGATATAAGTTTTGCATGTATATTGCTTTCTTCATTAATATAGCTTCAATTTTGCTGTTCAAAACAAAAAAAATAAAAGTTTAAAGATCATTTATCTATCTCAAATGAATAACAGTACCTATGCCATCATGAAGAACAATATCTGTCTCCAAGCTTCATACAAAGATATATTTCTCTCCAAACTCTATCAACAACATGATGTCAACCAAGATTTATGGAAAGAAAGCTTTATTACCGAACTTCCCACATTTTTCACCAAAGAGGTCAAGACTAGAATCCACACCAAACATAATGGGCAAATCCCCTACAATCAATAGACCTTCAGTGAATTAATATTTGAAATTTGCGTTGAAGGATTATCCCTATGTAATGATATCAAACTTAAAAATTAATTAAAGAAGGAATGCACAACCAGTCGAACTGAACTCGGCCAATTTTGCTACCAATTTGGTTACAATTCTATTCTTCCTCTTGTATCAGGATTCTCCTCCCGAAGGGCACCTATCCACAAAACTTGCAAATATTCTACAAAAAAATATTACAACAAATTTTCAAATTACAAAGAGAAACCTTATTATAAAAAGAGAAAGTTTAGCAATTCTAAACCCTCCAACATCTCTAAATCCAAACCTAGTTCCTCTAAGAAAATTGCAAACTATAGGAAACATGGCAAATCAAGTTACTATGCAAATAAATGTCTAACCAAAAAGAAATCCTTGAACTTGATGTCTCAGATGAATTTAAAAGCCAATTAGAATCAATTCTTTTCCTTGACAAAAAGCCCGAATCTAATATAAAATATTCTTCTGACAATCCTTCTAATAATAAATTTCAACTTAATGAAATTGATAACGATATTGTTACTTCCTCTAATGAAGAACCTGATTATTTGTTTATTTCTGATACAAAAATCCTCCTTATTGCATCATCAGAATGGACCATATGTTTAAATTTTTTTAGCTGTGTGAATACATCGATGATACAAAGGATTACATTAATATTCAGGTACCAACTAGAAGTGGAAATAAATATGAAATTTCAATTAATTGATCAAGTTAAATAGGTTCAGATTTACCTATGTTATTAAATAGATGGATCACTATAAGCCATATAATTGTGTATAATAATTTTGTACAAACTTTTTGTTTGTATAGCACTACTATTTCCCAAAATATTAAGGCCAAGATTTTCTTCTTTATTGTTGTAAACTTGTTAGGACAATCATGATGTAGTAAGAGAAATTAAAAATTTGGGTAAAAGAGAAATAAATAAATATAAAATGGGACGTTGATCCAAAAAGTGTGGGTATTCACACTACGTCAGTAGTTAGGGAAATTGTTCGCAAGCTCGGTTGGTTAAGGGCTTACTTTTTAAAGTCAATAAATGAGTATAAGTTAAATTATTAGACTTGTTTAATAAACGAGTTGAGTTCGAACTCGAATAAGTTCGACTTATTTATTTTTATTTAAAAATATAAATAAGAGTAAAAAAATTTGTAGGCAAATTGCAAATAGATGGGTCATGCGTAAATTGATTCAGAATTCAGTTATCAAAAAAAGATATGACAATCTTTTCTGGTGCAAGAAAAGACTTGCACCAAACATATACAACCGGGGGACTTGCATTCCCATAAAAATGTAATTATTTTTTCATTGTTCTATCTTATACAATTTTTTCAAAATTTATTATCAACTTTCGAGCTCAAGTCAAACCAGATTAGTTATTCGACGGAGCTGAAACTGAATTTTTGAACTTAATAAACACACAAATCAAGCATGAATACTAAAAAACTCAACTCAACTTGATTCCTTTGCAATGCTATCTTAGTCTCGTGGGTAGCCTAACAAGTTGACCAAGATACAATACTAAAAAAGAGAATCTTAGCATTTTATTATTTAGTGGAATGAGAAAAATGTGTGAGTTATATGCATCCTATCATAAATTGGTATAATTTTATCATAAAATTTCATAATATCAACTACAAAATACATAATGTCACCATAAATTGACTTAACAAAAAAAGACGTGACCAAACCATGAACGTTTGTTACACGAACCACAAAATTTTGAATATTTATTATAATTTGTGTTTAGGTTACACATTTTGTAATTAATATTACAAAATTTTATATAAAATTATGTCAATTATAATAAAGTGTATATGGCACACACATAAAAATGTGTATACCATAGGGTTTACCCTCCCCCAGTGGAATATACAATCCTGGAATGACCTGGCCCAAATTTTGTATATTGCTCGTCCTCGTGAGAAATTTGGTAAAAAAATATTCTCTCCTTTATTTTTTTTTTATTTTTTTGAGATAGCCAAACGAATAAATAAATCAAACAACTGAAGCTCACATCAAGCGACCCACTCTCTTGTTCTTCAAAAAATGGAACACTCTTTAATCGCTTAAAGTTGACCGGTCTAGAACAAACAAAATTTAAAGCAAACAAAAATAACATCTAAAAATAAAACTTGGATTGTGTAAAATATATATATATATATATATATATAACTTGGATGGGCTTTTTATTGATAAATTCCGTTTAGAAGTGTTCTAATCCAAGAAGTTCATGAAGGGGTTTTTTAACCCACTTAGTCCTATGCATTTATACTTTTATTCTATAAAGTCCTTTTTCTTGATTTACATTATTCTTTTAAACTCTTATGCCCGTATATTTAATATTGATATTTAATGTTGGGGGAGGAGAGAGAAGGGAAATGATCAAGACATAGGAAATTTCATACACAAATTAAATAATATTGATGTTAATATTTTAAATTATTATATAATTTTAATTGACAACACATTAAAAATAATCTGAACATTCTCTCTCATCTGATGTGAATATATTTTTAATTGACAACACATTAAAAATAATGTGCACATTCTCTCTTATCTGATGTGAACATTCACAACACCTTTCTGAAAAATTATCTCTCATCTAATGTAGTGATATGAACGTTCACAATATGTGAACCTTCTTATTTTTAATTGACAACACATTAAAATAACGTTCATTATATTTTTAATTGACAACACATTCTTATTCACAACATGTAGTGATGTGAACATTCACATGTGAACATTCTCTCTCATCTAACATACTGATGTGAACGTTCACATTCGTATGTTTTAGTATGAATGTTCACATCATGTAATTAACAACACAATGATAAAAATTCATTTCAAATTAATGTGAATATAATGATGTGAATATTTATTTCAATTGCATGATATGAATATTCACATCATGTAATTGACAACACAATGACAAAAATTCATTTTAAATTAATATGAATATAATGATAGTCAACATCTTGATACTATTAAAACATAATGACAATCAATATTAAATATTAACATTAATAGCGGGTAGGAGAGATTGAGAGTGTTTTGGTCTTCTTACCTCAAATAGAACCTAATGGAACAGTCAAAAACAATATGAGTTAGATAGAATAAAACTCTTAAAAAAAGAATTTATCAAAAAAGCTCCCAACTTGGATTGGTGAGCCATTAAATGGGTATTACCCCATTACCTTACGCTGCAAGTCATTTTTTAATCTTTCACAGTTTTTTTTTTTTTTTTTTTTTTTTTGGTGAATAGGGGAATTAACAACCAAGGAAAGAAAACAGAACAACACCAGAAAACAAAGAAAACTAAACAACACCTAACAAAGCAGCAAGGGCAGCTGGTGGGTTTAGGACCCAGTCTTGTGGGAAATAACCATGCAACGAGGCTTGTGCCACTCAAAGGGCTACATTATTTGTAGATCGAGGTCTCCATTAAAGAAGCAACACTTCCTAAGAAGCCAATCTCTTATATCATCAATAATCAGTCCACACTCCCATGGAGGAACAGTCTCTGATACACTGAGGAGGATGACTGATTTGTTATCTCCTTCAATAATCGCCCCTGGTAAACCGCAAGCTTGAGTGAAGAGATAGGCCCATCTGCAAGCTAGAGCTTCACCTTGGAATGAAGAGGAGATATATTCTTTCTTGGTTAAACCATTCAGAATCCGCCCCGAAGCATTCCTCAATACCACTGCAATAGAGGCCTGGGAGGAGCCTTTTTTAGTAGCCACATCCCAATTGATTTTGAATTGGCCTTGATCAGGGGGCATTCAGGTACCCACTTCATTTGGGATCAGAGAAGGCCAGTGAGAAAAGGAAACAACTGGGCTTATCGTAGCATACTCAAATTCCGCCATTGCCACTCGAGCACGATGTAAAGTCGAGGAGGGCTTCACAGGGTGATGGTCGCAAACATAATTGTTTCAGTTCTTCCAAATGAACCAGCCAATCCAAGCTACTTTACCGAGGCAGGAAGCTCGATCCTCCTCATTCTTGAAGTTTGCCACCAGCTCACACGACCATTGCACAATCAATTGAATAGCTCCACAATCAACTTTGAAATTCAAATCACTCCCAAACCAAACGGCTCTTACCCATCCACAATCGAAAAGAAAATGTTCCACCGATTCAATTTTGCATTGACATATTGGGCATACATTAGAAGGGGCACATCGTCTTCGAAACAAGTTTTCTCTAGAAGCCAACACATTTTAACACGCTCTCTACCAGAAATGGCGGACTTTTGGAGGAACTTTGAGAGACCAAATCAACTTCCAAAAAGTGTCTGGAGGGCTAAAAGAGGTAGAGGGTCCCTGAATCCACTGGTTTTGCGTCTCTGATAGAGCTACATGATATCCAGTTTTAACTAAATATATCCCTGTTGATTCAAAATGCCAAATCAGAGCATCTTCTTTAGTTGCCAACGGTAGAGGAATTTTCCTGATTGCTTCCATTTCAAATTCAGATACCAGGCTTCGAAGAACATCAACCTTCCATCTGTTTCGGGTAGAGTCAATTACATCTTTTACCTTCGAGATCAAAGATCCATCAGGTAGTGGAGTGGATAGCTTGAATTTAGGGAGAGTTGGCACCCATTTATCTTTCCAGAACTTAACATTTGCAGCGCTATGAATTTGCCATCTTAACCCTTACATAAGCACATTTCTTCCCTGTAAAATACTAGCCCAAGCCCAAGAAGCCCTACGTCCTTTCACCGTTTCCAAAAAAGAGGAGTGAGGAAAGTAGATACCTTGCAAGATGTGAGCACATAAAGAATTTGAATACTTCACTAATCTCCAACCTTGGCGAGCTAAAAGGGCCAAATTAAAAGCTTTGAAATCTCGGAAGCCTAACCCTCCTTGAAATTTTGATAGCGCCAAAAGGTCCCAATTGATCCAATGAATCCCTCTTTCTTCTGGGTCCCCACTCCACCAAAATTTGCTAATATATGCATTCAACCGTGTACAAAACCATTTTGGAAAAGCAAAACATGCCATAGCGTAGGATGGGATTGCTTGTACTACTGCTTTGATCAAAGTCTATTTCCCGCTTGTGATAACAATTTTGATTTCCACCCTTGTAACTTGGAGATAACTTTTTCAATTATGAATTAAAAAGCTTCCACTTTTGACCGACCCCAGACGAAGGGTAAACCCAAATATTTTGCATTAGCAGAGGTAGTCTTGAGACCCGAGAGGGCACTGATTGAGCTGCTCACCTGTGGCTGAACATTTATGGAGAACTACACACTTGATTTGTCAAAATTTACTTGTTGACCAGATGCCCTGCAGTAAATGTCCAAAACCTCCAACACATTTTTACATTCCTGAGTGTCAGCTTTAAGAAAGAGTAGCACATCGTCCACAAAAAATAAATGCAAAACAGTTGGGCAGTGCCTTGTTGTTTTCATCTCTGAGATTTGATTTTGGGTGAGACTCCGATTGAGGAGTTTTGATAGAACATCCGCTACTAAAATGAAAAGATATTGGAAGAGGGGATCACCCTGCCGGAGCCCTTGGGAAGGAATAAAATAGGCTCTTTTTTCACCATTAGCAAAAATAGAGAAGCTTACTGTTGAAACACATAACATAACCTAATTAACCCATTTAGAGTGAAACCCCAACTTTTGCAAAACAACAACTAAAAAGTCCTATTCTATCCAATCATAGGCCTTGTTGAAGTCAAGTTTGATAGCCATATTACCAACAACCCCTGATTTTTTTAATTAGAGAGCATGGAAGGCTTCATGGGCCACAACAATATTGTCTTGAATCATTCACCCTAGAACAAAAGCTGATTGGTTTGGAGAGATAAGGTTCTTTAGGATTGGCTTCAGACGATTGGCAAGGATCTTTGTGATGATTTTCAGGTTGAAATTACATAAGCTGATTGGGCGAAATTGGGATAACAACACAGGATTGCAAACCTTGGGAATCAAAATCAGATTGGTTTGATTGAGTTCTTTGTGCAAATACCCTCCCAGAAAAAAAATCTGCACAGCTTCACAGACCTTTGCTCCCATTTTTTCCCAATAAGTTTGATAGAAAAACCCTGGAAAGCCATCTGGCCCTGGAGACTTCACTGCCCCTAATTGGAATACTGCTGCCTTGATCTCTTCATCACTAACCGTTTGAATTAAGCTCCTGTTCATAACATCAGAGACTATAGGATCCATAACAGATAAGGCCTTCATAAAGTTTCTGTTTCCAACACTTGTGAATAAAAAAGAAATGAAACCCAAAAGATGGAAATTAATATCCAATTCCGAGGTTAGCCAAGTCCCGTCCTCTGTTTGTAAGCGAAGAATCTGGTTTCGTTGGCGACGTTGGATCATCGAGGCATGAAAAAAATGAAAATTCCTATCTCCATAATTTAGCCATCGGATACTGGGATCTTTGATGAAGGAACATTTCCTCCCTAGAAAGAGCTGTCTCGAGATCATATTTCAGTTGGTCTTGTGCCTGCATATTATCCTCTGTCTAGGGTTGGGACTGAAGAGACAAAATCTTAGATTTTATAAGAGCAATGTTTAAGCTATTGTTTCCGAAGTGTTCTTTACTCCACCTTCTAAGCCCATCTCTACAGCACTGAAGTTTCTTTACTAATTGGAACATAGGAGATCTACCCTGAGTAGCAGTCTATTTGGAGTGGATAACCTCCACACAATCAGGACTCGTTGACCACATGGTTTCAAATTTAAAGAGTCGAAGCACCCTCTTGAGAGGTACGCAGCAATTTAACACCACGGGGAAATGATCTGACCCAACCAGGAGTTCATGGAATACCTGGGCACAAGGAAATAGTGCTCGCCAATCCACAATTGCAATTGCTCTATCTAACCTTTCACGAATATTAGCATTTCCACGTTGGTTATTCGACCAGGTAAAGAGGGGGTCATTAAACTCTAAATCCATGAGAGCACAATCAGATAATAAAGCTAGAAAGGATTGCAACTGACTCATCCTGCACTCTGCACCTCCAACTTTTTCCTCCAAGAGCCCAATTTCATTAAAGTCCCCAATACGTAACCATGGATATAGATTTTCAAAAGCAACTTTTCAAAACTAATCCCAGAAAACTCGACGAACTGATCTTTGAGGAGGAGCATAGATAAACGAAGCGGCCCAAAAACTAGGATTACTATTGGAGGTTATTCCACCTCTGATCATATACTTTAACTTGTAATGAATATCCATCTGAATTTCATCAGTCCACCATAGGGCCAGACCCCTTGAGGCACCTTCAGGATCAATATAGCATTTCTGATTAAAAGAGACACGTCTGCGAATTCTCTCCAAAAACACTAATTTATTCTTTGTCTCTATAAGGAAAACCATGGTGAGGCAATGGGTTGCAACCAACCCTCGGAGGATCTGCATTGTCAGGGGTCGCCCTATCCCTTGACAGTTCCAGCTGAGAATTAACATGGAGGTTGTGGCTGTTTGGGGCTAACCACCAATGCCCTAATTTCATATTCATCATTGCAAACATGAGGGAACGTACTCGAGACTTGTGAGCAACACTCATCCAATTCTGAAAGGTTTAGAGAAGACTGAGAGTAGCTCAAGAGTTCCTTAATAGGAATTAGTTTTTCAGACTCAACTTTCACTTCAAATAGCCCTGTCTTCCTCAATCTCTGACCAGGCCTTTTAGTTTTGATGATGTTCCTTTTCGATCTAGGGGTGGACAACACAGTAGAAACCTTTTGGGACAAGGTTGTGGATGTTTGGGAAGGCTGAAGTGGGACATAAATTAGTTCAGCACTCTTGAGCAATTTAGGGCTCCTGCCGTCATCTTCTTCATCAAAAGCTTTCCTCTTTAGAGAGAGCCAATTAAAGACCGTTGACATACAGTCGTCAACTACTTTGGTCCTTAAATCATTACGAATGGGGCTAGAGTTTGGACTGACTTCCTCAATTTGTATTGGGCTTGCCCAAGGGATAGAGATATTGGACTGAAGGGAAAGCGATAAATGTGGGTCCACAGGTTCAATAACAAAATACCGAGGCCCTGTAACAGGGTTACTTTCTGCAGATTCAGTATCTCCACCTAGCACCACAGGGTTACGTTCTGCTATTTCAAGACCTCGACCGTGTGCACTAGCATTAATTGTTCTGCTCGTTTCCCCCCACACGCGCATTGTCTTCACGCGTCGGTGAAGACGATGGGCCCCGATTGTTTAGCAGTGGTCAGTGTGCCGTGGCTTTGCTACTGGTCTTCATTTCTTCTACTTGTTTCTTAGAGTACTCCACCGGTAACCCAGAACTCCTTGTTAACCCAGTTTTCAACTCAGGTCCATACCCAGATGTTCTTTCTTCCTCTTGAGTAACAAACTTACAACTATTACGGTCATGGCCTATATGGCCATAATCAAAGCAGAAATCTGAGAGTTTCTCTATTTTGAAATCAATCCATAGCTCTTTTGTTTCCTTTGTGGAGTGACCAAACTTTTGTAGAAAGAAACCTCTGGGTAGCGGTGTGGTGATGTCTAGCTCCACATGTATTCGAAGGAAACTTCTGTTAAGAAGAAGTCCCTCACAATGTCCATCTACCCTTATGAGAGGCCCTAGTATCTTCCCTATAGTTTCTCCATTGGTTCTTGTCATCTTTTTCAAAGGCAGACAATGTACCTGAACCCAGAAAGGGCTCCAAGTAAAGTCCATTTGAGACGCCGGACTCTCAATCTCCAAAGATTTGAGGACCATTAGATTGCCCATTACCGACCAAGGGGCTTCCTCCAGAACGCACTTTCTGTCCTTGTCATCATCAAAGGTGAAAAGAAACAGGTTATCGTTCCATGGAGTGACTGAAAAGGGAGCTCTCACCTTCCAAGCCCCATGAATGATTGAGAAGATCGCTTGTTTATTCAATGGCTTTGATCCTAAAACTTTCCCCAGCAGACATTAGTGGGAAACTTCGTCTCGAGCTTCGGGCCCATCCACCAGTTCAATGGAGTTCAAATCAAATTCCATGATCTCGCCTGCAAAATAACACTCCCCAAAGCTCCAGATAGGAAATTGTGGAGAAAAAGAGAACTAGCATAGAGTGTAGAAGCTGGGAAAAACCCAATCACTCACAATGCACGTGCCTTATCAAAATGAAATAATTTTTTTTATTTATACATAAAATTCATACGATTTTTTTTTTTTATAAGAATAATATAATAATTCTATTGTTGTAAATAAATTCATCTTTATAAATATTTTGTTTTAAAATAAAATATGCATATTAAGTCACATTATTATGTATGAAAATTCTATATAAATTTTCTATTTGTATATCATTATTTAAATGAAATAAAAAGCATCTAATGATTATGCCTTATTTATACTATTATATATTGTATAAAGTCTACAATTCATTTAGTATTAATAATTTATCATACCTTTTTTTATTCTTAAATTGTCCTCACCTAATTGTCAATTTTAAATTTACTAATAGTTGGACATGTGTGTTACACGTGACACGTAATTTTTCATTAACTGTTAATATTGTAATTATATATATCTCTTAAATTGATAGGTGATATTTATATAAAGCATGGAAACTTGTAGAGATAAATTGATCTGTATTCAAAATATAACTAAACAAGAAATGAATACATACTCGGCTAAAAAAATTTAAATGATAAATGAGAAATTTTATAAACATAAACATTAATTTATAGCTAGTTTGTTAAAATCACAATCTTATCTTAAATAATAAATAATAAACAAGCCCTTTAAATATGTAGTGTTACACAAATATTTTTCTATCAACTTCTCACCTCAATTTTCTATATAATCCATTCCTTTAATACAATTGAATGTATGAAATTAATTACACAATTACACAATTTTATTTAATAGTTCATCTCATAATACAAATTTATTGAACCCACTATTGCATATTATTGGTGTAAGAATGCATAAATATCAATATGTAATATATTTTTATATATCAAGAGTTGTTGACTCTCGTTTTATGTGCCATGAATATCTTGCATGATGAACAATATAACAATAGTCATTAGTATATTTTCATTTACGTCGAAAATGTGGAATAGTTTTTTTAAGAAAATGGACTGATATTCTACTTTAATATTTCGATCGATATAAACATTTCATAATTGTTTTCACAATGTTTATATATCTATGCTTAAGTGTTTGCAGAGTCACTTTTATGAAAATTTTAAATTACCTAATTTATTATGTCACCTGTCAGTAATTAGCATATGACAAAAATTGCTCGAAATTTTTTATTTGATGTACTTACTTTCTACATCGTTGAGTTGTTGCGATAATATTTGGGCGTCATTTGATTTTTTTTTCTTTATAATTTGACTAAAATGTGTACATGAGGCATATTGTTTTTCTTAAACTTCATAAAAAATAACACGATTCCTACTTCAGCTCCTCTAACTTTGTTTGGAGAGCATGTTACAATAAATTTTCTGTAATTTTTATTTCACCATCTTTTTATTTTTATTCTTCCTCACCATTATAACTCATTGTAATAAAAATGTTTTGATGAGTAAGAGTTTGAGGTGATACCATATTATTATGATTTTCAAAATTTATTTTTCCTTAATAATGTAATTTTTTCTGTGAGGAGAAAAAAAAAAGTACAATTATTGTCGTAATTGAGGTGTTTTGCAAAGTCTTAGTTTATTATTGAAAGTGTTCGTTGTAGACACTTGTTTGTAAGACATGTATTTATATATGTATTGAACTTAAGTTGATAGGAAAACAATACACAATTTCGTAGTTTTTTCCTAGCAAATATAACTCTATATTACTAAAGCGATACATGTTAGAAAATTAAAGTATCCGATGCTAATATAGTGAGAGGGAGATTTGTGTCAAACAGTGGGTTGAGCTACACCAACATGGAATGTGGTGTTGGGCCATGTGCGAACAACCTGAGATGCATTGTTGGGCCAGACCGGGTCCACACTGAATATGGCGCTAGGCCAAATTAAGGTTGTCTAGATTGTGGTGGGCCGAGCTAGGCCCACACGGAATATGGTGTTGGGTCAAACTTGACCGAATTAGCTCATGTCGTTGGATTGAACTACTCCAGCATTGAGGTTTCAGATGGCAGAGTCACGTGGTAGCCGAGCTGTAGACAGTCTGGGCTATAATCATTAAAACATAGATGGTTTGTGGGATCGCGGTGTGTAGTCGAGACAATGAACCACGCTCCAGGTGATGCGGTTAAGGCTTTGGCTGAGCATACTCCCTCTAAAAGGTCAGCTTAGCTCAGCGCGGTGTCGAGGTGATAAAAACGATGCTTATGATTCACAAGTAACAGCTCGGTCCAATATTCCACGTGGACCAATAACAAGAAGAGATGAATCCACTCTTGGTATGCGTCAATACCGTTTGGCGGTATGACAAATACTGTATGGTAGTTTCGGTCTCTACACATGTAAGAAATACAGAGGGGAGCACAACCGTCTGTCCAAAGAAGGACAATAGAGGTGGAGCGCTGACAATCTCTGAGACTACATGGCCAGCCTTGAAAAGGAGGAGCATGCAGACGTTAGAGGTAAGCGATTTCAAACTCTCTCTCTCTCTCTATAGTGCTCTGCCTTCTCTCTTATCCCAGAAAGCTAACTTGATCGTCGGAGGGGTTTTCCAGCAAACCCACCTGCCGGGTAGCTCACCTTTGCTTTGTTTACAGTGTGACGGAGTTCTAAAAGAGTGAAATGAGCTTGGTAGCAAGGAGGTACAGAGCGAGGTGAATATTTCTCTCCTGTACAATTGGCACCATTTGTGGGAAGTTCTTTGACAGACAAACCTTGTTCTCCTAGCCTTTCTGACTGTTTTCTATGGCAAACAATGACGAAACACCACTATCTGTCGTCGACGGCATCACTCTAGAATCAATCCAGAGGAGAGATGGCCCTTCCGCCATTCCGACCATGGCGAGCCTAGAGACTTCGCCTGGAGTGCCACCTAGAGACGTATGGAACAAACGCGCGAGGAGCACTGATCGTTTTCAGAGTCCTAATGGGCGCCAACGACGAGGAGAATCGCATGCTCAATGCTTGAAGCACAAACTCAGGGACTAGGATGCCCTCATATGGAGGATGGCGGCCGAGATGGAAACCTTAAAGTGACAGATCAAAGGGAAGGGTGTTGTTGGAGTGGGAAACCACAATGAGCGCACCCAACCCCATCACTCCAGTAGCTAGCACCAGCAAGGGCACCCTCTCTCTCCATTACTAGGAGTTATGGGGTAGGCGATTTTGCCCCACCGGTGGAGACGTCGTGCATGTGAGACAGTAGCTATCATCTCTCATGTCTGTCAATGACGTCGAGATATTCCTACTCCGCCCTCATGGAGGACTTAAGGGACGTCATAGAGGAACGTGCACATTGCAGAGAGGCCCAAAGAGTGCCAGCGCTATAGAGACTAAGTCCCAGAATCCATTGCAGTGAAGAAGTGGCCATGCTGCCACCTAGAATAATGATTCCAACACGGGTGGACAAAGACTTGGCAAGACTGACCGCCAGCCCGTTGTCTCTAGAGATTGACAGCACACCTCTTTCCGTCGGATTCTATCAACCAAAGTTCACGTTATATGATGGCAAAACGGATCTGTACATGCACGTTAGTCATTACCGGCAAGTAATGGCAAGCCATCGACACAACAATGCCTTGATGTGTCTCATGTTCCCAGTGAGTTTGGGAGAACTAGGCTTGAAACGGTTCGAAAGGCTCCCGGAGGGGAGTATCGAGGGGTGGTAGTAGTTAGCAGAAGCCTTCATCACCAGATTTAAGACTAACACCCGAACACTGAAGGAGGTCGACCACCTCCTGAGTATCAAGATGGAATCAGGCAGTTCTTTGAAGGCATATAATGCCATGTATTGGGAGACTTACAATGGGATCCTCGATTGCCCCACTAATTTGGCAATTGCCTAATACAAGTGAGGCCTACCAGTCGGACATAGACTGTGAGACTCGCTTACAATGCACCAGCCCACAACCATGGAATCATTGATGCAGCAGATTAATGAGTACATCCGAGTTGAGGATAATGCCACCACAGCTACCACAATCGAGAAGACAAATCCAGTTGCGATGGACAAACGTGTGGCTGGGAAGGTTCACTCAGTAGGACAGGAGGATAACCGCCCTAATAACCATACTAGAGAACAACATCGCAGTGCTAGCCGCAATGATAGAAACAAAGGCCGTGGGAATGACTGAGCTACTACTCCTTGCAACGAAGAGAAACATACCAAGAGAAAATTGAAGGCACGGATCGGCATCACTATTGTTTGTAAGATTCCAATTTATTGCATCCTCAGTGAAATTCGAGGTGAGCCATATGTCCGTTGACCAGCAAAATTAGGGGATGCACCGTAGGGCTTCAACTCAAGGTACCACTGCACTTTCTATGAAGAAAAGGGGCACCACACGGAGGACTGCGTGTCGTTGAAACAACACTTGGAGGAGCTTGTCGCGGTTGGGCACTTGGACCAGTACATAGACAAAGGTATGAGGGCCGCTCCGCAAGGGCAAGCCGAGCCAAATGGGATGGTCGTCCTGGACGTCGCGCCCCAATGAGTGATCAACGTCATTCATGACATCATCGAGCTGGCACGAGTATGTGAGCTCAGGGGGATGATTAAGAAAGTTAAGCACATAAGGGAAGTGCTCTCTGTTCAGCCTGCCATAAAGAAGGGGATGACCAAGGTACAAGACATCATGACCTTTTCCAACAAAGACTTGAAAAGAATTCAAACCCCTTACAACGACTTAATTGTAACCCTTCGCGTCATAAACTTTGACATCAGAAGAATTTTGATCGAGCAAGGGAGTTTGGTCAAGATCATGTACTATGACGCATTCAAGCAAATGAAGCTAGAGAA
The DNA here is from genome assembly GCA_030407325.1 of Camellia japonica. Classification (NCBI taxonomy): domain Eukaryota; kingdom Viridiplantae; phylum Streptophyta; class Magnoliopsida; order Ericales; family Theaceae; genus Camellia; species Camellia japonica. The sequence continues at coordinate 173,042,393 of JAPPVO010000031.1, read as the reverse complement.
CAAAGACTTAGTGTAGACGTCCCCGAACGTCCCGAGAGGGAAATCCCGTTTTGTTCATATGGGCTCACTACAGTTTAGGACCCTATGTCATGGTCCTGTATCTAATTTCGCAGAGTGCAATGCAAGACCGATGAATCATCAAAGAGTCCAAATCCGGCAAATCGTTTTTGAAAACAGATTTTTTTGAAAGAAGTGCCAAACATGGACTGCTTTGCCAGATACAGAGTCGCCATCTAAATATTTATTTTGGGGGAATTTAGGAAACCCTGACTCGTTGCCTAAGGCCACGTGTCCGTCATCACCAAAGTTGCCTCGGCTCGGGAACTTGGGTACGATTGGGGAAGGTCACTTCATGAGCACCCCCGCTCGCCCGATCAAAGATCGGCCTCTATTAACCATGATATTGAGTTTTGAAAACATTATGCGTTCTTATTCCGGTTATTAGCCTAGAATTACTATGTGATGTGCACAGCATACAAGTATAGACTGGGTCGCCTGAATTGGAACAAAACATCTCATGTTTGTTTATTTGAAAGATGGTTTGATGGTGCTACTCGCAAGTAGGCTAAGACGTGGATTTTGCCACCCTCGGGTGGGCTTAGAAAAGATGGTTTTGCCACTATCTAGTGGGCTTAAAACTCACAGTTGATGATTTGTTCCAATCCAAATAACCCAACCTTCACCCACAGGCATTCAGGCAGATATATCACATAAGCATATAGCCTCATGGTAAGCGTGCTATCATGGCAGTCACTCACACGCATGTAAGGATACTAAATCATAAAAACTTACCGAGTACTCTAAGCCAAAACAGAAGCTATGTTAGAAATCCATACATGATCCTAACTATACAAAAATGCCTAATGCAACACATGCAAAAATGCAACTATAGCAGGCTCGGCTATTCTAAAGATGGCATGTGAAATGCTACAACTAACAAGTATTCAACTCGGAATTGAAATACAATACAGTTAGTATGATGCGCCGAGCCCGGTGCATGCGAAACAGATGAATGAATGCAAACATGCTATCATATTGTATGCTAATTGAAACATGCCCTAAACTAACCATCATAAGCTGGTAAATAAAAGGGAGAAAGACGTGGGGTTGGAAGACATACATCACACGCACGCACACTTATTACAGTTGTGCCCTCGCTCGGAGGGTCTGAATAAATAATATACAGTCTGAATAAATAGTACAGTCCGAATAAATATAAAACCCTAATTAATTAACAAATTTAACTAGGAAAGCAGTAAACTAGCACGCAAATCTACGGACCGCCTCAGCTCTGTTCCGAATGATGAATGATGCGTGCTTGAGTTGCCTTGCGCGAAAATCCATTGCGATGCCCCAATTAGCCTCTGTTTACAATTAAGCCCAGAATATTGCACGAAGCTCCAAAAGACTGCCGGTTTCTGATTTGCTGCAACAGAGAGCAAGAAAGGGGCATGGCAATGTATTTTCACATATGTATGCTTGCCTCGATCCTCGTGCCACCAATCACGCATCTCGATGCATGATGGCCGAGGAGTCGAATTGCACGACTTAATATGAAATGAATGCACATGAAAACATAACAAGGCCTAGACTCCATCATGAATAATTCAGAGTGTCGGCGACCGGGAATTGAGACACGTTCCGTCACTCAGAGTACGAAACGTCCCTCGTTTCCTGTGCTCGGGCTAACTCCTATCCCAAACACAATGCAATATGCATGACATGCATGAATGCAATCCTAACATGCAACCTAGCATACGCAATGCTATGAAATGGCATACACAATGCTCGATGTACCATGGCATACACAATGCTCTAACATACAACCTAGTATACATAATGCTATAGACTAAGATGGCATACACAATGCAATATGGGCTTACACCAATATGAGCAGACCTCAGCCACACCCACATCAGCAGCCATAAGATGAAAATGAGACAACCGAAATACGTGCACACATGCACGCAAACCGAGGACCGAACCTAAGGCACAGCATGCAACTCTAACAAGGCATGGCAAGGATGAAGCATGGCATTCAAACATGTAAATTCCAGCACTGAAACATGATGCTAAAAGGTCCCGAAACATGGAAACATGGCACCCGATGCATGAGATGAGCCCCGAAACTCAAAACTAGGCACATGTATTGACTTATAGCTATACAAAGCATGCATTATTTGACTATGAAGCACAAAGACAAAGCCAAGGCAGTCCCAAAACATGAACATTTCCAGTTCAAAGCATGACCAAAAGATGCTGCATGATGGACTAAAATAGCATGCAACTTTGACTAGCAAACATGGTTTACATGGCATGTATATGAAGCACATGAGAACTCATCAAACCAGCAAAAATAAGTTAATAGAACATGCCAAAATATGCCCAAATAATCACTGAAATGCAGCCAATGCATGCCAAAATGATGAGCTCCTTTGGAGGGCCATGCAAGGGATTGTTAAGCACATACAAGATAGACATGAAGCATAGAAAAACCACCTCTGGAAATGGACTATGACAGCCCTAAAACTCACCAAATTGGCCCTGAAATGGGTCTAGGAAACATGCAAAGAAAGGTCCCTTTGAAAGGCCTTGAATGGGATTGCTCTACACATGCATTGTAGACATAAAATATGGCCAAAAGGGCCTTGGACGGAACCAAGTCAGACCCCAAAACTCACAGAATGAGGCCTGAAACATGACTTTGATGCATGCAAAATAGAGTCCCTTTGGATGGCCAAACATGCTAGTAAAGAGAATGAGGGGTGAGAGGGTCACCCCTCTATGATTTCAAAGCTCAAATCCTCATCAAAACCATTGAAAATCCACTGGATTTCAGTGGCTAAGAGGCCAAAACAAGGCCAAGGAAAATGCTCAAATGTATGGCTCAAAGCATGTAGAAATGAGGTATGCAAGGAAGGAGATGACTCCAAACAGAAAAGTGACCTCAAACAAACTTAAAGAGGAGGACAAAACAAGACTTTTTTCAGTTTATAGAAAATTTCAAAAATGTCCACAAGCAAGGCTAAAATATGATGCAAAAATAGCCCTAAAAGAGAGATTGAACAAATAAGGAAATAGATGACTTCAAACAGCAAAGTGTCCTTAATAAAAGTTGAAGAAGGGGCCAAAATAAGACACTTTATAGTTTGGGTCGAAGCCCAGAAATGTAAGCAAGAAGGGCTAAGGTATAGAGCAAGATAAAGCTTCAAAGAGGGAGAAGATGACTTACCTTTGTAGCACAGCAATGCAGTAGTTTTTGGTCCAAGAAAATGAGCTCCTAACCTCTGAAAATCAGCCTCAAGGTGTTTGAATGGGTGGTGGAGGTAGTAGGCTTGGAGGTGTAGTGTAAAGGCCAAGAACAAGGGGTGTTTTGAGCTTTGATGAGAGAGATATGGAGAGTTGTATATATAAATCCCAGCTGGTTTTTTTTCTAACCCTTGCAACATGAGGTGGGATGTTGGTTATATAGAGGAGAAGAAGTGAGGCTTCTTGGAGAAGCCAAGAGAAAGGTTCAAGGCTTCTAAGAGAAGCTTGACCAAAGGGGTCAGCTTCTTGAGGAAGCTAAACCAAAAGGGTTAAACTTCCCCAAGAAGCTTGACCAAAAGGGCCAAACTCTCCTTGAAACCAAGCAAAGGGGTGAAAACCACCTTAAATGGACCAAAAACCAGGGCAGACCCTCGGACAGAGGGACAGGTGCAAAACAGTTGGCACAGCTGGAATGCACCAAAGGAGACAAACCTGGCCGACCAGGTTCAAAAGGCCAAGGTGGTCAGCCGACCAGGCAAGGTGGTAGGCCGACCAGTCTAAGTGGTCGGCCGACCAGGGGTCAAAAGGTTCAAGCCCTAAAGTTGGTCGTCCATGTAGCCCTTGAATTTAGATTTCCAATGCCACAAACCTTGCATTAAAATTCCTCATGTGGAAAAAGTTATGCCAGTTTTGGTGAAGCCGCGCAGATTCGGTCCAACCGGATTGATCTCCTACTTCAACCAACCATATCTCCCCCGCCCGGACTTGTCCTTAGGAGATTCTTGAGTGTAAAATGAAGCCCCAGAAGTAAGCTTTCCAACGGTGGTGGCCTCATATCTTAATTCCTCCTGTGCAAAGAGTTATGCCCATTTCGGTGAAGCCGCGCAGATGTTTTCCTCCTTCCTGGATTCATGTTGAACCACTTTTGACCAAAAAAGCTAGTTTTTTAGAAAAATTGCTGGTCTACCACCCTCCTACAAGATTTCTAACAATGAAAATAAGGTCCCTGCCAAAAATGGACTAAGACGGATGCAAAACGAAGGTTCGGGGGCCAAAACACACAGTTCGGGGCCCCAAAAACAGGCTGTTAGGCACCGGAAGTGGCGTTCGACCACGAAGGTAGTCTCCTGGGCCACAGTGTCTCTCAAAAGGGAGGAAACAAGGTGTGTGCCAAAAACTGGAGCAAACGGAGGTAGTTAAGCGGTCTCGAACCAAGGCACACGGCCGATGGCTCTGAAAATCGGGAACTGGGCTCCAAACGGGAAAAAATGGCCTACGACCACGAAACGTAGCCTACGGCCACTGAGAGATGGTCTATGAGACCTCTCCCTCCCTTCAGGAAGAGAAAACAGAGAAAACTAGGCCTGGTTCACAAACCGAGGCAAATCACAAAAGAGCCTCGAAGTCCGGAGGCAAGGCTCGCAGCCGAGACTCTAAAACCTCAGAATGAGCACAATATGCAACATCACCAAGCGTTTAATCGGTGACGTCTGAGTCTTAAGATCAGTCAAAAATGGGGTGTCTACACTTAGCTCCAGTAACTTCCCCCTTGGTCAGCTTCAACTCACAATCAGAATGGCCAATTGGGAAGATTATATTGCCGGTTAAAGCAAGATCGATCACAAAACAGGTAGAGTTCTGGTTGCTGAAGGTCCCATCGACATACAATATGATCTTAGGAAGGGGTTAGTTGTATGCCATGTAGGCAGTGGCTTCGACTTATCATTGGGTCATGTGCTTTCCTACCCTAACCAGACAAATTAAAGAAGTTTGATGGGATCAAGTGATGTCCAAACAATGCTTCGTCACGGTCAATGGCAGTTGGGCAATAAAGGGCTTCGTCCAGATAATAGAAGGACCAGAAGGCAAGGGGGTCCTAGAAGATGTGGGATGAAAAACTGAAGAGAAATCAGTTGAAGATTTAGTGGAGGTTTGGATTAATGACAACAATCCGAGCAAATTGTTCCTCTTGGGCTCGTCATTGTCCAGCACCGAACGGACGAACTATGTCAACTTCCTGGTCTCCAACATTGAAGTCATTGTGTGGACACCTTATAATATGCCTGGCGTTGACCCTAGCTTCATTTGCCACCAGTTGAATGTCTTTCCTTACGCAAGACCGGTCATTCAGAGAACTCAGTGCTCGGCTTTACACCATGCTGAGATAGTGGCCGAAGAAGTCAAAAGCTTACTGGAGGCGGGGGCAATTAAAGAGGTGCACTATCCCAAGTGGATCTCTAACACGGTCATAGTACCATAGAAGAATGAAAAATGGCAGGTATGCATCGATTACAAGACGGTCAACCGTGCATGCTCGAAGGATAACTTTTTACTTCCAATGATTGATCAGCTGGTGGATCTTACCGCTGGTCACCAAAGGTTTAGCTTTCTTGATGCATACTGTGGCTACCACTATATAGCCATATATGAGCTAGACAGAGAGATCACCTCCTTTATCACGCCAAGAGGCTTGTACTGCTACAAGGTTATGCCCTTCGGCCTAAAGAACACCGACGTGACCTTTCAAAGGATGGTGACCAAAATGTTTGCCCCTGTACTTGGCCGCGCTATGGAGACCTACATTGACGACATGGTAGTAAAAAGCAAAAACGAGTCCCAGCACCTTGCCAACCTAGCTGAGATGTTTACTATACTAAAACGCTATAAACTGCGCTCAAATGCCTCCAAATGTGCTTTTGGCTTTGGGACAAGAAAGTTTTTGGGTTTCTTGGTTACAAACTAGGGTATAGAAACTGGCCCTTCACATATCAAGGCAATCCAAGAGCTAGAGCGACCAAATTCCACAAAGAACGTGCAACATCTTGTCGGAATGGCAGTCGCGCTGAACAGATTTATCAGCCGGTCATCAGATCATTGCAGACCCTTTTTCAAGACTTTGAAAACCAAGTTTTTCTGGGATGCAAAATGCAATCGTGCTTTGACAGATCTAAAGGCATGTCTCTCTTCCCCCCCCCCCAATCCTGGTCACTCCTTAGCTAGACGAAGAGCTCTATCTATACTTGGCCATTTCTCAGCACACAGTGAGCGCGGTGCTTGTCCGAGCTGAGGGGATTTAGCACCTTCTTATTTTCTATGTCAGCAAAACAATGCTCCCATCCAAATTGAGGTATCTGTCGCTTGAAAGATTGGCTCTTACTCTCATGATAGCCTCCAGAAAGTTGGCGCATTATTTCCACACCCACACAATAATAGTGCTAACTGAATTTCCACTCAAGGTGCTCTTTGAGAAGGTAGATTTTATTGGCAGAATTTTGAAGTGGGTGGTAGAGCTAGGGCAGTATGGCATCAAGTTTCAGCCACGCACAACCATCAAGGCACAAGCCCTGGCCGACTTTGTGACGGAATTCACCCTTGGCACTCACCTTGTCTGTTCTATTGATTTGGCTAGTGCGGATTTGGCACAACTCATGGTTTCCATGCCACTGACTGGGGAGGTGCAAGTCATGGAACGGTAAGAAAATCTTGAGCAAACGGAGGATAACCCAGCCGACCTACCAATTGGTAAGGCGGATGTGCATGTAGTAAATCTGCGCATGAAGCCAACCAATGTCTCAGACTTGCAAAGCTCCCAAAATCCATCTGACTGCTGGAAGTTGTTCGTCAGAGAGATATGGAAACTATTCATCGATGGGGCTTCAAACAGACAAGGTGCCAGGCTAGAAGTTATCTTAACTTCGCCAGATAGGCTAACCATTGAGCATGCCATCACACTGGGGTTTCCCTCATCCTACAATGAGATGGAATATGAGGCCCTCTTTGCTAGCCTGAAAAGTGCTCTGCGAATGGAAGCGACCAAGATCATGGTGTTCAATGACTCCAAACTCGTTATCAACCAAGTCTCTGGTGAATACGAAGCCAAGGATGAAAGCTTGGCCAAGTATCAAGTGCTAGTACGCACTAAGGTTAAAATGTTCACTGCAATAAGAATGGAACAAATCAACCGCGAAGAGAATAGTCAAGCCGATGAATTGGTCGGCTTGGAATCCATGTAAAACACCTTTTCAAATCCTTTGATGATCGAGTTCTTGCCCCGACCTAGCATTGAGGAGCTAGAGGCACCCGAGGTACTCTGCACCCACTTGGGGCCATCCTAGATAGATCCAATCATCACTTTTCTAAAAGATTGAGTTTTGCCCACTAAGAAGAAGGAAGCCTACAAGATAAATGCCAAGTTTGAGCGGTTTTGGCTCTCTTCATCTGGTGCCTTCTACAAGAAGTCCTTCACTGGGCCATACCTAAAATGTGTCCACCCCAGCAAGGTTGAAGCTTTCCTCTTTGAAATTCATGAAGGTATGTGTGGTAGCCAAATTGGGGGCAAATCGCTGGTGTACCGAGCAATTGTCTCAAGGCTATTGATGGTTATGCATGCAGGCCGACGTGCAGAAATACGTTTGCAAAAATTTGCTCACCAAATCCACCAACCGGCTAGAGAGTTACTTTCTTTGACGAGTCCTTGGCCGTTTACACTTTGGGGGCTAGACATTGTGGGACTGCTTCCAACTGCCCTGGGCAACCGTAAATTCTTTGTTGCTGCTACTGATTACTTCATCAAATGGGTGGAAGCCGAACCATTCGCTACCATCAAAGAGAAAGATGTAAAGAAGTTTGTCTAGCAGAATGTCGTTACTCGGTTCGGCGTCCCAAAAGCCCTCATTTTGAATAATGGCACGCAGTTTAATGGGAAACTCTTCTGCGAATTTTGCGAAGAGTTGATGATTGAGTTCTACAATTCTACACCGGCCTACCCTCAATCAAATGGTCAAGCCGAAGCTTCAAACAAGACTATCTTGGATGGGCTAAAGAAACGGCTGGAGAAAGCCAAAAGGAGATGGGCTAAGGAACTCCCCAACGTGCTCTGGGCATACCAAACTACACCAAGATGTTTAACCGGGAAAACTCCATTCACCCTGGCTTATGGCATGGAGGCAGTCATACCCTTGGAGATCGGCATGCCAACCATCCGATTTGAAAACGTTGAGCCCAACTTGAACAGTGAAGCTATCACCCTGGAGTTGGACCTAGTTGAAAAAAGAAGGGAAAAGGCGTTAATTTACATTGCGGCCTATCAACAAGAGCTCTCTAAGAAATACAACAAGACCATGCATCCACGTCTGTTCAAAGTTGGGGACTGGGTCTTGAGGAAAATGAGAGTAGCACATTGGTCCCCAGTGAGGGCAAATTGGGTGCTAATTGGGAAGGGCCATACAAGATAACTGGCCTCGTAGGCAAGGGGGCATACCATCTGGAGGACCAGGACGGCGAAGCTATTCCAAGACCATGGAATGTGGCTAACCTTAAGCTATTTTACTTCTAAAATGTAATTCTTTTTCCTTTATTCACACTTGGCCTTTTGGCATTGTATGTAATGTTTGATGAGCAATGGAAAAAAGACACTTGTTTCTCTTGTCTCATGTGCTTATCCTTCCCCGCTTCTGTATTAAAGTATTGCGTTAAGCTATTGACTACTAGGGGAAATTCAACCTTAGTTGCAATGGTGCACCATGCAAAAAGTTAAAACCAACTTATGGCACAAGACCGAGCTGACTTCACTCAATTCGCGCAGATTTCGCCCGCCGTGCTAACAGTTGGTGTTATCCCCAATTGTAATTGCTTGTTCTCAGCTGGTTTTGCTCATCTTTTGCCAAGCTAATCTTGTGCGCCGAAAGGGTAATTGATGTTATTGCCAATTTTGACCATAGAATCTGAGCTAATTTTGCTCGCCGGAGAGAAAGTTGGTGTTCTGCCTAACTTATGATTGGAAACCGAGCTGACTTTTCTCGCTACCCCGAGCTGATTTTGCTCGCCAGGGAGGAAGTGGGTGTTCTGCCCTACTTCTGATTTGAAATCGAGTTGACTTTGCTCGTTACCCTGAACTGATTTTGCTTAACCGAGGGGGAGAAACTGATTTAATTTCACAGCCAACTTTTTAATTGTTTTGCAGAGATGATATCTACTCGAGGGGACGTTATGCTTTCCCATATTTGAACTGGCTAAGTCTATTGAGTAAAAAAGTTATTTTATGTTTGTACTGTCTGAGAGAGAATTAGCACGGCACATCCAAATGTAATTCACATTCGTGCAAATTTATCACGACCGAGCTAAATCGAGCTATTTTACCTCGACCATTATACAAGATAGCATTACAATCATTCAAATGGATAAGTGAAACTGAAAAAGACAAGTGCATGTGGCGAGCAAAAAGTTATTGATTTTCATTTGTGAAATAGTTCGATTACACAAGTGGGGTTCATAGCCCGGTTACATAAATAGGGAAAAGAGGAAAAATGCAAAAGAAAGACTAGCTTCTAACTAAGCCTAATCTACATTTATGGCATCTTCTAGGTTGGCCACATCCACGTCAACTATGTTTATCGTAGTCTCTTCCCCAAAGCCAAGGCCCAGGTCGGCCTCTTGCTCAGCATCGTCCCCGACCGGGGATTCTTTTTTAGCAATGACGGGCAAATTTTCATTATTGATCGGGGACGAGGGGAGGCGACGTATCGGCCGGACTATCTGTGGTAGCCACCTCAATCATCTTCTGCTGCATGGCAGCTGCGTAGGCTTACATATACTGCAGGATAAAGGCAAGTGGAGGGTTCCTGGCGAAGTCTAAGTTAGGCATGTCGCCAAGTTTTTCCGCGGCACTGGAAAAATATATCCTTGGTGCCCTCCACCTGCCGTTCATTAACCCTCTCCCCGTCGGCAAAATCCTTGTCTTCAGCTTCATCGACTTTTTTCCTCAGCTCGGCCTAGTGAGCAGCTCGGTGTTTCTGCAACTCAGCCAGATACCTCACCTTCTTAGCTTGGACAGCCTTCTACCTATCTTCCTCAGTCTTCGAAAGTCTTTTGGCCAGCTGGTTCTGCTCAGCCATCACTGCCACATGAGTGGTTTTCAGTTTCTCCAGCTCGGCAGTCTTGGCCTTGTTATTGGCTATGGCCTCCCACAAATTCTACCGCACAAGGATCATGCACTCATGGGCCAAGTAGTTTTTTTGTGTGGCCTATAACAAAGAAAAATTCAATACGTTGAAACCGAGCCATAACTTGTAAAAAAGCGATTCGTTTACTTACCAGTACAATGGACTCGACAGCCGACCTAAGGACCTTCAGGTCATATAGTTCCTCATGTTTCTTCATATCTGTTGGCAGGAGCAGACCCTGGGTCATATTGAAACCAAGGAAGTAACCTTGTTAGCATATACCGAGTCAGTGGTGGTCACGGCTCAGCCCTTATACTTGAGCTCAGGTGACCACACTGGGGGGGAAGTGGTTTGGTGTGATTGACTGACGGTAGCTTGCTTGATCTGCTTCCTCTGTTCGATGGATAGAAGCTCAATCGAATCCTCATCGACCAATCTCTATTCAGACGAAGTTTGCTTGGGCCTCTTTTTCGACCGGCCAGCGCCCTGTTCGCTAGCTAGAGCCAACATCAGGCCAGTTTCTTATGTGGCTGGCTGAGAGGACTACCCTTCTGTAGTTTCAGCCAGTTGAGAATCGCTCGGCCTACCTGTAATCATAGACTTGATAGCGCAGATCTTCGCCATTTCTTTCTTAGCAGTTAGTGGGACAAGATTGATCGACGGAAGAGTTGGATCAGGCTTTGGAGAGGGGGTACAAAGAAAATCAGTAACCCTGCTTTTGCGCGGTGTGGTATGCCGGTAACTCGGCTCGTATCCGAGTAGCTTTTGGGGCTCTTGTTCTTCTGCTGGATACCGCAAAGCAACTCTGATGGCCTCTTGATTGGCTTGAGAATAATCGTCCACCAAGAGTGTGTAATCTACATAAAAGTACGTGTTAGATCGGTGAAGACAGACGACAGAAATTTAAGCCTTGCTACGCTGTTCACCAGCGCTCCTGAAATTTTTGTGAATGTACCAGCCTAGTATGGGCGCCTCATTGTCTTCATAATTCCCAGAAACCCATAAAAAGTCATCGTCATTTACTTCTTTGTTTGGGTTACCCTCTATAAGTTTTGCTCGGCCCTTCCTAAATTTGAGGTACCAGCAAAAGCCACCTTTATTTTTGCCAAGTGTATATTGGTGGAATATCTCAGTGAGGTTGAGGTTCAAACCAAGGATTCAATTTAGCGTGGCCACACCATTTATTATCTTATAAGTATTGTTGGACACTTGGGTCGGACACAACCTAGTCTATCTCAAAAATTCACAGATTGGGGGTTGGATCGGGAAGCGTAGGCCGCCTTCCACAATGGACACGACCATGAAAGGGAAGGTGTCTAATTTATCCCAGGGAGTGTCTAGTTTTTTGGCCAGCTCAAAGTGGATGTCATCCAGAATGTTGTATTCTCTACGAAACTCGGCAATTGCCCTGGGGGAACTAACCATAAACTGGTACTTCCCTATCTACTCTGATTTTATTTTGTATGATAAATATAACAATAGGTCGGCTGAATTTGAGCGGCTCTGGTGATTATTTGCTTGGCATTTGAGCCATACTGATTGTGATGTTGAGGTGTGCTTGGTCGGGCCTAGTTTGTTCTGCATTATTAAAAAAATAAATGCAAGTGTTAGCATAGCATCAAGTGTGCGACTACCAAAATATGCCTAGCTCGGCTAAAAAGTCTCCACTATGCCTTCAATTTTATGTCAATCATCGTTTTATCTCGGTTTTGAAGCCTAAGGTGTTAGGCTGGTTCTGGACCTTCATCATAAATGGTTGGCACTTATCTCAGTTTAACGCCCTTACTGGTTTCTATCACAGTCAAAATCACTTGAAGGAACCACAAACACATTTTAGCTCGGTTTGGAGCAATTTCGAGATCCAAAATTGAATTTTTGCTTTGTTTTGCCCAGGAATTACGCTATTCATCCTAAGCACAAAGTTTATATACTGAAATTAACAAGAATGAGGGAAACGGGGGCCCCATTTGTGTTTTTGGTTCCAGTTTTGCTTAGGTTCTACGAATATCTATCAGCTTTACCCCGCGAGAGGGAAATTGCCAGAATATCAACAGCCCAAAATAAGCAAGACCTCAAAGAACAGGAAGAACATCAATGAAAAAGAAAGAGGCACGAGAAAAACTTACATATTTGGATGCCAAACGAAGGTCCAATCAACCTCGACCCCTGCTGCGATGTCTGTAAGAATGGAAAACACTAGAAATGACGTGAACGGGAGCAACAACAATGGCAGCGATGGTGACAGAGACAGAAGCTCAAGGGTTTAGGGTTTTGCGCATAGAAGATGAACAATGATGGGTAGGTCTGGCCTTTGTGCGTATATAAGTGATGATGAAGAGGCGCAAACTTTTCAAATTTCAGAGATAGCAGGGACAGTTGTTAGGTCACACGAAGCCAATTAGGAGAGGCCACATGGCATCGAAAAGATAGGCTGTCAGTATGACAGATTGATTGATGATAAGACAACTGGCACAAGTCTCTACGACCGACCGAAATGGATAGCTCGGTTGGAGAAGGTAATCCCACTCATATTCACCTTGGATGGGATTAAGGGGCAATTGAGAGGGAGATTTGCGCCAAACAATGGGCCGAGCTACACCTACATGGAATGTGGTGTTAGACCATGTGAGAAAAACCTGAGACTCATTGTTGGGGCGAACAGGGTCCGCATTGAATATGGCGTGGCCCAAATTAAGGTTGTTTGGGTTGTGGTGGGCCGAGCTAGGCCCACACAGAATATGGCGTCGGGTCAAACTTGACCGAATTAGCTCACGTCGTTGGGTCGGACTGCTCTAGCATTGAGGTTTCAGATGGGGAAGCCACGTAACAGCCAAGCTATAGACAGTCCATGCTACAATCATTGAAACAGAGATGGTCCGTGGAATCGCGATGTGTGGTCGAGACAAGGTGATGCAGTTAAGGCTTTGGCAGAGCATACTCCCCTCTAGAAGGTCGACTTGGCTCAGCGCAGTATCGAGGTGATAAAAACGATGCTTATGCTTCACAAGTAATAGCTTGGTCCAGTATTCCACGTGAACTAATAGCGAGAAGAGAGGAATCCACTCTTGGTATGCGTCAATACCGTTTGGCGGTGCAACAAATACTGTTTGGTAGTTTTGGTCTCTACACATGTAAAAAATGTAAAGGGGAGCACAACTGCCTATCTAGAGAAGGACAGCAGAGGTAGTGCGACCACAATCTCTGAGACTGCATGGCCAGCCTTTGAAAAAGAGGAGCATGCAGACGTTGGAGGTAAGTGTAAACATCCCATTTTTTACCACCCTCACGACATGGGCATCACCGCTTGTGTACCTAATGATGAATATGTATATGCTTGTTAAGTGCTCAAAGTCCTCAACAGAATGCCACAGCTTTGAACCTTCAAACCCTATACATCTCTTGCCTTGTTTTGGACCAAAATCCTAGTTTTTCAAGCCTAAAAACCTTGGGACCTGCCGGCCACCACTGTGGGCTGCCAGCCAACATTAGTGGCCTACCGGCCACAAGTGTATTTTTGTAGATTTTTTGGCTAGCTATGCCAGCAGTTTACATAGATGCATGCACTTGCCTACACGTGTATGTATTGATATTTCTGAGGGAGTTTCATTGTTTTCTATATATAGGAGACCTCCCCTTCCATTTTTGTGGATTGAACATTTTGGAGCAAAATTCTCTCTCCTCTCTACAATTCTCTCTCTCTCTCTTGCAATTCTTAAGCTTTTTCCTATACACTCTAAACCAAACCTTCTAGTGTTTGAGCTGAGGTACTTCTGAGCCTACTTTGTGCTCTTGAGGGTGTGTAATTGTTGCTTTGTTGCTTAGAAAGTGTTCTCCTCTTCAAGAGGTATAAGCCTGAGCTCATTATTTTGCTCTATTTGCTATTTTTCCTACTGCGTTAGACTGTTTTTGGGCTGTTTATACTCTCTATTTTTGGGCTAAAACTTGTGGTTTAAGGCCATTAGGGGTGGAGAGGCGGATCACCCTTCTTTTTAACTCATTTCTTAGGCCTTTGCCCTCGTGTTTCCCCCCATTTTGTCAACTTTTTTTGAGCTTTTAATTATTGAATTTTAGAGCTTTTTCAGTGGCTGAAACCATGTTTTGAAGTCCCAAAAATGGAGGCGGCAGCCTCCCCTCCTTGTGCTTGTTTACTAGCTTAACATGCTCATGTTTTAGCTTATTTAGTACTGTTTTATGGCTGTTTTTAAGTGTTCATTGCATTTGAGCTTTGTATAGCATGCTTGTAGTGTAATTGTCCTCATAGGCTTAGTGGTTTAGGCTTTAGCCACCAACCTATTTGATTTGATAGTGTTTATTTCAAGCTTTTCATACTTATGATCACCTTTAATCACCTCTGCAACCTCCCACCTTTCTTGGCTTTTTCTTTACTTTGAAAGTTGTTTCAAGCTACTTGCTTGTTTAAGCTTGAGATTGAGGTCTTGTGCTTAATGGTTCAATCCCTTTGGGGGTTCATTACTAATGGCATGACACTTCTCTCATGTCTAAAACAACTCTTGGTTTGGTGTTTCTTTCCATTAGAGGACTTAAAGTTTACTCTTGGACTTAATTGACTAAGAAATGGTTGGTAATTAAAATGAAGTAATAAAATTGGGACTAAAAGTGATGCAAGATAATAAGTAATTGGGTGTTCAATCGGAAGTTAATTGAACACATGGAAACTTAAGGCATTTCATGCTTGGTAGTGATGAAATGGTTCAAGTCTTCCAAGGTCAATCGCTTCCCTTGATCAATCCATGATAGGGAGGGTGTTTTGAGAGTCTTTTATGTTGCATTTAATGAACTTGTACCCCTTGATGCATAGGCCATCATGTAATGAAATTGCATCAATTGATGGCTTGTGAATTGAGCTTGCCATTCCTTTGAGCTGTTTGGATGATAAGGAGGGGTAAGGTGTACAAACATACCTTGAGAAATACCCTGTTTGTGTTCTATATGCTTTCTATTGCAGTTGGGGGAACCAAGCATCAGTGGCTGGCAGGCCACCACTTCTGGCCTACCGGCCACTTTTGTAAACTTAACCAGCAGCTTTTTTGGAATAGAACAGAGTAGAGGCTAAGGTGAAAGATGTTCTACTGTGCAACAGAAGCATTCTGGCAGCTGAACAGTGTACTTTTTGGATTGAAATCCATGCATGCATGAGCATTCCTCATTTCGCAAGGGCTGATTAGTTAGCTTAATTACCTATTTCATGTTGTAATTAATTAGTTAATTCTAATTTTGTAATTAGTTAATTAGTGTAATTAATTAGTTAGTTAATTAGTTGATTAATTAATTGGTTTTGCAATAACTAGCTAGCATAGTTAGTTTATTTGTTGTAATAGTTAGTTAATTCGTTTTGTAATAGCTAGTTAATTAGCTCAGCTAGTTAGTTTATTCGGACCCTCTTGCGTGAGAGCACAATTGTAATAATGTGTATATCTTCCAACCCCACGTCTTTCTCCCTTTTATTTAACTGCTTATGATGGTTAGCTTAGACCATCATATTTCGTTTAGTGTCTCTCATGCCTTGCATCCATTGTCTTGCATGCATTGGGCTCAGCTCATCGTTCTAACTTGCATTGTTAGTTAATACTTCTTTAAATACGTACTTAGACCGCATGCTATCAAATTGATCCATATGCCATATTAGTAGCTGAGCCTAGTAATTGCATATCACATGTGTTGCATTAGTTATATTGCATAGTTCAGATCATGCATTATTCTAACTCTATCATCTTTTTGGGCTTGGAGTACTAGGTGAGCTTTTACTTGCTTTAGCATATTGCATGAATGTTAGTGTTGCCGTGTCAAAACATGTTGACCATGAGGTTAAGTGCTTAAGTGATAAACTGTTTGAATGCCTATGGATAAAGGCTAGTTGCTTGAATTAGGATAGTTTGATTAATGTACATTTGAGCCCACTTTTTCAAGTGACACATTCACAAACTCTTTTCAAAAACAAACATGAAATCAACTGTTCCAATTTTTGCAAATTAGTCTATACTTGTGGGCACACCGCATAGTAAGTTAGCCTAATAAATCGGAACAAGAGCATATAATGAAAATAAGATTCACATCATGGATAGTAGAGGCCAATCTTTGATTGGGCGAGCAGGGGTACTCAATTCATGACCTTCCCCTCTCTTACCTAAGTTCTCAAGCTGAGACAATCTTGGTGATGATGGACTTTCCTAAATTTCTCAAAAATATTTAGGTAGCGACTCTGTATCTAGCAAAGCAGTCCATTTTTAGCAATTTGATTCAAAATCGATTTTCCAAAACATTTGCTGGATTTGGACTCTTTGGTATTTATCTATTTCACATTGCACTTATGAGATCAGATTAAGAACCGTGGGAGTCCGATACTATAGGGCTTATTCGTCTTCCAAAAGGAGTGCGAAAAGTTGAGCTACAGTTTTTGGCGACTTTGCTGGGGACTTTAGAGAACTTGACTCGAACTTCATGATTTGCAATTTTATCTACACTTATATGTTTCTTTGCATTTGCATTTGCATTGGTTCGCTTAAGTCATTGTGTTTGTCATCTACTATTCTTGGACGGTTTGCCAAAGGCTTGCCTAAAAACTTGCCAAAAGGCTGACTAGTCGTGGGCTCTACCATGATGGTAACACAACCCTTGGATCTGGACTACCGCTGCACCGTTTGATCCTTCTTTCACTTCTCGGTGTTAGGTGCAAGAAGTATATTAGGTAGTCTTATTGAGGTACCCCTTTTGATCATTCAGACTAGTTGCATATAGTAAAGCCTCAGTGACTGATCCAAACTACGACATGATGCTCACCCAAAATACAGGATTGCGTGAAACCACTTGATTAATTAGTGAAACCCTAGTTCCTGACGAAACTAGGACAGGGTAACCATACCCCAGCATAGGTGTAGACACCCCATTTTTGACCGACCCTAAGACTCAGACGTCACTGATTGAGCGCTCGGTGATGTTGCATATTGTGCTCGTTCAGAAGCCTCAGAGTCGCGGCCGTGCGCCCTGCCTCCGGACTTCCGAACTCTCTTTTGTGCCTTGCCTCGGTTTGCGAACCGGACTCGATTTTCTCTGTTTTCTTTCCTGCAGGGAGGGAGAGGTCTGGCAGATCATCTCTCAGTGGCCGTGGGCTACGTTTCGTGGCCGTAGGCCATTTTGCCCATTTCGGAGCCTGGTTCCCGGTTTTCGGAGCCGTCAGGCCGTGTGCCTCGGTTCGGGACCACCCAACCATCTCCGATTCCTCCGGTTTTTGGCATGCATCTCATTTACTCCCTTTCGAGGGACACTGGGGTCTTAGATACCCACTTCGTGGCTAAACACCACTTTTAGTGCTTAACGGCCGGTTTTCGGGCCCCGAACCTCGCGGTTTGGCCCCCGAGCATTCATTTCGCATCGATTTTTGTTCATTTTTGGCAGGTACCTCTGTTTCTTTATAATGAGGGACACTGGGGTCTTAGATACCCACTTCGTGGCCAAACACCACTTTCGGTGCTTAACGGCCGGTTTTCGGGCCCCGAACCACGCGGTTTGGCCCCCGAGCTTTCATTTCGCATCGGTTTTTGTTCATTTTTGGCAGTTACCTCTGTTTTATCATAAGGAAGGTCACTGGAGGGTGGGATCCCATCAATTGTCTCAGCAAACCTGTTATGCTCTTCCGGCGCCCTCCGGGGCCCGTTTTTCTCACTTCTAGGCTAATGTTGAACACCCTAGGGCCATTTTCTTCGAGCCAAAACCACATATTTGTGTTGTACACACATGGGAGGACCCTAAAAAGTAGTGCTCGGCCAGTAATTATTCTTTTCATTTTTGAGCCTCTCCTAGGGTTGGATTGTTGTTTCTCCTGGTTCAGAGTTGCCAAATTCCAACCACAGGGTCTTGAAGAGGAGACATGGGAGGACACCAATGTGTAGAGCTCGGCTAGTAATTCTCACTTTCCATTTTTGCCCCTAGTCGGCCGGCTAGGGGGGGTGGCCGGCCGGCCACCTCCAATAAAGGTGGCTAGCCGGCCTGCATCCTCTCAGTGCACACTTTACAGCTGTATAGCTGTTTTCCCCAGAAAAGGTTTGCATCCGGGGGATATTTTGGAGGGAAAAGCTTAGGTGCATTTCCCTCCACCTTTAGACCCCTCCTTTTGTCCATATAAGGCAGCCAAGAACTTGTCCCAAGGGTTAGAAAATTTGCTCTCAAGCATACATACACTCCTCTATCTTCATTTCTCTAAAATCTTCAAGTTTTGGTCTCATTTGTCCATCAACACCAAGCACTACCTTCACCACTTCCATTCCAGCAACAAGAAGAGGTTCTTAGAGGCTTAGAAGCAACATTTCTCAAGTCAAGAAGCAAGGAAAGAAAGGTCTTCAAGGGTAAGTCTCAATCCCTCTCTTTTACACCATTTTCTTGCCTCTTTTCTTAACCCTACTTGCTCACTGTTTTGAGCTCCGACCAATACTGAAAGTGGTCCTATTTTTAGCTATTCTTGATGTTTGTTTAACGGCTCAACCCTGTTTGAGCCCTCCATCTTGCACTTGTCTCAATATCCTCTTATATGCCATTATTTTGCATTGAATATTTGGCCTATGTGTGATCCGAGTTGGAGCATCTCATGAACTGATATTGTGCTTATTTTGAAGCCCTCTTCAACATTGAAGAAGGGCTCAACCCTGTTTTCATGCTCCATGTACAAGTTGCTTTGAATCCATGTTTTACCCTTGTTTTTGGCATGAAGTATTTGGCCTATGAGTGATCTGTTTTCGAGCATAACATAAACTGTGAGTGGGCCTATTTTGAGCCCCTATTCAACATTGAAGAAGGGCTCAGCCCTGTTTGGCCTCTCTATTATGCACTTGCTTCATAATTTCTCATATTTACCGTAAACTTGCATGATTTGTTTGACCTACATGCAGTTTGTTTTGGAACATGTCATGAACTGTGAGTGAGCTTATTTTGTGTCCCTCTACAATATTGTAGAAGGGATCAATCTTTTTTGGGGTCTCCATGTTATACTTGCCTCTATACCCCTCTTTGACCCCCATTTGGCATGCTTTGTTAAGCTTACCTAGCTTCTGATTTCGGCCATCATCAGTAATGAAAATATTCATATTTTGGTCTTCTTGACATATTTTATTAAGGATCTTTTCTGGTTTGATGAATGTTTGGGGTACCTCATGTTATAGCCTCATATATCCTCAATCTTGCATAGCATTTTTACCATGTTTTCATACTGAGTTGGGGGATGTCATCTACTGTAAATGTGCATATTTTTATCCCTTCATCAGTGTTGTAGAAGGGTAATTTTCCATTTGAGCATTGCATATATCACTTGCTTCAATACCCCTCTCTTGGCTCGTATTTTTGCATGCTATTGTTGTCCTATCCATGCTCATTATTTCGCCATGATTTGTACTGTAAATAATGCTATTTTGGGGCTGTCTTGCTACTGTTTTGCATGTCACGTACCAATTATGCATGTTTAGTGTGGCTATAGGCCATTCCGGGTGCTTATTATCGCATTTCGGGACTATTCGGGCGTTTGGTATCATTTCCCCACTTTTCGGGACTGTTTTGCATCATTTGTAAGTGCTGAAAATCCATTTTCATGTTTTCATATCGCATTTCGTATGTCATTTCATGCTTAAACGCATTGTCTCGGTTTGCGTGCCCGTGTGCACGCATTTCGAGGCACCTCATTTTCACCTCCGGCCTCCCGTGTGAGAGTGGCTGAGGTCCTCTCATGTTGGTATAAGTCCATTTTGCATTCTGTATGCCATTTTAGTCTCATTGCATTGCGTATGCCATTGCCTCGGTTTGCGCGCCCGTGTGTGCGCATTTCAAGGCACCCCATTTTCATCTTCGGCCTCTCGTGTGAGTGTGGCTGAGGCCCACTCATGTTGGTATAAGTCCATTTTGCATTCTGTATGCCATTTTAGTCTCATTGCATTGCATATGCCATTGCCTCGGTTTGCTTGCCCGTGTGCACGCGTTTCAAGGCACTTCATTTTCATCCATCGGCCTCTCGTGTGAGTGTGGCTGAGGCCCACTCATGTTAGTATAAGTCCATTTTGCATCCCGTATGTCATTTCATGCCTTAGGGCCATCGCCTCGGTTTGCGCGCCCGTGGGCACGCATTTCGAGGCACTTTGTTTTCATCCGACGGCCTTCCGTGTGAGAGTGGCTGAGGTCCTCTCATGTTGGTATAAGTCCATTCTGCATTCCGTATGCCATTTTCGCATCATTGCATTCCGTATGCCATTTTCTCGGTTTGCGTGCCCGTGGGCACGCACTTCGAGACATCTCATTTTAGCCTCATTGCATATCACTTCCATGTCATTTTTGCATTCCGTATCCATCGCCTCGGTTTGCGCGCCCGTGGGCACGCATTTCGAGGCACTTCTTTTTATCCGACGGCCTCTTATGTGAGTGTGGCTGAGGTCCACTCGTGTTAGTGTAAGTCCATTTGCATTGCGTATGCCATTTTATGCCTTAGGATCATTTCCTCGGTTTGCGTGCCTGTGTGCACGCATTTCGAGGCATCTCATTTTCATAGCATTGTGCATGCTAGGGTTGCATATTAGCTGCATTTCATGCATATCATGCATATTGCATCGTGTTCGGGATAAGAGTTAGCCCGGACACGGGAAATGAGGCACGTTTCATACTCCGAGTGACGGAACGGGTCTCAATTCCCCAGTCACCGACAATCCGGATTACCCATGATGGAGTTAGGTTTTGTTGTAGCATTCATCTGCATTGCACCCTATATTGAGTTGTGCAATTCGGTTCCTCGGCCATCATGCATCGAGATGCGTGATTGGTGGCACGAGGATCGAGGCATGCATATATCTGTGAAATACATTGCTATGCCCTTTTCCTGCTCTCTGTTGCAGCAAGATAAGGAATCAGCAACTTTTCGGAGTCTGGCGCGCATTTCGAGAAACATTGCAAACAGAGGCTAAATTGGGCATCCCAGTGGATTTCCGCGCAACGCAGTCCAGCATACATCATTCATCAGAAGCAAGGCAGCCCCTGGCTTGCATGCCAGTTTAAAGCTTTCTTAGTTAATTTGTTAATTAATTAGAAATCTGTATTATTCGGACTGCAATTTCGGACTGTATTATTCTTTCATTTTGGACTGTATTATTTATTCGGACCCTCTGCGCGAGGGCATAATTGTAATAAGTGTGGGTGAGTGTGATGTATGTCTTCCAACCCCACGTCTTTCTTCCCTTTTATTTACCCGTTTATGATGGTTAGATATAGGGCATATTTCAATTAGCATACAGTATGACAGCATGTTTACATCATTCATCTGTTTTGCACGCACCAGTCTCGGCGCATCATACAAACTGCATTTGTATTTCAATTCCAAGTTGAGTACTTGATAGCTGTAGCATTCCATATGCCATGTTTAGAATAGCCGAGCCTGCTATAGTTGCATCTTTGCATGTGTTGCATTAGGCAATTCTGTGCATCTAGGATCATGCATGGATTTCTAATGAGTTTCTGTTTTGGCTTGGAGTACTCGGTGAGTTTTTATGCTTTAGCATCCTTGCATGCGTGTGAGTGTTGCCATGAATAGCATGCTTACCATGAGGCTATATGCTTATGTGATATAACTGCCTTGAATGCCTGTGGGTGGAGGTTGAGTTATTTGAATTGGGACAATTCATCAAATGTTTGTTTTAAGCCCACTAGATAGTGGCAAAATCATTGTTTTCTAAGCCCACACGAGGGTGGCAAATCCACGTCTTAGCCTACCTGCGGGTAGCACCATCAAACCATTTTCAAAAACAAACATGAAGTGTTTTGTTCCAATTCAGGCGATTCAGTCTATACTTGTATGCTGTGCGCATCACATAGTAACCTAGGCTAATAACCGGAATAAGAACGTACAATGTTTTCAAAAATCAGATATCATGGTTAGTAGAGGCCGGTCTTTGACCGGGCGAGCGGGGGTGCTCACGAAGTGACCTTCCCCAATCGTACCCAAGTTCCCGAGCCGAGGCAACTTTGGTGATGACGGACACGTGGCCTTTGGCACCGAGTCAGGGTTTCCTAAATTTCCCATTAAAAAATATTTAGGTGGCGACTCTGTATCTGGCAAAGCAGTCCATGTTTGGCACTTCTTTCAAAAATCTGTTTTCAAAACGATTTGCCGGATTTGGACTCTTTGGTTCAAGATCAAGAACCGTGACATTTGAGTCCTTCGAACTGTAGTGACCCGATATCGAACCAGAACGGGGGGGATTCGCACTCCCTTTCCCCGGGATGCGTTCGGGGACGTCTACAATAGGGGTGTTTTGGCTCTCTTTTAACTAGTATGTGCTTTACAGTGGAACTGTACAGGGATGTGCATAGCAGTTGTAAATTTGGTATCTGTTTTGGGGGCAGAATTCAGTGTGGAGTACAGTCATACAGCTTTGATCATGTATGTGGTGATAACATCTTAGCTGAGGTGCTGTGCGGTTTCTGATTACTGCTTTCTTTTGCTTTATTTCTTTTGCTAGGTAGTTTAAAACCATAACTTCAGAAAGTTCGGATATCCCCTAAGTACTTTGGACCCGGGTTAGAAGGCTTTGCAAAGCCAGGGGTCTTGTTCAGGGACAACTAGTGTTTGTTTCACTCCCACTGGTTACAAGACGGAGGAGAATCAGGCAGAATTCACCAGTTTGGTTTTTACAGCAGTCACCCCTCAACTCACTTGTACCCAGTCTGGTCTGCGAACGGTCATCTACTTCTAGCCCAGCACGTGATCAAACACCTATTCCAATGGCACATTATCCCCTAATCAGTATAGAAGAATTGATACATCATCTGCAGCAGACAATTGAGACCCTACAGCAAGATGCGGCCCGTCAGGCCGAGGTTATAATCCGACTACAACAGTAGCAACACCGATTGCGGCCTCCGCATCTCATGCACCTCCCACAGTTATTCCAATACCTGGAGCCACTGCTCAGATTGCCAATGTTCAAGAAAACTAGGGCAATACGGCAGAGCCAATCCCAGTACAAACATCTAAAGCCCCGATTTATTAGACCGAGTCTCCATTCAAGTTTGAGGTTAACCCAGTTGTACTCAAGGTCAATAAACTGGAAAAGTTATTCAAGAAAGCACAAGGGGTTAACTTCATCCCGGACATAGAAAACGGGTATACCGATTCTGCAGTGACATTGCCAAACTGGTTTAAAATGCCGCACATTGACCATTTTGACGGTTCCCAAGATCCGATGGTTCACTTACGGCTATTTTCAAACATCTTGAGGCCGATGGGCCTGACTAGATTACAGAAGTTGTCTCTCTTTGGCCGTACCATGTCAGGTATAGTGGCCAAATGGTATGCTAAATTGGAAGACTCTATCAAACAGAATTGGGAGGAGATGGCTGAGGCCTTCTTTGTGCAGTATTCGTACAATACCTAAATCGAGGTCACAACTCGTGATCTCAAGGCAACACGCCCAGAGCCAAAGGAGGGCTTTCCTGAATTTCTGACACGATAGAGGGCCAAAGCCTCGATAATGACCACAAGACCTTCCGAGAAAGAACAGATAAGGATGGTCATTTGCAACCTGCATGGTAAGTTATTGCAAAAGATGATTATCCTACCTCTTTCACATTTACAGAACTCCATGAAATGGGAGTGCAAATCGAGGATGCCATGAAGCAGGGCCTGATTACCGAGGAGAAGGAGTCGACCAAGAGGCCGTTTGTCCGTAGTTCCAATGCTACCAGTGGTAGCACAGCAACGAGGCCATCGAATCTAAGCGTTGTCACCACAACCAAGACTACTGACCCCTTTGCCAACACAAGCTCACAAACACTGCCTAACCCTACCTGATCCCAGAGGACCTTCAACCAACTATACATGTGTAACAACCCGAAAATTTAAGTTGTCTCTTGAATTTTCTATTAGTATTATTTAATTATAAATGAGAAAAACGTTAAATGTTTAATTAAATATTTTGTAAGAGTAAAGTAAAATAAAGTATAATTTACTTGCATCAGAGTCATTGGAAATAAAATTTTTAAAAAAAAACAATTACTTAAACTTCTCCATTTGAGGATAAGCTTGAGTTTAGGGCACAATAATGGCAAGGCGACGTGGCGTGACTACGTGTCACTCAAAACTTGCTGAGCAAGTAGTGTACACTGGTATATAAGGAGGGGTGATGCTATGGATAGAACATGGAGAAACAAATGGAGAAGGGGGAAGAAAATAGTAGGAGTAAAGAAGGTTTTGATAGTGAAAAGAAAGAGTGAGGTATTAAAGTTAAAGTGAGTTATATTATACCTTCAGTCACCATAATATATTTTACATATATTTTTAATTATCATAATTCATTTAATACAAGTTATATTTTATAACTTACATTTATATTTTAATTACGTTGATTATTTTCTAAACTCTACTTGCTTAAAATGAAGCCCATGGATATGTTTGTTTAAATTTTAAAAATTTTTTGACTATGACCTTATAAACAATTATATTTTGTAAGTACCACCACGGGAGTCCCATGCCTTAGGGGACTTAAATAACCATCGGCCTCTGTTTGGTCACTTTGTGGCCCTCTGTTGTCATGGATCTATTGACCTCTGTTCTGTGCGGAGCAAAGTGTTGTGCGGAGATAAGTGCTACACTATTGTGGGAGCCACCTCTATAATCCGTACGAGCCACCTCTTGAATCCGTATCTCTGTTCTGACTGTCACTCCTGTGACCTCTATTCTGTTCTGTTCGGTACCGTGGTTATTGTTATTTATTTACATAATCTCAGTTTTGCTACTTAAATAATTATTTGTTCAGATTAAGTTATCTTCAATATTTTAGTTACATAACTATCCATGGTTATTTTGTTTCCTTTATACTCTTGCATAATATTTCTCACTCCAGCATGTGCTTATAGCTGTTTATCAATTTTCAGGAAACAATACAATTCAGAAATAGCTTTTGGAAAGTCTTAGATGTAGGGCTGCAGAATAGACACACACAGCACTTTTATAATATTTTTATATGTAAATATCGGCCTTTGTAGTCAATAAATTTAGTAATAAAAATAGAAGCTTCGATGATTATTTTGATACCCTCACTTAAATATTGTTTTTGCTCGCATTTATTAATTTGTTCAAGAATTGGCTGGAGGTAACTTTAGTTACTGGCCATCACGATGCTTAACCCTTGGGTACGGAGAGCAGGTCGTGACAAATGGTATCAGAGCAATGGCTTATAAAAAAATAAATAAATCATCATTGGAGTATAGGACACACGCACATTTAAAAAGCAGGATAGCGGGTAATTGATACCTAAATATTATATTTTGTTAGTCGATTTAATTATATTATAATTTTATATTTTATATATATATTTATATATATATATATATATATATATATTTGTGCCTAATTCGTGAAGGATATTAGATATAATTTATGTTGGTTATAGTCAAAGAAGGAAAAGAAAACAAAGGATGTCGAGGTCAACTACCCACCAAAATTATAATATAATTAAATACATATAATTTCCAGTTCAGTATTCAAAAAAAAAAAAAAACAAATTCATTTCGACTTTTTAAAAGTGGGTTCAAATTTGAAAAATGCTAATTTTGAAACTATTTTCCATCAATGGAAAGTTCACAGATAAAAAAAATGGGAGTTCATCTCAAATTCTTTCAACTCTTGCATATGATTTTGTCATTTCATTTCTAGTCACTTGTTTAATTATGTTCTTATTTTATTTTATTTATTTTCATAAACAAAACCAATGAAAATTTTTTTAAGTCACCCGTTATTTCTCATTATTGGCCCAAAATAGTTTTTGACAAATCAACAGTGAGTTCTTTTTTTTTTTTTTTTTTTTTTTTTGAGGTAATGATTTAGCAGTATTTTATGTCAAATTAATCATCAAATTTATTCTTGATAGATATATTTATCAGAGTGCGCAGCGGATAGCTTACACATATGACAAATTTCGAGGACGAAATTTTTAAAAGTAGGGAATATTGTAACAACCCGAAAATTTAAGTTGTCTCTTAAATTTTATATTAGTATTATTTAGTTATAACTGAGAAAAACTTTAAATGTTTAATTAAATATTTTATAAGAGTAAAATAAAATAAAGTATAATTTACTTGCATCAGAGTCAATGAAAAAAAAATTTAAAAAAAAAAAAATAAACAACTACTTAAACTTATCCATTTGAGGATAAGCTTGAGTTTAGGACATAATAATGGCAAGGTGACGTGGCGCAACTACGTGTCACTCAAAACTTGCCGAGCATGTAGTGTACCCTGGTATATAAGGGGGGGTGATGCTATGGATAGAACATGGAGAAACAAATAGAGAAGGGGGAAGAAAATACTAGAAGTAAAGAGGGTTTTGATAGTGGAAAGAAAGAGTGGGGTATTAAAATTAAGGTGAGTTATATTATATCTTGAGTCACCATAATATATTATACATATATTTTTAATTACCATAATTCATTTAATACAAGTTATATTTTATAACTTATATTTATTTTATTATTTTTTGAACTCTACTTGCTTAAATTGAAACCCATGGATATGTTTGTTTAAATTTTAAAGAATATTTGACTATGAACTTATAAATAATTATGTTTTGTAAGTACCACAATGGGAGTCCCATGCCTTGAGGGACTTAAATAACCATCGGCCTCTATTTTGTCACTTAATGGCCCTCTGTTGTCATGGATCTATTAACCTCTGTTCTGTGCGGAGTAAAGTGCTGTGCGGAGATAAATGCTGCACTATTGTGAGAGCCATCTCTATAATCCGTACAAGCCACCTCTTGAACCCGTATATCTGTTCTGACTATCACTCCTGTGACCTCTGTTCTGTTATGTTCGGTACCGTGGTTATGGTTATTTATTTACATAATCTCATTTTTGCTACTTAAATGATTATTTGTTCAGACTAAGTTATCTTAAATATTTTAGTTACATAACTATCCATGGTTATTTTGTGTCCTTTATACTCTTGCATAATATTTCTCACTCTGGCATGTGCTTATAGCTTGTTACCAATTTTCAGGAAACAATGCAATTCAGAAATAGCTTTTGGAAAGCTTAGACGCAGGGCTGCAGAATAGACACACATAGCACTTTTATGATATTTTTATATGCAAATATCGGCCTTTTTAGTCAATAAATTTTGTAATAAAAATAGAAGCTTCGATGATTATTTTGATACCCTCACTTAAATATTGTTTCCGCTCGCATTTATTAATTTGTTCAAGAATTGGCCAGAGGTAACTTTAGTTACTGGCCATCACGATGCTTAACCCTTGGGTATGGGGAGCAAGTCGTGACAAATAGTATCAGAGCAATGGCTTATAAAAAAAATACATAAATCATCATTGGAGCATAGGACACACGCACATTTAAGAAGCATGATAGCGGGTAATTGGTACCTAAATATTATATTTTGTTAGTCGATTTACTTATATTATAATTTTATATGATTTTATATATATATATATATTTTTTGTGCCTAATTTGTGAGGGATATTAAATATAATTTATATTTATTATAGTCAAAGAAGGAAAAGAAAACAAAGGATGTCGAGGTCAAGCACCCACCAAAATTATAATATAATTAAATACATATAATTTCCAGTTCAGTATTCAAAAAAAAAAAAAAAAAAATTCATTTCGACTTTTTAAAAGTGGGTTCAAATTTGAAAAATACTAATTTTGAAACTATTTTCCATCAGTGGAAAGTTCACGAATAAAAGAAACGGGAGTTCATCTCAAATTCCTTCAACTCTTGCATATGATTCTGTCATTTTATTTCCAGTCGCTTGTTTAATTGTGTTCTTATATTATTTTATTTATTTTCATAAACAAAACCAATGAAATTTTTTTAAAGTCATCCATTATTTCTCATTATTGGCCCAAAATTGTTTTTGACAAATCAACAGTGAGTTGTTTTTGGTATTTTTTTTTTTTTTTTTTTTTTGAGGTAATGATTTAGCAGTATTTTATATCAGATTAATCATCAAATTTATTCTTGATAGATATATTTATCAGAGTGCGCAGGGGATGGCTTACACATATGACAAATTTCGAGGACGAAATTTTTATAAGGAGGAAAGATTATAACAACCCGAAAATTTAAGTTGTCTCTTAAATTTTATATTAGTATTATTTAATTATAAATGAGAAAAACTTTAAATGTTTAATTAAATATTTTGTAAGAGTAAAATAAAATAAAGTGTAATTTACTTGCATTAGAGTCATTGGAAATAAAATTAAAAGAAAGAAAAAACAATTACTTAAACTTATCCATTTGTGGATAAGCTTGAGTTTAGGGCATAATAATGGCAAGGCGACGTGGCGTGACTACGTGTCACTCAAAACTTGTTAAGCAAGTAGTGTACCCTGGTATATAAGGAGGGGTGATGCTATAGATAGAACATGGAGAAACAAATGGAGGAGGAAGAAAATACTGGGAGTAAAGAAGGTTTGGATAGTGGAAAGAAAGAGTGGGGTATTAAAGTTAAGGTGAGTTATATTATACCTTGAGTCACCATAATATATTTTACGTATGTTTTAAGTTACCATAATTCATTTAATACAAGTTATATTTTAATTACGTTGATTATTTTATGAACTCTATTTGTTTCAAATGAAACCCATGGATATGTTTGTTTAAATTTTAAAGAATATTTGACTATGACCTTATAAACAATTATGTTTTGTAAGTACCACTACGTGGAGTCGCATGCCTTGGGGGACTTAAATAACCATCGGCCTCTGTTTGGTCACTTTGTGGCCCTCTGTTATCATGGATCTATTGACCTCTGTTCTGTGCGAAGCAAAGTGTTGTGCGGAGATAAGTGCTACACTTCTGTGGGAGCCACCTCTATAATCCATACGTGCCATCTCTTGAATCTGTATATCTGCTCTGACTGTCACTCCTGTGACCTCTATTCTGTTTTGTTTGGTACCGTGATTATGATTATTTATTTACATAATCTCAATTTTGTTACTTAAATGATTATTTATTCAGATTAAGTTATCTTAAATATTTTAGTTACATAACTATCCATAGTTATTTTGTGTCCCTTATACTCTTGGCATAATATTTCTCACTCTGGCATGTGCTTATAGCTATTTATCAATTTTCAAGAAACAATACAATTCAGAAATAGCTTTTGGAAAGTCTTAGATGCGGGGTTGTGGAATAGACATACACAACACTTTAATGATATTTTTATATGTAAATATTGGCCTTTTTAGCAATAAATTTGGTAATAAAAATAGAAGCTCCGATGATTATTTTGATACCCTCACTTAAATATTGTTTTCGCTCGCGTTTATTAATTTGTTCAAGAATTGGCTAGAGGTAACTTTAGTTACTGGCCATCACGATGCTTAACCCTTGGGTACGAGGAGCAAGTCATAACAATATGACTTTCTCTCAAGCCGTGAAGGTGCTAGTCAAAAAAGGGCACCTCAAACCTTTGGAACCTCGCCCCACTGTCATATCCTTTCCCAGCCAAACACAACCCTGCAAAATACTATGCGTTTCACCAACAACATGGTCATGACAACGACCAGTGCTTTCGATTGTATCATGGGATTCAAGATCTCATTGACAACAAGGTGATCGTATCACCCCCAAACGCCAAACGTAACCACAAATCCACTCCCAACCCACAATCAAGTTCCTCCACCTCGAAATCTAAACCTGATCCATACATTGGCCACTTCCTATGACCCCAGCGTATATATTATCCCTTCCCACCCACCAAGACCGACGGTGTTCATTCCCAAAAGCACAGATATGTGCATGATGGACACATCAATACTCCCACCTAAGCCAATGGTGGTGACATTTGCAGGAAAAGAGAGGTTGATCTCGAAGGAGGGTGCTAGTCCTGAGGACTTACCTGATGAGGTGTATGATCTAAGCTACTACATTGTGCTAACTGGTCAAATCAAGC
This sequence comes from Camellia japonica, assembly GCA_030407325.1. Classification (NCBI taxonomy): domain Eukaryota; kingdom Viridiplantae; phylum Streptophyta; class Magnoliopsida; order Ericales; family Theaceae; genus Camellia; species Camellia japonica. The sequence continues at coordinate 173,012,252 of JAPPVO010000031.1, read as the reverse complement.
CTAAATTGGTGCTGCCAGTCTCGGTAAACATCAACATCGTTAGAGACGATGGTCGCAACCAGGGATTGGATGATCTAGCAGAACTCGAGGAAGATTTGGACAACCTGCAGTTCTTAGACGAGTAGAATCAAAGGGATGTACATATCGGCTGGTTCAACTTGAACGGATCAATTAACAACTCTAGATGGCTGAGTGATGAGCCAGATAAGGAAGAAGAAACTGGAATGAAACCAAAGGAAAGGAAGCAAAGATCGCTGGAGTGGCCGGAAGGGTTGATGAGAAAAGAAAGTTGCCGGAGAGTGCTGGTATGGAAAATTCAGCCCAGGAAGTGAATGCTGTGAGCACTGCGGATACGAAACAAGAAGCTGTACTGAGGTAGTTTAAACGAGAAAATATTGAAGACAGCCGGGAAGTTGTAATTTCCCAACACCCTATAGGGGATACCTATGATATGAAGGTGATACAAGCAGAGCCGGATAACTGTTTATCGGTCGTTAAGGGGAAATGGTGGGACGATAATGATTTATATCTGGCCCACACCGATGAAGGCTGGGGTGAGTGCCTTTTGGACAACACGTGGTATGCTGAAGAAATAGACCATCTGACAAGAAGTGGGCGGTATTTTAAGCCGCCCCAGCTGGATCAAGCAGAGGCGTCTAGAAAGAACAAAGAGGCCGAGAAACAGAAGAAGAAACAACTAGAAGAAGAGCCAGTATTGAAACAGCTCAAGAAAATTCAAGCTGACATCTCCATCTGGGGTCTTCTCATGGCCTCAAGGGTACACTAACAGGCAGTATTGTCGGTAATGGACAAGGCTAAATTGTCCATTGACACCACGCTCGAGCAACTGGTAGGTTTGGTTTTTCCAAGTGGTGCTAGGCCAACCCTTACCTTCTCTAACAAAGAGCTACCACCGGAAGGCTCGGCTCACAACTAACCATTGTATATATCTATGGAGTACAAAGAGAAATGGGTGCCGGTGGTGTTGGTAGATACCGGTTCGACCATAAATGTCTGTCCTTTCCACACCACCTATGCAATTGGCCTCAAACCAGCAGACTTTGTTCCCACAGCCCAAGTAATCTGGCTATATGATAATACAAGTAGAGAGGTCATGGGCATAGTGCCAGTCAGAGTCCAGGTGGGCCCAGCTAAGCACGAGGTTGACTTTCATGTCTTGGATGTGTCGGCCACCTTCAATTTGCTGTTAAGGAGGCCCTGGTTGCACCATGTAAAGGTTGTCTCCTCCACTCTTTACCAGATGTTGAAATACCCTCATGGGGGAGGAGTGGCGATTGTTTTTGGAAATTCGTTCATCCATTTGCCGCCAGAGGTAACTATGCTAGTGCTAGAGATCACCCATGGAGGGAATGATGTATTCCTCTCAAGATTCACTCTAGCTGAAGCCCAGGTAGTGAAGACCATTCTGGCCGCAGACGAAGGCATGTATGTCAGCGCCCAGTCCATCTATTTTATGAACAAACTGCAACACGTTCCAAGAATGGGACTTGGAAGGAGTGGTCAAAAAGGTGTTACAGCACTCATAGATGTGCCACACAACCCACATGCCTTTGGATTGGGCTATGTGCCCACTAAAGAAGACTGGATCAGGAAGGGGGAAGAAATGAGAGGCAGAGCCAAGGCCAAGCAAGTCGGGAAACACTATGAGCTCATCCATAGGCCAATCCAGGGAACACTAAATGGCCGTTTTGTTTGAGAAGGAGAGGACTTCCCTTTTTGTGGCTTTCCCAAGCCTTGGGTGAATTCCTCGAAGCAGCATGTCCCCGGGTTCGAGATCTTTTTTGACCTGCAACTGCAGGACAGTGATGATGAGGAAAGGGCTTAAACAAACATCAGAGCACAGATGGTGACTCAGATGGCAGTGAACTTGGAGTAGGGGCAGCACTAACTAGTCTCCTGACAGATCATGTGGCCGACCTAGAGAACTTGGGGGATAACCTTTATAGCGATCCCGATTTTGACCCAACACTCATGGTAGTCCAGACTTGGGTTTATGGTTTCTGAATGTTGTTCACTTTCATTTTCTCCTTAATCCTCCTTACATTTGGTTATTGGATTGTTGTTGTGCATTTGGAATAGGTTGGTTGCTTGTTTTTCCAAACCTTTGTTGCCTAGATTTTTACTCTTCTGCTTGAGCGGCCATTCTTCCACTCGAGCGGTAAGCGTCTTGTTCATTGTTCTTGGCACTCAAGCTGCCTTTCTTGCGCTCGAACGAAACAATTTTTTTGTGTCTGACGGTCGAGCATTAACTCTTGCGCTCGAGCGGACTGTGCGTATATCAGATCGCGAAAATGACTTTTTACATCACTTTTTCAAATCTTTTCTTCCAAAAATCCTAAGGTGAGACACTCTCTCTCTAAAATACTCTCTCTCTCTCTTTTTCTCTCTCTCTTTCTCTCTCCACATTTTCTTCTATATTCGTTGATCTCTCCGCCCTAGTGTATTTGGGAAAAAGGGTAGAGCATCTTGAGAGCTCTGTTTTGATCGATTGGAGTTTGGTTTCGGCATCATTAAAGTTTTGTCTTCGCTCCATTGATCTTCTAAACTTGAGGTAGGGACTTTATACACCTTAATATGAGTTTTAACTTAGTTATAGGTTGTTGTGTGAAAATTGTGAGATTTGGGGATGTTTTGAGCAAACCTAGGGTTTGTGTTCAAGTATGAAAAGAGGGGTTTCTATGTGGGTGTTACATAAATGATTATGGGGTTTGGATATGAGATCATCTTGTGTTAAAATAGTTGATTTTGGCCTTTGGGTTAATATTGCGAAAATGGGGAGTTTTGCCCTAAAATGTCTTGAATAATTATTTTGTATAATTAATGAAATTTGTATGGAAAATGTGCAATTAAGAGGATGTATACATGAATGGTGTTGTTGGATTTGTTTAATCACTCACCTATGGAAATTTGATGATTTATCTGTTATAGAGATTGTATATCTGTTTAGAAATATCTGTTTTGGGCTGTCAGTGAAGGATAGTCATGATTGTTGTAGACATTGCATGTAGATTAGGCGAATTGAAACTAATCCCTTAACCATTATCATTGAATATGATTATGAATGATATACATTGTATATGTATGATATTTGGGAGGAGAAAGAGGATGTACTCCATGTTTTGAGGAGAAGAAATGGGATGGACTCCATTGAACAAAGTTGGCCTGTGTGTCCAGGGTAAAAGTCCCGAAAACCATTCGTATACATGGGTGCCGATTCCCGTGGACAAAATTTTCGTAAAATGGCAAATAGAAGTGAATGTATTTATATGATGATTTTATCTGTTGGAAACTTGTGAGGTATAACCTCTGTTGACGAATTAAATGTAGTGGATGTAGCTATTGAACCAGAATAAATGAATTGATATGCAAGTTTGGCATAACATGGTTATGGAAAAGAGTTACACGGATTTTTTCAGAGGACAATAAACATGTGCATCATACTTATATCTTGTTAATTCTCATATATTGTGTTAGTATGTTTCTACTGGGCTTTGGCTCACCCTACTTGGGAACCATTTTCAGGTGTTAGAAACATGCCTCCGCCGAGATAGTAGTTTGGTGAGACTTGGAGCAAGTGCTTCCTTTTGTTTTATTAATTTTGTATAGCTAAGGGCTAAGTTGTATTGAGTTAGACTTTTCCTTTTGTTGTAACCAAGCAATGTCTTGGAAAGGTGTAAGCGCGTAGGGCATTTATTTTGTTGATTATTAACTGGTAGTATATGCTATAGATTCAAAATGAACATTAATGAATGTATACTGCATGTGTTATCCCTTGTAATACGAGCTCTGATGAATGAAAGCATATTATTTCTATTAACATTCAGTTTTAAGAATTGGATTTATTGTAATAATTTGGAGGCGTTACAAACTTATTGTCTCCGTGATCGGGGAAGAACTGGGTGTGAACCCAACTAGTGGCATTTTAGATGCATCAGGGGTACCATCTCTTATCTGGTAGCTGGAGGAAGTTTATTTGTCCAGTTCTGAATCAGGTGATGAGCTAGAATCAGATTCCACTGAGTCTGTGGGGTCAGGATCAGATTCAAGTTCTTCTGAGTCTGGTATTTCTGGAGGTGGTAACTCGGAGACCAAAGTCCTGTCTAGGTCTTCATTCAACTTTTCTATTGAGTCCGTAACCAAAGATTTGGACCTTTTGAATAAGAACTCCACAGATTCTGTGTACTTTTCTGTGCCATTGGTTTATTGTATTGACCAAGATTTTTAGAATTTTAATAAAAACGAAGGGAAAGAAATTCTTCTGGCTTTGAAAAACTTGATTAATCGATAGGAGCAAAGGTTTGCTAAACCCTGTACTGATGAAATCATTGACATTAATGTGGGTACTAGAAGGATCTGTGCCTGGTCCAGATCAGGTCCACGTTGTCTTCGGAGGAGCGCGAACGTTTAATCGCTTTGTTAAAAGATTTCAAAGATGTTTTCATATGGTCCTACGAAGACATGAATAGAATCAATCCTGAGATTGTACAGCATTAGATCCCTCTTAAGCCTGAGGCCTAACCAGTCAAGAAGAAGTTACGTAGCATTCGTCTGAATTGGGCGCTGAAAATCAAGGAAGAGGTCACCAAGCAAATTGAGGCAGGTTTCTTGTTAGTATCTGAATATTCGACTTGGTTGGCCAATATCGTCCTAGTGCCGAAGAAGGATATAGAATTCGAGAATATGTAGACTTCCGAGACTTGAACAGAGCCAGCTCGAAAGATGACTTTCCTCTATCGCACATTGATGAGTTAGTGGATTTCACTGCAAGCCATGCTTTGCTATCATTTATGGATGGGTTTTCTGGGTACAACCAGATTCTGATGGCGCCCGATGATAGAGAGAAAACTGCATTCACTACGCTGTGGGATACCTACTGCTACTGGGTTATGCCGTTTGGTTTGAAAAATGCTGGAGCTACCTATCAGAGGACTGTGACCACCATTATGCACGACATGATCAACAAAGAAGTTAAGGTGTACGTGGACGACATGATTGTCAAGTCCAAAGAACGAGAGGGCCACTACACTACCTTGGAGAAATTCTTTCAACAGATTAAGGAATACAGATTGAGGTTAAACTCGTAGAAATGCATCTTCAGCGTAACGGTAGGAAAAATGCTGGGCTTTCTGATCACACAGAGGGGCAATGAAGTAGATCCTTCCAAAATCAAGGCCATCCTAGAAATGCCACCACTGAGGACTGAAAAGGAGATGGGTGGCTTTCTGGGTAAAGTGCAATTCATAAGATAGTTTATTTCCAAATTAACCTTAACTTGTGAACCACTATTTGGCCTCCTGAAGAAAGGGAAGAAATTCTGATGGGATGATCGCTGTCAGTTTGCCTTTGAGTAGGTTAAGCAGTACCTCCAGAATCCACCTGTGTTGTCACTACTAGAGCTAGGGAAGCCTTTGATTTTGTACTTGTCAGTAATGGACACTACCATGGGATGTATGCTCGCTCAGGAATCTGAAGATAGGGTGGAGAAACCTATCTACCACTTGAGCAAGAAAATGCTAAATTACGAGACCCGCTATACTCTGTTGGAGAAAGCTTGCCTAGCCGTGGTATGGGCTACTAGGAAGTTGAGGCACTACTTATTAGCTCACTCTGTAATCCTGGTTTTGAGATTAGATCCCATCAAATATCTCTTTGAGAAACCGACGCTTACGGGTAGGCTAGTTCGTTGGTTGCTCATTCTCTTTGAATTTGATCTCAAATATGTCACCTGCAAGTCGATTAAGGGAAGAGCTGTAGCAGAGTTCCTAGCAGACCACCCGGTAGAAAGAGAAGAGGCAGTGGAATACTTGTCCCCAGATGAAGCCATTCTGTAAGTTGAAGAGGAAACTTAGATGATGTACTTTGACGGAACGTCCGATCAATACGGTTATGGGATAGGTGTGTTGCTGATAGCACCCGACGACTTCCATATACCCTTAGCTTTCAAACTCCGATTCAAGGTGTCCAATAACGAAGCAGAATATGAAGCGTGTATTGCTGGTTTAGAAGCTGGGCAATAAGGTTAGATGTCATCGGGGACTCGAACTTAGTTGTTTCTCAAGCAAACAGAGACTAGAAAGTCAAAGAAGAGAAGATGAAGGTTTACTATCAGACCCTAGACATTCTGATTCCGCGGTTTGAAAAGTTGACATTTACACATCTATTAAGAGAGAACAACAGGTTTGCTGATGCTTTAGCAACTCTATCTTCTATGGTAGACATCCCACTTGGAGTCTGGATGCGTCCGATTATCATTGAGCAGAAATACACGCCAGCTTATGAAACTATTGCCGCGATAGATGAAGTGCAAGACAAAAACCCCTGGTACTATGATAGTTGGAACTTCTTGGAAAATGAGACGTATCCACCAGGGGAAAATGACAAGGACAAATGGGGAATACAACGAATAGCCATCCAATTTATCATTTGCGAAGGTAAGTCATATAAAAGAGGTCATCTGGGAATACATAAGTTGTGTGTGGAGGAAGAGGAATCGAAGTGCCTCATGGAGGTTATCCATGGCGGAGAATGTGGAGCGCATATGAATGTTGTGATGCTAGCTCAGAAGATTCTCAGGCAAGGTTATTACGGATCCACCATGGAGGAGGATTGTATTGGTTTTGTACGATGATGCCACAAATGTCAAATTCACGCCAATCGCATGAATATTCCGCCATCAAAACTGTACAACATGACTTTGCCATGGTCGTTCTCAATCTGGGGAATCGAAGTTATTGGTGCTGTCACGCCAAAAGGGTTGAATAGGCATGAATATATCTTGGTGGTGATTGATTACTTTACAAATTGGGTGGACGCTCAATCCTATGCAATCTTGAAGGCATCGCATGTGGCCAAATTTATCAAAAACAATATCATCTGCCAGTACGGAGTCCCAAACGAGATCATATCAGATAATGGCTTCTATTTCAAGAAAGATGTGATAGACTTGCTGGACAAATACAACGTGGCTTTTCATAAGTCACCAACATACAGGCCACAAACTAATGGAGCTGTTGAAGCCCCCAATAAGAATATCAACAACATCTTGCAGAAGATGGTTGAGACCTACAGGGCTGGCCAGATAAACTGTCACTCACACTCTGGGGCTACAGAACCGCGATCCGGACATCTACAGGGACAACTCCTTATTCTCTCGTCTATGGGATGGAAGCCGTTTTGCCAATTGAAATTGAAGTCCCATTGCTAGGAGTTATGGCTGAGTGTTAGATAGCAGAAGCGGACTGGCAACAGAGCAGATTTGAGGAGTTAATGTTGTTTGATGAGAGGAGGCTAAAAGCATTGTATCATGTTCAGGGCTATCAGCGCAGAATTGCCAAGGCTTTTAATAAGAAAGTTAAGTCCCGAAATCTCAAGGAGGGAAACATGGTGCTAAAAGACAACTGAACTCCCATCCATGACCCTAAGGGAAAGCTCAGACCCAATTGGATTGATCTTTACATCATCAAAGCTATCTGGTCAAGAGGGGCAGTTATTCTTATGGACCTAGATGGCCTAGAATTTTCACAACCGATCAACATGGACAAGATGAAGAAGTACTACCTCTAAGAGGTTTGCTAGGTCGAAAACCCAAAAGGGCGACCTAGGCAAAAGTTAGAGCATGAAAAATTAGAAATAAAGAAAAACTGAGCTCGTAATGTTGAAAACCCTAAAGGACGACTTTGGCAAAAGTTAGAGCGGAAAAGGAGAGAGTTAATACTTGAGTGAACCTGAACTGAACTACATAAGGCCTGATTCCCATCTTTGGGATATGTAGGCAACTTCATCTTGAAGTTTGGCCATAACCATCTCTAACTCAACTGTCCCGTCCATTTTTTTGATCAGGTCATCTTTGTGATCTTCATTCTGGGAAGAAGAGCTGGTTATAATGTAGAGCAGTAGTGGTGTTCAAACAGGGGCAATTATGATCTTGATTAGGGGTTGTACATCTTGAGGATTGATTTTATGCATGTTAGGTGATGATCATTTTCGAAACTGGTTTTGGAAAGTTTTAATAAAAGTTGATTTTGTTCAAAATTTTACCTTTTACAACTTAGACCATTTTTGGACCAAAAGGAAAATTTTTAGTGCTCACAACTTTAATTCCATTGATTTCAACATAAAGTTCCTCAACTCTCTTATACAAATCAAAGTTGTTTTTACATCATAAAACTGGAAAAGAAAGGTCAAAGTAATAAACTAGGGGCATAGACTAGTCAGGTGCTCCTGTGTCCTCTGCTCGTGCTTGTGGAAACTTCTGAAACCAAAGTGGGCTCAGTTTGAGCCTCATCCTTGAGCCCAACCAAGCACTCGCCGAAAAGGCATAACTGAAACTAGGGGCAGGGGCTAGAAGCTCTCTTGTCCTCCAGACAGTGAGGTACCTAGTCAAGTGTGAAGCACGAATCGGGAATGAAGCCGGTTATTCTACCCCCTCATCTAGGCAGGTCTGATCATGCTCGAACTACCGTCTAAACTGGAAGGGAAAGTAAAACATGCAGTGCGTGAGGCCAATCAAATGTATGCCAGGCTGCCGAGTCATGCTATAGCTTATCTTAATCAGGTTAAGCCAGGGGCAACGCCAAACTATGTCAGCTGCAGATCTGCTGCACATCCAGTTGCACCACCAACCTTCGTTGGGAAAATCCACTAGTCGTTGGCAGAAGAAATAAGCTTGAGCTGAATACTTGGGCCAAGAGTCCACCACCTTCAGCTTATCTATGAGCCATACCTAGAAAGGGATGAAAAATAAGAGGGATTAAAGAATAAAGAGATATACGTTGAGAGAAAAGTAAGGAAAGGGTTTTGAGAGAAAAATAGAGCATGAGTGCTGAGTGATGTGAGAAACACATATCAGAAAGGATGGAAAATAATACCTGAAGAAGTAGTGGACTCCCTGCATATTTGATGGTTTCTTGCCGATGAAAAGCATCTAAGCCCATCAGGATCTCGGCCAGCGCCAAACCGATGCAGCTCTTACCTTCTTTCAGACATTGGGCCACTTTGATCAACCAAATGCTGGTTCCACCATGACTAGGGGCAAGAAGGAAATGTGCAAGCATGTATAAATAGAGGGCATGTTGCCGAAAACCTCGCTAGAGAAGGTCTCCTTTGTCACTAATGTCAGAAAATCAATGAATCAAGTTGGGTATGTCTAGCTCTCCGTCATGGGCCAAAGACCAAGCTTCGTGCCAAGTGAGCCCACACATTCATCCCAAAGCTTGGGCATGGCCAAAACAGGGCTGAGGTATTATTTCCTCATCGAGCCGGGTTTCCATCAAAGCGCGAAATTCTTCAAGAGTTGGGCACATTTCCTGTGTTCCGAAGCGAAGTACATGGGTAATGAGGTCCTAGCATCGGGCTGCAACATGGAGGAACGGAAAACAAAGTGGAGTGTGGCTCAACAGAAAAGGTGCATTTATGCCGAAACCCTAAAAATTTACCTTTTCTGTGCCGTCTAAAGTGGCTATCCATTTCGTGAGCTTCTCGACAAGGAATATCTCCATTTGTGGAAGAAACAGTAGCTAAAATGAGGTTCTGGAGAAGAAATCATGAGGGAGGACCTTTTGTAGAAGATAGGGTTGTGAGTGGAGACCAATTGTCAATATTCTGGTGGTTCTTTACATTAGTGGCCAGCAGGCCACTAATTGTGGCCGACAACCCACCTTTTGTGGCCGGCAAACCCCCATTTCTGGCCTGTCTTCCACTTGTGTCTTGGGCAGTTTTGGCAGCCTGGTTTTTGTCTGATCTTTGTGTTTTGAGGCTTTGTTTTGAGTCTTTTGGTTTTAGCAAGTGTATATATCTGTGTTTGAGTTGTTTTTGCTTTGTTTATTGAGTTGTATTTTGTATTTTGGTCGTTGGTTGCCTCATTACCCGATTAAGAACATCGTGCCAATACAAGTGTTCATTTTCAAATTGAGTTCCATTTCCATTTTCATGCAAATATGGTGCTCATAATGCAAAAACAATAAAAACTGTGAGGTTTTATTCCGATCATAGTTTTTACAAAAGGGAGTACAAGTTTCAAGAGCAAAAGTAAAACCTATCTGAAGCTATACATGTACTAAGCTACCAAACAAAAAAAAAACTAAGTAAAAAGTACAAAAATCAACGCCAGTCATCTCAAGCTCGAGAGGCCCTCTTCGTCCTCTTCCTTGGAGGGGACTCAGGGGCACTGTCTCCATCCACACCGCTGTCAGAATCACTCTCTAAGCCAGAGCCAGTCTCAGTATCTCCGCTTCCTACCTTAGAGCTGGCCTTGACATCATTTCCGCTCCCAGACCCCGAGCCAGTATCATCATCCCCACTCTCAGGTGACTCAGAATGTTGACTCGCTGCCTCCTCAGAGTCGTTGGTCTCGACATCATCATCACTCAAAACGGGCTCCGAGGGATTGCTCCGGCCTCGGGTACCCCTATCCCTGCCTTGACCGTGGCGCACATCTCGGCCACATGCTGGGGCCTGTCTCTCTCTCCTCCCTGCTACTAGAGGAGGTGCTACAGGTGCTGATGCTACTGCTGCCACTGATGCCCTTGGAATCTGGAAAAATAGTTGTCAACATATCAGCTACAGTGTGTGTATCATGTGTATCAGATGCAAGCATAGTATGCAGAATGAGTATCCTGTAACAATCAGATATAGTATGAGTACAGTGTGCCAATGCAGTGTGTCAGTGCAGTTTAGGGAAGACTATAGTGAAAGTGTTAATGTATCAGTGGGAATATGATGCTGTGATACATAAATGCATATTGAAATAGAGGAAACTACCTGAATACCGTGGAGACCAAGCAGCGTCTCTCTCCTCTGTACCATGCCAACCAGAGAAGCAACTAGCTCGAGGAGGCTCTCTGTATACTCCGTAGGTTCCTGTAAATGCATTTGACTGATCAATATCTAGAATAAACATATCTGAAATGAAAATGTGGGGTACAAATTGTAAAGTGTAGTCCATACTTGAGGTGCGCCTTGAGCTCTGATATATCCGTGTCCTGCCTTTGCTGGCTCAATTTGGATCTGGTAGGCTGTCCCGGTCGACCGCCAACATATAAGCACAGTGGAAATCTCCAGCTAACCGGTAGTCTGCCCAACGGGAGGGGCCCCTCTAGTGTCGGCCCTAGTCGCCCGAGTCACCTCACCCACCACAAGAGCTCCTGCTGCCTCGCCTGCGCGAACGCCTATTAGCGGGGGCATGAGATAAGTCTAGATGAACGTTACGTAGTCACCCTCCGCTCTGAAGAAATCAGCGTCTAGGCCCGCCATGAATTGGATGATCGCCTCAATTGGAAGGCTATCTGCTGTCCTTATGGACGCTGGGGGTAGCATCGAAATTATCGGATCGAGCGACCCTACAGTCTGGCGTATAAACCTCTCACTCAAAAACCAGGCCCGGTAGATTGGTCCCTCTAGCAAAATCTGGGACCAGGATGTAGCCCAGGCCTCAGCGTACTGGTCCCTCACACCAGCCGGCATGGTCGTCCAAGGCTACCATGTAATCTGTAAACAGAGAATGTACAGATTGTTAGTTGCTATTAGTTGTCGAAATATGAATCAGAGCAATAGTAAAGTGGGAATGACTATGAGTCTCAAGTTACCTCATCAGTAGCCACCGTGTCGAAGTATTAGCGGAAGAAGGCGAAGGTCGTATCATCGCGTCTCCTATGCTGGCACCGACCGATATACTGACATGAGTATGACATTACCGGGGGGATCTCATTGACAGGCTCTGGAGCTAGGGCCGAGAAGTAGGCATAAACCCACAACTGCAAGAAAATGGTGGCAGTGTTATCAACAATGTATGAATGGATGTAGAAAGTGAAAAGCAGAAAGCATAATGCATGAACAGATATAAAGAAAAGTGCAAAGTAGAAAGCACAATGCATGAATAGATATAAAGCAGAAAGTGAAAAATAGAAAGCATAGTGCATGAGTAGATATCAAACATATATAAAGCAGGAAATGTAAAGCAGAAAGCACAAGTAACCAAGTTGAAGGTGCAGTGCATACCTCCCAAGCTCGCTAGTAACCTGCAAAGCGCTCTTCCCTTATGCAGGAAGTGGAGCTCATGTAGCCATAAAGGGTGGTGAGGCCAGATCCACCCCAGTCGTAGAATCGGACCTGGGGCAAGGTCACCAAGGCGCTCAACAAATATAGGCCTACGGTGTTCCACCTGTTTGAAAACAAGGTGGTACAGAGGTGGAACATCAAGAAGCCCCAGGCATACTGCTCCACCTCCTCCGGTAACTCGGGCTCGCTCCCACGAAAGCGCTCAGAGAACTAGCTGTATCGCACCATCGCTAGTCTGTATAGAGGTGGATACGCTCTGAGTAGGTGGATCCAAGCTACCTCCCACTCACCTATGTCCATGTTGAAGGGGATCGGATCACCCGCTTCTCTTAAGCTTGTGAGCATGGCGAAGTCGTAGGGAGTCATCCCCATCTCCCCAGCAGAAGAGAGGTGGAAAAAGTTGGTGGTGTCTTACCACCTCTCCACTAGTGCTCCGAGAAGAGCTCGGCTCGCTATATGCCGTGACAGTCCGAAGCAGAATAGGCCAAAGCTGGCCTCGTTGAGAAGGTCGCGGACCTCGAGAGGGAGCTCATCATACCAGTCTCTCATTGTCATCGCCCCATAGCCCTTGTAAGCACGAGAGTCTTCTAGTGGCAGAGAAAAAGTGAAGTAGATGAAATACAGTGATGAAAGAGCATTCAGCTAAAAGCCAGTGCAATAGTTAAAGGAAAGACAAGAATGCATGAAAATAGAGTTCGTACCTCAGTAGTGCTGAAGGAAAGATGGGAGTCCGGCTCCTTAGCAGAAGGTCCTCCGTCGGGCCACCAATGAAATTGCTGAAGCGCCTGATGCCTCCAGGCTGCAGTATATGCATGCGAGGATGATAAGTCATGGGATCAAAGGGTCGTATCCTTAGTGGTAATGGCTCCGGCTCGAGTTCTGGAGCGAACTCCGCCTCAAGATCAGCTGCGATGCCCTCCGCTGCCTTACCAACCTCAGTGATTGCCGGCTCCTTAACCTCGATATGGGGTGATACTAGAGGTGGAACCTCAGGAGGAGCACCGTCACGAGGAATATCATCCACCATCTAGAAAGTGGGCAAACAATGGGTGAAAAATGAGGAAAAACCACATAGTAAGTTAGCCTAATAAATCGGAACAAGAACATATAATGTAAATAAGATTCACATCATGATTAGTAGAGGCCGATCTTTGATCGGGCGAGCAGGGGTGCTCAATTCATGACCTTCTCCTCTCATACTTAAGTTCCTGAGCTGAGACAAACTTGGTGATGACGGACACGTGGCCTTTGGCACGAGTCATAGGTTTCCTAAATTTTCCAAAAATATTTAGGCGGCGACTTTGTATTTGACATAGCAGTCTATTTTTCGCAATTTGATTCAAAATCGATTTTTCAAAAGATTTGTCGGATTTGGACTCTTTGGCATTTATCTATTTCACATTGCACTTGTGAGATCAGATTTAGAACCATAGGAGTCCGATACTATAGGGCTTATTCGTCTTCCAAAAGGAGCGCGAAAGGTCGAGCTACAGTAAGCAATTTTGAACTCTCTCTCTCTCTCTCTAGCGATCTCGGTTTCCCTTTCTTTGTTTGTTGTATTCCGGACTCGGTTCCGTGGAGTTGGTGGTTGTATATCTTGTTGTCATCCTTTAATTCCATATGTTTGAGTTTTAGGATGTGTTGGGCGTGTTTCGAACAGGTAGGTTGAGTGTTGGTCTCAAGTGTTGTTGCCCAGAATTTTGGTGTTACGCTCGAGCGGAGTTTCATTTTTGGTTGTCCGCTCGAGTGAGCCTTCTTGCGCTCGAGCGGGGTTTACACCCTTCCAGTATTTCGTGTTCCTGCAAAACTTCTGCAGGTGTGTTTTCTACGCTCGAGCGGGTTTCCTACGCTCGAGCGGGTAGCGCTCGAGCGGGACTTTTGGCGCTCGAGTGGGTAGTTCTTTTTCTGAAAAGTTCTGGGAGATGAAAATCTACGCTCGAGCGGACTGGTCTTTCGCGCTCGAGCGGGTGTGTTTTGTCTTTGTGTCTTGGCGCTCGAGCGGGAATTCTTGCGCTCGAGCGGACCTAGTTTTTTGTTCTTGACGCTCGAGCGTCCTGTTCTACGCTCGAGCGGGAGAGTCGTATATCAGTTGATAGTTAGGCTATTTTAAATCACTTTTTACTTTCCTTTCTCTCTCTTACTTTTCGAAAACAGCCATTGGAGAGCTTCTCTCTTTAAAAACTTACCTTCTCTCTAAGTATTGATCTAGTAAGAGTGATCCTTCACTCTTTAGCCTTTATAAAAAGTGTGTTGATCGTCGAGGGCTTCATTTTGATCCAAAAAGTTTGAAGTTTGGAGCACTTTGAGTTTGGTCTTCTTCGTCCTTTGAGCTCCGAATTTGAGGTAGGGATTCCTACTCACTCTTATGGGCTTTGACCTAGATTTTGAGCTTTTGTATAAATGGTTTTGGGTTTTGAAAGTTAGGGTTTCAAATGTGTAATTTTGAAAAGAGGGTTATGTTTATTTTGAACCATAAACATGTATTTGGGTTTCAAAATGAGTATATTGATGTTATTGGTAATATTTAGACCCTTGGGGTTAATATTGAGAGATGGGAGGAGAAAGCCCTAAATTGTGCATGAATTAATTAGTGTAATTAATTTGGGAAAGTTATGGGTTTGTGAAATTGAGTTGAATATAACGAAATTGGCTCATTATGAGATGGAATAGTGGAGTCGGATTTATAAATCACTCACTTTTGAAAATGCGGATAATTTATCTGTTAGTGCTTTTATTATTTGTTTAGAAATAACTGCTTTGGGCTACCGGTGGAGGGTGGTCTTGATTGTTGTAGACAATGCATGATGATTAGGCAAACTAAACCTGATCAATTGATGTGTCATAGAATATGACGGTTGAAATAATACATTAACTTTATGTATTGATTGAATGTGTATATGATCTGTGTTTATATACATTGTTTTGTGTGGGAGGAGATAGGGGATGTACTCCACGGTTTAGGGGAAGATAGGGGATGGACCTCTAAACCGGATATTGTTTGGGAGGATATAGGGGATGGACTCCGTTGATACAGCTCATATGCTTATCAGTTGAAGCGTTGATACAGCTCGTATGCTTATCAGTTGAAGTTTTGATACAGCTCATATGCTTATCAGTTGAAGTGTTGATATAGCTCATATGCTTATCTATTGATGTGTTGATACAGCTAGTATGCTTATCTATTGTGAAATGGGAAATGTTTAAGATGAGTTACTATCTCATCTGAATTGTTAGGCCAGGTTCTGGCCCATAGTTATGAATAGAGAATTGGATAAGAAATGGAAAATAAATTGAAACATGGACACATTTGTCATGTAATGGAAATGGTTTATGAATTGATTCATGTGAGTCAAACATTTATCAATTACTAATGTCTTAGTTACTGCTCATACTATGTTTAGCATATCTCTACTGGGCGTTGGCTCACCCTATATAGGACATCATTTTCAGGTACAAGTAGCATGCCACCTCCAAGGACATAGCTTGGGAGGCTAGAGGCAGACAGACTGTTTTGTTGTTTTACTTTCTTTTGATCTATTACATGTAAATTCAAGCCAAGGGCTCAATATGTATTTGAGTTAGCACTCTTCTTTTTGTAACCAAGTGTTAACTTGGAAAGCTGTAAGCCTATAGGGCACTTGCTTTTGTTGTTAACATGTAATACTTTTGTAAGAACTACTCTGATGAATAGAAATGTGTTTATTTCTCTTATATCATTGCATGTCTAAACATATGGGTTTGATGTATTATTTTGAGGGCGTTACACACTCTCTCTCTCTCCCTCTCTCTCTACAGTGCTCTCCATTCTCTCTTATCCCAGAAAGCTAACTTGATCGTCAGAGGGTTTTTTCGGCAAACCCATCCGCCAAGTAGCTCACATTTGTTTCTTTCACAGTGCGATAGAGTTCTAACGGAGTGAAATAAGCTTGGTAGCAAGGAGGTACGGAGCAAGGAGAATATTTCTCTCCCGTACATATAGCATTTTAGATTAACAGTGTATGAATACAGTAACGTATATGAATTTACATTTATATTTTTTTATAGATATTTATATATTCAGAAATTGACATATATAAGATATCATAAAATTAATATATGAACCTTTTGTAACA
The DNA here is from genome assembly GCA_030407325.1 of Camellia japonica. Taxonomy (NCBI): domain Eukaryota; kingdom Viridiplantae; phylum Streptophyta; class Magnoliopsida; order Ericales; family Theaceae; genus Camellia; species Camellia japonica. Next base: position 172,996,065 of record JAPPVO010000031.1, on the reverse strand, counting down.
ATATAATACAGATAACAATGAGAAATTAATTATTTATAATTAAATAGTTGATCATAATGTAGATGTTTAGTGTTATATTTTTGTCTTTTTTGTGTGCATGTACTATTTTTAACTAGATTATTAAATTCACATAAAATTGAAAGTAATTTGTGAATAAATTGTGTAAAATTAGAGATTAATAAAGAAAGATTTTTAAAAAGAGAAGTTTACAGTGTTTGGTTTGGTTTATTTTTCCAAACTTTTGTTTTGAATTTTTTAGTTTTCATATTTTTTTTTTTTTTGTCAGTGACGCTATTTTTTTAATAACCCTTTTATTTTCATTTTAGATTCACTTAATTTAATAATAGTTTTTTTTTATTTTTGTAATTTTACTTTTAGATTTAGGCTCTCTTAATCTAAATACACTTAGAAAATAATTTGTTATGTACTCTTTTAATATAATAATAACAACAACAACAACAACAACAACAAATCAGTATATGTTCGAATTTATAATTTTTTTTATCAATATTTTACTTTTTAATTTTGTTTAGATTATTAGACATTAAATATGAAAGGTCCACGCTTTGTAAAATAATTTGGTGAGAAGTCCTGGAGAATATTTTATTTCCAATTTTACCTTTTGGCTTCTTTTTATCTGTTTGACTTTTTATTGACTATTTATTCAAATTTATATCTATTTGTTTAAATTTTTTTTCCTATCTGTTCAAATTTTTTGTCTATTTGTTCAAAATTATATCTATCTATCTATTCAAATCTTTTGTCTATCTATTCAATTTTTTCTCCTAAATTACATCTATCTGTTTAATTTTTTCCCTAAATTTTGTTAATATGTTCAATTTTTTTTATCTACTCAATTTTTTCCCTTAAATTATATCTATATGTTCAATTTTTTCCATAAATTCTATTTATTTGTTCAATTTTTTTTCCTGAATTCTATTATTTGTTTTTTTATTTATTCAAATCTTTGTTATTGAAATATACCAAGCCACTACCAAGCCACTATCTGTTCAAATTTTGAACAAATCTTTCTTTTATCTGTTGCACCATAAATTTTTTTATCTGTTGCAATCATCATTTTCAACAACAATAATATGTTTATTCATCATCAACAATTACAACTACAACTACATTAAACACACACACACACACACACACACACACACACACACACACTCAAATCTACAAAAACAACAACAACAACAACAACAACAATAACAACAAATTTGAACAAATCTCAAATCTACAAAAACAACAACAACAACAACAACAACAACAATAACAACAAATTTGAACAAATCTAAATAGATTACATCTAAGAAATACAACCAAAGGAAATCTATGATGGAGATTGCTCCGGCAATCTAGTCGACATAGACTGCGCTTTCTTGATCGTCGGTTATGGTTTCGACAACAACAACCAGTGTATTGGATCATGAAAAATTCAGGGAGAACTACTTGGGGTATCAATGGCTATGGCTACATCAAACTTAAGATCGTGAGAGAGAGAGAGGGGGGTTTTGGGTTGTGCTAAATAGATAATGAATAGATTCCTCAAGATCCACTACTGCAAGATCGCGCGCTTCTCCACTGTCTTCCTCCGACGCCACTTATCCGTTTGGAGACGCGTTTACTGGGCTTGAGATGTGCGCAAAGCTCACTACCGATTTGATCTAGTCAACCACCGCAACCTAGTGTTTTTAGATCTGATATTTGTTTGTCGATCTAGAGTTTTACCTTGTATCTGTCTCGTCGTGATCGTTACGATATGGATAGCTTTGATTCAAAGAAGTCCAAATCAGATCTGATAACACGCTAGTGGCTGAAGATGGCGGCGGTGGCGGAAACGGAGCACATAGGGTTTAGATCGCAGAGAGAGAGAGAGAGAGAATAAAGAGAGAAACAGATGGTTTCATGTAAGAGATGTAGGGTTTGATTGTTATATATATATGGGTATTTTGGTCAATTTGTTTCAGTTTGTCCTTGTGGATAACTATTTTTGGGCTTGGACCTTTGACCAAAGAAAATGTAATTTTGGACTTTTGGCCATAGCAGACTAATTTAAATATAAGATATGAAGAAATTTTAGTATTTTTAATCACTAAAACTGAGAAAATATGAAAAATGAATAAGAAAAACATGAAAAACCAAAAACTGGAAAACAAATTTGAAAAATAAAACCAACGAAAGTGATTTTTGTTTAGAATTTTGACATCATACCTTGGTTATTAAAGTACCATATAAAATATTACAATTCAGAAGATCTAATTTAAACAAAAAAGAAAGTGCATGAAGATAACATGTGAATTTTTTAGATGCAACACAAATCTCTGTTTGAAAAATGTATGTGCTTTCGTTTGTCTAAATTTGAACGAATGCATACAATTTTAATATTCAATCAAAATTATTCATAGCAATTTAATTTATGATGGACAATTGTAAATGTTATGTATATCAGTATACAATCAAACACAAGAAATAAGAAAGAGTAATTATTTTTTGTTCTTCAATCATCATTAATGTAAAAAATAAGGAGATGCGTTTTTTTTTTTATAATAAGAAGAGAGACGATTTGTTTATAAAGCAGATATATTTTTGAGTCTTCAGCTCTAAAAATAAAGTGATAGTTGGTTTATATATGACTCTCCATGACTTTTAGAAAATATAGTACATTTGAGAGGGAAAAATTGAGATTTGAGTGTTCAACTCCAAAAATAAAGATATAATTGGTTTATATATGACTCTTCATGATTTTTAGAAAATATAGTAATTTAAGATAGTAAAATTAAAATTTAAAAAAAAGTGAAAGATATGATAAATTTTTCACACTTTTAAAATAATAGTAGATAACTTGGCTTTCTAGCAACACACTCATTAAAGTGAAATATGCATATTGAGATGTAAATAATTCTACTTGTTTGGTCTATATTACAATGAAAGGTGCATATTGAGATATATAATTTTGTAAATTTTATAACATGTTAGCTTTCTAACAACACACTCATTAAAGATATAAATATTTCCACTTGTTTGGTCTATATTAAAGTGAAATGTGCATATTGGGATATATCTTCTGTATAAATTTTCTACCTCTACATCATTACTTAAATAAAATATAAGGCATCTAATTGTTACATTATATATTGTATAAGACCTTCAATTCATTTGGTGTGAATAATCGTTCATAGTGTACACATTGAAATGAGCTTTCTTTCTTCTTCTTCTTTTTTTTTTTTTCAAAAAAAGAAAAAAAAATTGATAATTGCATGACACTTTTGTGAATAATTTTTTTTACATATATAAAATAGAGATAATTGGTGAAAAATCCAAGCTAAGCAGAATATAAGACATTAGGCCCAATGGATATTTTTTATTAGTGAGAAGTGCACCTTTTGTGAAATAGTTTGATAAAAAGTCATTTCATTTGTTTTGAAGGACATTTTGTTTCTAATTTTACCTCTTAATTTATTTGTTAACTTTTTTTTTTTTATCTATTAACTTTTTTTTTTCCAATTTATTCAAATTTATATTTATTTGTTCAAATTTATATCTATTTATTCAATTTTTTCCACTTATTTGTTCAAATATCTGTCCAAATTGTTTTATTTGTTTTATTTTTTCCTTTATCTATTTAAATCTATCTGTAGATTTTTCTAACAAACAATCTTCAATCAAACCCTATCTATTCAAAATTCTTATATGTTGAAATCATTTTTTAATCTGTTCAAACAGATATGTCCAAATTTTATTATTGTTCAAAATTTGAACTGATAATATTAAACACTACATATTTCATCTATCCAAATTAAAAAATAATTTGATGAAAAATAATTGAGGGATTAAAAAAAATTATAATTGACAAATTAAAAAATAAAATTCATCTGTCCAAAAAATATATTTCATCTGTCAATTTTTTTAAATCTGTCCAAAAAATATATTTGATTTGTCCAAAGACACTACTATTTGTCAATTTCTCAAAAATCTGCTGCAATATGTTTCATCATCATCATCATCAATAACAACAACAACACTACTACCACTGCTGTTGCTGCTGCTGCTGTTGGCCATTTAACTTGGAAAATGCTTTGGCATCTCACACAAAGGCCAAGTACAGTGCTGGACAATACATGGATTTAAAGAGAGAGCTTTTGAGTTCTAATTGGAAAATCTATGCTCAGTTTATTAGGTAATTTTTATAACACTAAACTTTACCGACTAATAACTTCTTATATTGTAAGTGTTACTGCCAATTTGGTATGAATATAAAATTGTAGAAAGGTTCTTTCTTCGAAGAATGGTTAATTTTTTGATAAAGATTTCATGGATTCACTTCATAGATTGCATGATGGAATCGCAAGTGCCCAATTATAGCATTATTAATCAGGATTAGGTTTCTTGCTTAGAAGTCTATTTTACTTTGACTGTTGCTTAGGGTGCTACTCATGCTCTGTCATAGTTATATACAAATGATGAATTTTCGGAATTCTATTAAACCTAAACTAATTTGAAAGCATCTTTCTAGTTTTGTAAGGAAAAAAAAAAAGTTTTGGTCCTTGTTTTTGTATGAAATTAAACACAATTGATGGAGTAATTTTGAAAGGAATAAGAACCATTGAACAGAGCATTATAGCATTATTATCTCCTCATTTCAGTTTGTTTGAGAACCATGAATTGTGTAATGAAGAACAAACATTAAGATATATTCATTGTGCCTTTCTATATTTTTATCTCTTTAGGTTCATACATTTGCTACTACCTCATGGAGATTTTTTTATTATTATTTACCCTATAATGGTGATGATATTGAAGGTATTTCTAGGGTTGTTTTGGTTCCTTCTGTCTCTTGATCAACTCTTGGGGCGTTATCACTCAAAAAGCAACCAAATAGGATTGAATAGTTAATGCCTTCATGTCAACCCGCCCCTATAGGTTTAGCATCGTAACCGGCCAGTAATCCTTGGATTACCAAAGGCCTCTTAATAAAATAACATATAAATAGGGTCTACGGAAGCAAATATACAAAATATACATACTACATAGAGCTGTGCAGACATACATGGGACATAAATTTGAAACGTTATAAAATATACACATCAGATGTCATGTTCATATAAGTCATGCAACAGCGTGCAAGCGTCATCAAAAGGGACTTAGCCCAATATACAAATATCAAAACAAAACAGAACATAAACGTTCTTAACATGATACACAAATAACCCTTGACATGGTTCACAAAATTTGACTTCTATACACGGGAACCTCTCCAAGAGGCACGACGGCTGGCTAACTCCAAAACTTTCCAAGTAGCAGCTTAGGCCTAGTCACGCACTTGCTCACCTACATACATACATAATATAAATAGTGAGCGAAAGCCCAGTGAATAATAACATAATAAAGGGTTTTAACGAACGATGTCCATACCGATTTAGAATTCAGATTTCAAATTCAGAAATAGAATCATGTCCATATTCATATTATTTTTCGAACCATATACAAAAATTAGAGTTCGTACTTAATCATATGTGGTACATCCATTAGCGTTAACAGAACAGACACAGAACAGATGCAGAAACATAAGGTGGTTATGAGAAACCAGTTCCATAAAGGAACCTTTGGATCCGGGTAACAGATGACAGATATGCTGAGCTCCATAATGGAGCCTCCGGTACGGGTAACAGAGTGCAAACATATTAAGTTCCATAATGGAACCTCCGATATCGGGTAAGAGCTAACAAATATCACATGATGCTAAGGATGTCACGAATATATTGTCAGAAATTGCACAATCATTCATTGTACAGAATATAACATTTTAGAAAACATATCTTATTTCATCATATATAAAATAATTAAAGTGGAACATAGTTTTACTAAGTTATTACTCACAGATGGCTACAGGTGTAGACAGACAGAGCAAACTAATCAAACGGCTTATGGCACGTGACCTACATCAACATATAACAAATAAACATTTGAAACACACGCTCGGAATATACTTAACTCATCTTATTTCGTTCTTAGTGTTTTTCTAGTCTTTACTCTCACTATAGTGTCTTAATCTTGGCCTGGGAATGCTTAGGATGCAAAAATGCACTTCGAAACACTTAACAAAATTTGCTGAAAATAGGGGTCTCGCTCGAGCGTAACTTCTCTCGCTCAAGCGAATATGCAAACATCTGAGGGGCCGCTCTAGCGCAACATCCCTCGTTCGAGCAGTCTGTAAACTCTGAAAAAGTACTGGTTGTGTGATTTTTCTGCTTGACAGCAGCTCGATGGTCGCTCGAGCGTAAGACTCAGGTCCTCGCTCGAGCGCAACTCTTGTCGCTCGAGCGGTCTGCAAAAACATGAAACTTCTAGGAGCTTACAGTTCACGCTCGAGCCAACTTTTGGTCGCTTGAGTGGAAGCGTAAGATCATAGAGTGGTCGCTCGAGTGCAAGTTTTGTTGCTCAAGCGGAGGGTGCAAATTCTAGAATTTTCAGATTTGCCTTCAAGCTTCAAAACTCAAATTCACAGTCACAAATCATGTTCTTTTGGGCCAAAAACTCGAGAAAACATGTCTAAACTTAAAAAACATTGAGAATTAAAGATCATTTCACGAAATCAAGGCTCATAAACTTGTCAATTGAGCAAACTCAAACTTGAATTGTGAAAACATAACATGAATATGACATGCATGGAGTGATTTGAGCCCCAAGTTTCTAAATCATGAGCAAATGAGATGTTTAGGTCAAAAACATGTTGGGTTCCTTGAAAAAAACTTAAGTATGGACATGCATGTGAAAATTCTTGAAAATCAACTTACCAAATTATGAGAATTATGCATGCATGCATGATACACTCCAAAAGTCAACTATCCAAGCTCAATTCTTAACTTCCTATAGGATTTATTTTGAATTCATGAGTTGGCTAACTTAATTACATTATCAAAAGCTTGGGTTCTCACCTAAACTTCTCAATTGAGCTTTAAGTAGACCAATTCTTGAGTGATCAAGCTAATCCTCCTTAGTTCTCTTTAATTCTTTGGCAAATCCTTTTGGTTGAACTCAAGTCTTCCTCCCTCTCTCTCTTTCTCTCATGTGTAGTCTTCAAAGATGAGGGATTGAGGGTGTAAAGTGTATTAAAGGTGTTGGAAGTGGCCTTATATAGGCTCAATTAGGATGGTTAATTAATTTAAGTTAATGATATCTAATTGAGATCATTTATTCTAATTATTCGATTCCGAATCAAATTTCAATTCAACCTACCATAAATTCCTAAAAATTCCAATTAATAGGTAAGTCAAGTCAATTTCTTGATCAGATGTCGATAAGGCCATCAATTCACAGAACAAAACAATAACATGCACAGATCTTTCTGCGATGAACAAATATGAAAACAAATAATGCAACACACATGCAATTAATGCAAAATTCCACTATAATTACTTATTAAGCCTTCTTATTCATGGATTATACATTAATCTGTGGTCGGGGTTGTTACAGTCTTCTCCCCTTACAGAGTTTGGTCCTTCAAACTTGAATTACCTTCGTTTTGAAGGAATGCCGGGTCTAGAGGGAACAAATCTGGGTATCTTTTCATCGTATCTTCTTTGGTCTCCCAAGTTACATAAGTTCCTCCATGGTTTTGCCAATCAACCTTCACCAATGAAATGTCTTTGTTCCTTAGTCTTTTGATTCGATGATTAACAATCAGTATTGGCCTCTCCTCATCGGTGTAGTCGTTTTTCAAAAGCACATGTGTTGGTTCAATGACATGGAATGGATCTCTCAAATATTCTCGAAGCATAGATACATGACAAACATTATGCATATGCTCCATGATATGTGGTAAGGCTACCCGATACGCCACCAGATTGATTTTCTTAAGGATTTCATATGGCCCAACATATCTCGATGCTGACTTGCCCTTAACACCAAACCGGGTTTGCCCTTTCATTGGAGTCACTTTTTATGAACACATGATCCCCAACTTCGTTTTCTCTATCTCGCCTTTGGATATCTGCATAACTCTTTTGGCGGCTTTGTGCAGTTTTCAATCTCTGTTGAATCAATTTCACATTTTTAGTTGTTTCTTGCACAAGTTTCGGTCCCAACAAAGGTCTGTCACCTACTTGAACCCAACAAATCGAAGAAGGGCATTTCCTACTGTACAAAGCTTCATAAGGAGCCATTCCAATACTTGAATGATAACTGTTATTATACACAAATTAGGCCAGAGGAAGGTAAGTCTCCCAATTGCCTTGAAAGTCTAACACACACATCCAGAACATGTTTTCTAATGTTTGAATGGTCCGTTTAGATTGGCCATCAGTCTGCGGGTGATAAGCACTGCTTAATCTTAGCACAATCCCCAAAGTTTGTTGCAAACTCTGCCAGAATTTCGAAGTAAACGTGGGATCTTTGTCAGATACTATGGACACTGGAACTCCATGTAATTTCACAATCTCATTGACATACAAATTAGCCAACTTATCCGCATTATACAAAGATTTGACAAGTAAAAAGTGAGCAGATTTAGTTAAACGATCAACAATGCCCCAAATAGAATCCATACCTCGAGAAGAGCGAGGCAATCCGACAATGAAATCCATAGTAATATGCTCCAACTTCCATTCCGGTATTGGAAGCGGCTGAAGTAATCCAGCGGATCATTGATGTTCAGCTTTAACTTGTTGACAATGCAAGCATCTAGCCACAAAAGTCAACAATACTTTTCTTCATTCCCGGTCACCAAAAATTCTGTTTTAAGTTATAGTACATCTTCGTATTCCCAGATGTATAGCAAACTTAGAATTGTGAGTTTTAGTCATAACACGTTTTCTCAAATCAGACGAATTTGGTACACAAAGTCTATTCTGAAACTTCAATACATTATTCTCAAGCACAAATTCCGACCTCGGTCTTGAGTCAAATTCCTCCACAATCTTTTTCATGAACTCATTTTCAAGTTGTTTCTCTTTAATCTCTTCAATGATTGCAGGCTGAGCATAAATGATAGCTAAGATCCCACCCTGTTCATGTAACACAATTTTAATCTCATCCTTTGCCAAGTCACATAACAACTCTCTCTGACCGATGACCAAACATGACAAATTGGCAATGGATTTTCGGCTCAAAGCATTTGAAATGGTATTGGCTTTCCCCAGATGATACAAAATCTGTAAATCATAGCCTTTTATTAATTCAAGTCACCATCTCCGTCTCATGTTCAATTCCTTCTGCGTAAAGAAATATTTCAAACATTTATGGTCGGTATACACGTCACAAGTCATACCATACAGATAGTGTCGCCAAATTTTTAGAGCAAACACCACAGCGGCTAATTCAATGTCATGTGTTGGATAGTTCTTTTCATGTGGTTGGAGTTGCCGAGAAGCATATGCAATTACCTTCCCATTCTGCATTAACGCACACTCCAAGCCTTTGTAGTAAGCATTACTATAAATCTGGAACCCATTGGTTCCATTAGGCAATATCAGAATTGGTGCAGTTACTAGTCTAGTCTTCAGTTCCCAGAAGGCTGATTCCCACTGATCGGTCCAATCAAATGGTACATTTTTCTGTGTTAGCTGTGTTAATGGCATAGCAAGTTTTGAAAAGTCTTTCACGAATCTGTGATAATAACCTGCAAGTCCCAAAAAACTTTGGATTTCTAACACATTAGTTGGTCTTGGCCAGTCTACAATGGCCTCAATTTTCTGTGGATCCACCAATAGGCCGTCTTTGTTGATTACATGCCCCATAAATGCTACACTTTCAAGCCAAAACTCACATTTGGAAAGTTTTGCATACAATTTCTTTTCTCTCAGGTTTGTAAGGCAATCCTTAGATGACTTTCATGTTCTTCTCCACTTTTGGAGTAAATCAGTACATCATCAATAAATACAACAATAAATTCATCCAGAAATTGTTTAAACACCCTATTCATTAAATCCATGAACGTTGCAGGTGCATTAGTTACCCCAAATGGCATTACCAAAAATTCATAGTGTCCATATCTAGTTCTGAATGCAATTTTCTCTATGCCTTCTGCCTTGACCTTTAATTGACGATACCTGAATCTAAGGTCAATTTTAGAAAACACTTAGGCTCCCTGGAGTTGGTCAAATAGGTCATCTATTTGGGGTAGTGGGTATTTGTTCTTGACAGTCACTTTGTTCAATTCTCGGTAGTCTATTCACAGCCTTAAAAATCCATCTTTCTTTTTGACAAATAAAACTAGAGCACCTCATGGTGAAGTGCTTGGGCGAATGAATTTCTTGTCTAAGAGTTCTTGGAGCTGAGCTTTTAATTCTTTCAATTCAGAAGTTGACATTCGGTATGGGGTTTTAGAAATTGGTTGTGTTCTAGGTATTACGTCAATGGTAAATTCAATCTCTCTATCAATTAAGTCCTCTGACAATTCATTTGGAAACAAATCGAAAAATTCACAAACAATAGAAATGGTTTCCACATTAGGACTAGCAGAACTCTCAGTCAAAACACAACACACGTAGCCCCTACATCCCTTTCTAAGCAATTTAACAACTTTTATGGAAGAAATTAAGTATGGAGGAGGAACTACCCCATTCCCAATAAACACAAACTTTGGTAACTTGGGTGGATGAAATACAACAGATTTATTTACACAATTAATAGATACACAATACTTCCTTAACCAGTCCATACCCAATATGCAGCCAAAATGATCAATTCCCAAAGGCAATAAGTCAACATATAATGTCATGCCACCAATCATAATGTCACATGCCGGATAAACATATGTGTATACCATAGGGCTTCCAGATGGTGTAGATATAGATAACAGATAATTCATAAGTTCAAGTGGTTTAGTTAATTTCTGAGAGAAAGCATGCGATATGAAAGAATGCGTAGAACCAGAATCTATCAGTAGACATGCATTTTGAGAACAAATATGGAGTATACCTGACACCACAACTTCGGTGTTCTGTACGTCACCAGGCACTACTGCAAAAACTCGGCCTTGTCTCAAGGTTTCTCTCACAGTGTTAGCTCTCGTATTTGTTCTAACTGCAGAGGTGGATCCGACTGAACTTGCTGCAGGATGGTCGGCATTATCAGATCTAAGTGGGCAATCTCTCACTACATGACCCGTGTTGCTGCATCAAAAACAAGCACCAGATGTATGGTAACATACACCCCGATATTTCCTTCCACAATCAGGACAAACTGGTATGGACCCATTGCTTTGACTTAAGCTACTTGGAGACCCCGTGTTCTGTTCCTTGCTTATAAAAGAATGACCCTTCCTGAAACTGTACCTAGACCTTTTACCCTTCTATTATGTTATTGGGGCTTTAACTTGTTTCTTTGTTGCCAGATTGGCTTCTGCCGTCAATACCGTCAATACCTTATCAAGCACATCCACATACGTAGGTAGTTTTAAGACACCTACCCGATCAAATATGTCTAAATCCAATCCACCCTCAAATATTTGAGCTTTCTTGTAGTCTGTATCCACCATATGAGGAGCAAACCAAGCTAGTTCAGTGAATTTAGCCTCATACTCGGCTATAGACATGTTACCTTGTTTGAGTTCCTGAAATTTTGAAACTTTCCGATCCCGAAAGCACTGGGGAAAGTACTTGTCATAGAAGATCGCATTAAATTGAGCCCATATCATATTTCCATTACTATTTCAGATCAATAACCACCATCTCTGGGCTTCATCTTTCAGAGTGTAGATGGCCAAAAGACCTTTCTGTATCTCAGAACAGAGAAACACTTCGAATAATTTCTCCATTTCTAATAACCATGTTTCAGCCTTTAATAGTTCAATACCTCCCAGGAAAGTTGGTGGTTTCATCTTCATGAATTTATGAGTCAAGTTGATTATATCATTGTTGTCTGGCTCATTTTGTGCTACTGGAGGCGGTGGGAGCAAAGGTTGTTGCCTCTATTGTTGCATCATTGCTTCTGTCAGGGCTGCAAGCATTTATTTCATATGGCTCATGCAAGCCTCCGAGGATTCACTTGCATCATTACTTCTTGCATTTTCTATGATGCTATAAAGAGACAAGGTAATAATAAACATAGGAATAATCTTGTTCATTCTTTCAGTTTCATTTATTCGGGTTCAAATTCAATTTTCACATTTGTAAAAATTATCACACACTCACACATGCAGATGAAATGTCCCTAATTCTTTTCTAGGACATCCTATAGCTCCTATGGACTCGTGTGTATGGTATAACATGTGCTCTGATACCACTCTGTCACGACCCAAACCTGCCCTTATAGGTTTAGCATCGTAACCGGCCAGTAATCCTTGGATTACCGAAGGCCTCTTAATAGAATAACATATAAATAGGGGCTGCAGAAGCAAATATAAAAAATATATAGTCCATAGAGCTGTGCAGACATACATCGGATAGAAATTTGAAACCTTATAAAATATACACATCAGACGTCATGTTCATATGAGTCTTGCAACACTGTGCAAGCGTTATTAAAAGAGACTTGGCCCAATATACGCATATCAAAACAAGACAAAACATAATCGTTCTTAACATGATACACAAATAACCCTTGACATGGTCCACAAAATTTGGCTTCTATACATGGGAACCTCTCTAAGAGGCACGGCAGCTAGCTGATTGCAAAACTTTCCAGGCTGCAGCTTAGGCTTTGTCACGCACTTGCTCACCTACATACATGCATAATATAAATAGTGAGCGGGAGCCTAATGAATAATAACAGAGTAAAGGGTTTTAATGACTGATGTCCATACTAATTTAGAATTTAGATTTCAAATTCAGAAATAGAATCATGTCCATATTCTTATTCGAACAATATACAAAAATCAGAGTTCATACTTAATCATACGTGGTACATCATACGTGGTACATTCATTAGCGCTAACAGAACAGTTCTAGAACATAAGGTGGTTATGAGTAACCAGTTCCATAAAGGAACCTCTAGATCTGGGTAACAGATGATAGATATGCTGAGCTCCATGATGGAGCCTCCGGTATGGGTAATAGAGTGCAAACATATTAAGTTCCATAATGGAACCTCCGATACCAAGTAAGAGCTAACAGATATCACATGATGCTAAGGATGCCACGAATACATTATCAGAAATTGGACAATCATTCATTGTACAGAACATAACATTTCAGAAAACAAATATTATTTCATCATACAGAAAATAAATAAAGTGGAACATAGCTTTACTAAGTTATTACTCACAGATGGCTCCGGGTGTAGACAGACAGAGCAGACTAATCAAATGGTTTACGGTGCATGACCTACATCAACACATAACAAATACACATTTGAAATACACGCTCGAAATATACTTAACTCATCTCATTTCGTTCTTAGTGTTTTTCTAGTCTTTACTCTCATTATAGTGTCTTAATCTTGGCCTAGGAATGCTTAGGATGCAATGATGATGCCAAAATGCACTTGGAAACACTTAACAAAATTTACTGAAAATAGGGGTCCCGCTCGAGCGTAACTTCTCTCGCTCGAGCGGACATGCAAACATGTGAGGGGCCGCTAGAGCACAACTTCCCTCACTCGAGCGGTCTGTAAACTCTGAAAAAGTACTGGTTATGTGATTTTTCCGCTCAATAATCGCTCAATGGTTGGTCGAGCGTAAGACTCAGTTCCTTGCTCGAGTGCAACTCTTGTCGCTCGAGCGATCTGTAAAAACATGAAACTTCTGGGAGTTTGCAGTTCACGCTCGAGCCAACTTTTGGTCACTCGAGCGGAAGTGCAAGATCACAGAGTGCTTGCTCGAGCTCAAGTTCTGTTGTTTGAGCGAAGGGTGCAAATTCTGGAATTTCCAGATTTACCTTCAAGCTTCAAAACTCAAATTCAAAGTCACAAATCATGTTCTTTTGGGCCAAAACTCAAGAAAACATGTCTAAACTTGAAAAACATTGAGAATTAAAGATCATTTCACGAAATCAAGGCCCATAAGCTTGTTAATTGAGCAAACTCAAACTTGAATTATGAAAACATAACATGAATATGACATGCACGGAGTGATTTGAGCCCCAAGTTTCCAAATCATGAGAAAATGAGATGTTTAGGTCAAAAACATGTTGGGTTCCTTGAAAAAAACTTAAGTATGTACATGCATGTGGAAATTCTTGAAATTCAACTTACCAAATTATGAGAATTATGCATCCATGCATGATACACTCGAAAAGTCAACTATCCAAGCTCAATTCTTAACTTCCTATTAGATTTCTTTGGAATTCATGAGTTGGCTAACTTAATTACATTATCAAAAGCTTGGGTTCTCTCCTAAACTTCTCGATTGAGCTTCAAGTAGACCAATTCTTGAGTGATCAAGCTAATCCTCCTTAGTTCTCTTCAATTCTCTAGCAAATCCTTTTGGTTGAACTCAAGTCTTTCTCCCTCTCTCTCTTTCTCTCACGTGTAGTCTTCAAAGATGAGGGATTGAGGGTGTAAAGTGTATTAAAGGTGCTGGAAGTGGCCTTATATAGGCTCAATTAGGATGGTTAATTAATTTAAGTTAAGGATATCTAATTGAGATCATTTATTCTAATTATTTGGTTCTGAATCGAATTTCAATTCAACCTACCATAAATTCCTAAAAATTCCAATTAACAGGTAAGTTAAGTCAATTTCTTGATCAAATGTTGATAAGGCCATCAATTCGCAGAACAAAACCATGACATGAACAGATCTTTCTACGATGAACAGATATGAATACAAATAATGCAACACACACGCAATTAATGCAAAATTCCACTATAATTACTTATTAAACCTTCTTATTCATGGATTATACGTTAATCTGGGATCGGGGTTGTTACACTTCACTTTTATCAGCAAGGTAAGCTTTACTTAGCAAGTTAATGTAGCATTCCTAGTATATGACTGAATAGTTTTGTAAGGTCTCGGTGTTCCACATCAGGAATGGAAGGGGAGTTCCCGGGTGATGAAATCCCTAATAAAACTCCCTAGTTAAGCGTGCTTAGGCTGGAGTAGTTTTGGGATGTGTGGTCTACTGGGAAGAACAAATCCGTATGGGTATGGCCTAAAGCGAACAATATCAATGACAGGTAAAGGGTTGGGGGTGTTACAAGTTTGCTATGCTTATGCTTTTGAGTTTTGATTTTAAGATATTTAAAATTTTATGCTTATGCTTTTGGGTTTTGGAGCAGACAGGTAACCACCGATCAACAAAATAAATAATTCTATTGTGGCACCCTCCTAGCCAAATACTCTCATGCATTGCGAGTAATTTTTTCTTATTTTGCATAATTGTTGTGGCCTGTTCAATATTCATGCAATAGATTTCTTGTTATCTTAGTTCTTATATATTTTTATATTTGGGGACTATCTTGATCCAAAAGGAGGTGAGCTTGCTTTAGGGTGTTGACAAGAACATGGAAAAGCTTTCAATCCCTCTTTCTACAAGCAATGAGGCTGATAATTACACCATCATCTGGTATGGATCCAATGACTTTTCCTCATCAATTTTTATTTTTGTCAATACTTGTTCGTAAGGGTAACATTAGTTTGAATTGGTTACTACTATTATTAATATTTAAGAATTTGAAAAATTTCTCATGGGAGAGGAGGATGAAAAATCCTATATTTCTTCTATTACAATGTATGTTTCTTATGAAATTGTTGTTCATAGTTTGGTTATGAGTTGTGAGATTTATGTGATTTGATTAATTAGAACTCACTTTCAATGAAATTGGATCATGATTTTAATGCTTAGAGTAGGGTATGATGTTCTTACACAATATGAAGTTAATATTAACAAGGACTCATAATTAAATATATATATATATATATATGTATGTACATATATATGAATAAAAAAAAGAATGGCATAGTTTCTCTCTTTCTCTCTATGTCATTTTTCTTGCACAGATGGTGTGGCTGGTAATCGCATGATAATGAATGTAAGTTATGGTATTAAAATAAAATTGGGACTTAATGATACTTTTTATTGTGAAACTCTGCAGGAGGCAATCAAATGCAATGCTCATAGGTGCCTGTTCGAACTCTATCGACAATGCGTAGGCTGTAAGCTACGACAGCCACATTGGCATTGATTCTTGCTTGAAGTGGGCTTGTTGCTTCTCACTTTTCACTTTTTGGATACCTAATAATCCAAAACCAGCAACTGAATTTGGAACCAGGAACCCTAAAGTTGTAGGACAATCTGAACATTGTGTTTTGATAATGTTGTTAGGTCTCCAAATTTTTGATATTTGATTTTTCTTTTTTTCTTTTTTTCCCCATATTTGTTTTTGTTGCAATGTATAGATAAACTGTTGCAGTGAAATTTTTTTTTATTGTTATGAGCTATATCTGGTGTTGGTACCTTTCATGGATATATATATATATATATATATGAGCATACAGGTTGATATTTTTATTTACATGTTTAAATTAATTTATTAAGTGCTTGCAATTGATACTTTTGTTGGAACAAATGCATATATAATTTTTATAATAAATAATATTAATTGTGACAAATGTCATTGAAGACTACTTGCAACGGTATCAAGATGGTCGGTAAAACATAGCCAGTAATTTTTTTTTTTTTTTTTTGCAATGCCGAGGGAGAGAAGGGCGGCTGAGGCACGCCGGCCACCGAAAGGGGTGTTTGAGGCCTCAAAATTTGTGCCACCATACATGGAGATGCAGTAACGGTACATCTGGTACACTAGATTCCCTTTCTCTCGCGTCATTTTCATTCTTCAACATCAACAGTCTGCTTGGTGAGCGTAGTGTTTAATATTATCGTTATTGTCCTTTCTATTACTTCAATGCATAAGAGACAACCCTCTAGGACTAACCACAAAAGATACAGTATAACAAACATGTAGCCTATAAAAACTAAAATAGTCCCAAAACCTCAACTAAAAAGTAAACATATAAGTGACACAAAATCAAAAACTATTGCCAATATATATATATATAAGATAAATTTATTATTAAAAATTAAATTTTAAAAAAATATATAACAAAAATCCTGCCAATTAATAATTTAAAAAGGGGACTTACGTGTATGTTCTATTAAATGAACTTATTGTCTAATAGATTATATAATTAATGGCATTTTTTATCATACACTATTAAAAAAAAGTCACTAATTGTTAATTTTTAGTGACAATTTGAAAATTTTGTCATAAAAAATGCCACTAATTATAAGTTTTAGCGACAGATTAAAAAAATCATCACAAAAAAAGTCACTAATTTTCAACTTTCAATGACAGTTTGAAAAATTCATCATAGAAAAACTTAAAAGTTTTAGCGACAATTTATTAAAATTGTGACAAAAAAAAGTCAATAATTATCAATTTTTAGCGACATGTAAAAAAAACTTTCACAAAAAATTATTTTTGGCAACATTTGTACTATAACTTATTTTCAATAGGACTCGATGTGAATTAAATCAAATTATTATGATTTATTAGTAGTTTATCCAATTTAAAACTTCTATCACAAAGGAAAAACAACAAAATTAAAAACCAAGACTAACATGGGAATAGAGAAATTAAACTGTATAAGTAGAGTATGAGAGGAAAAAGGAATATGGGGCATATATAGTAACACTACAAGAAAAAAAAACACCTTTGGCGACCATATTTTTGAGATGGTCGCAAAAAGTACAATAATCTGCAACTAACATTTATGGTTGGTTTGGGATGTTCTAAAAAAGTACGCTTTTTGACTTATTGGTTATATGGGTTAGGTTTGGGTTGAGTTTGATGTGATATATTAGAGAGGTGATGTGATTTAAATAAGATAATGTGACTTAAATAGGATAGTAACTTTTTAACTTTTTATATTATTTAGTAAATGTCAAACTTGGCCTTATTTTCGTCACAGATGAGTTGTGTTTTTGTGACCAACGTTTTTTGGTGGCTAATAAATAATTTTTTGTGGCCAAATATAGAATGTAGTTACGAAAAGTAAAAACAGGAGAGAGAAAAAAGAAAAGGCGGGATGTGAAAGCCTTTGGTGACCAGTAGATCGTGGTCACAGAAAGGAAACATGATATGTTGTGTAACAAAACTGCGTGATTTTGAATTTTCTAAATTAAAAAAAAAAGAAAGAATTGAGCTTCCTTTTTCATCGTTGCCCTCTTTCAAGTCAGATTGGTTGCTATCCTCTGCCTCCTCACTCTCTACACTTCCAATCGATTCGTCGAAACCCTAGCCACCATCTCCGTTCACTTCATCCCCTGTTTTGCTGCCTCTTCTCTTCGGCTCCGCCATGGCTCTCTTTTTTCTTTGCCTGTTTTGTCCCTTTGTTTTGTTCTATTTTCCAAGCCAGTTCATGGCTCTTCTACAGTAATTCTCTATTCCTATCTCAACCTCTCATAGCCCCTCTCTCAACGGCGATCCCTCGCTCCGGGCCACCATCATCATAGGTAACAAAACTTCCATTTCTCTCTCTATTTTTCTGAAATCTGGTTTTGAATTCCGTTCTGCGAGCAAGCCACGTCTCCTCTATTTCACGTCACACAAATTTCTGTTCCAACTATTACTCTGCTTTTCCTGAGATGAGAATGAGATATATGAAATTCTGCAGACCAATCTCTTGAGTGACTTTTCTCATTCTCAGATCTTCGCCCAAACTTTTTTTTTTTTTTTGGTGCGCTCAAACTGCTCCTCAAATCTCCGTTCATAGTGATTGCCCCTCAGAATTTTATTTGATAGGTCCTTTTCAGTGATTGCCTCTGTAATGAAATCAAAATTTTATTTGAAACACATATAATCATAATATATGATATATCCTTTTCAATTTGCATTATAATAACTAGTGGGTGTATGCTCACACAATGGATGTGCTATTAAATTTATAAAATATAAATTTAGATTTTGATTTAGAAATATATTTGTTGTGGTTGTTGAAGTGGTAAAGATGTTGTTACCCAAACCAAACATCATAGGTTTAAGTCCCATTCACTTCATTATTTAATTTTTTGTATTAAATAATTATTATAGGCATATTTGGGGAAAACTCAAAATATAAGACATTTGTATCAACACCATCAACAACCTTCACATATTAATAGTATAGAAGATAGATAGAATATAGATAGATATCGATAGATATAGATATAGAGGCTAGATAGATGGACACAACAATATTGGTTCATGTGAAAGTTGAAGATCTGTATTGAGTTTATTGAAGAGGAACAATCTGGGATTATGTTCTCTATCCAGAAATGGAGGTGCTCATGGTCTTTGGTGCTAACCGGCGCTTCAATTTTGGCATTGGCTTTAGTAGTTCATCTATTTTTGTTTCCCGTGGTGCCTTCATTTGAGTGCTTCAGTGCTAGGCAAGTTCAAAATGCCTGTGTCCCAATAAATGGATCAATTAAAGGGGCAAGAATGATGTTTTACAAAATCCACAGCCTTTTATTAACTTGGATGTACATTGTACGGTTTACGTCTGACTTGCATAAGGCAGTGGTTCACTGTGGTGCTCCTTGGAAGGCTAAGATTGACAGGTGGTTATCTGGTTGTAATTCAATTGCTAAAGCAGTCAAAGTTGTTGAGGTAGTGGGCTCGTGATTTTTTAAGTTGATTTTCTTCACTTCATTTTTTAGCAGGTTTAATTTTTTAAATATTGGATTCATAAAAAAATTTCACATTTCAATTTTATTCTATTTGAATTCATTGTCTTTTGGAACGAAGCTGAGCTGCCTTTTTAAATTTTGGAATGCTCCTTAAATTAAGGGTTTAAGTTGAAATTGAATTGACTTTCACTTGTGAGACCCTTTTTTGCTTATAATGAGTGGCTCTGTTATCAGATTATCGGTGGGAAGAGCTTCAAAAACGATTGTAGTGGTCAAGGAATTTGTAATCGTGAACTAGGCCAATGTCGCTACTTTCATGGATTCAGCAGTTTGTATTATTTATCCTAGCCTTCTTTTTGTTACTTAATATCAATTTAAATTCTTATAGAGGCATGCAATTTGCAAGTGGACATTTGGTCCATTTTTATTATCATCTTAACAATATCTGTGTGATCTGTTTTACGAACGAACCATAATAAGCTCTACAAACATACTAAATGCTACCCCGTCAAAGGTTTAAAAAAATATAGAGAGCATACTCAACTGAAGTTGCTTTATTTGGTGGTACTTTTACAATTGATAATACTTTCTTTGAAGTTGCTTGTAAGGTGTTAGTGGTATTTACTCATGCCAATTCACATCTGATGGTGCTTTTACAACTAATAACTACCGCTTTTATTTGATTGCCCAATGTTTATGAGCTTTTGTGTTAGAATACGAAGAGCCGTTTGGTGAATAATTCTGGAACTTTGGTTTGAGAGGCCAATGGCTAAAGAAACAAAAGATGTGGAATTTGAGGCCAATGGCTATTTTGTGTGTTTGTATGTCATTAAGGTGAAGGATACACGTCTGAAAAGTGGGTGATATGAAAGGGTTGTGAAGTATTTCTAGAAAGGAATTGTTTCATTATTGTTTTTATATTGGATCTGAATACTCCTCAAATAGTGGCTGATATGAATCTAATACTTCCTAAATATTCGTAATTTAAAAAAATAAATTCTCGTTAATTTTGAGAAGTAATGGATACGTTTTTTGATGCTCTAGATTGCTTATCCAATCTATTTTGGAGTTAAGTGTGTGCAGGATTAGAGCATAATTTTAGGGAAAATACAAGAATAGTTTCCAATACCTTGCATAATTAGATTAAAACTTGTCAAATTTGCTCCAAATTCGTGTCTAAAATTATTTGATTTTTTTTTCCTTCTTTCTATAGTGTGACAATGGCTAGTATGTAATAGATTGCAGCATACCATCTGTTTTATCAGTTATAAGGGATTGGCCTCAATGGCTTCGACTAGCTCAGGTTGATGTTCCTGATAATCCACAACACGTTGGGAATCTTGTCAATCTCAATGCTGTGGTGGAAAAGAAAAGGCCCCTTATATATGTTTATGATTTGCCCCCAGAATTCAATAGACTATCCTGTATAGAGTAAGGTCTCATGTCTTGTCTCACTCCCTTGAAACACCATAACATTCAACTGATTAACTCCTTACTGGTTCATTTGTTGGCATCCCCTCATCTTGTCATCACTTAGAATATCTAATTTTCTTGTGACTACATTTATGCCTTGTTCTATCTTTGTTGTGCAACTCATCCATATCATATTCTTATTTTATTCATATCTGTAGTAGTTGTGAGTATTTGTGCATCTCAATCAACTTGCCAATATCTCATGATCTGTTTGAGTTGCCTGTTTTGTCATGTTAAAGCTTTCTTATTTGCAACCACAAATTTAATTTTACATACTGAGTTTAAGCTGACATATTGTCACTAATGGTTAATAGATCCCTTAATGTTCTTGAATTTTCAACATTTAGTTATACTTGAAATAATTGAGGCCTAGCTTTCTCTGTCTCACAACATAGGAAGAATGGTAAATAGAGTATTAAATTCCAATAACATCCTAGACACTCTTATAGTTTGCTTCTCAACTATTGTATGCAGTTAACAAATTGTCAAATCATTTGATAAATTACTTAAAAATATATATTCTGTTTAAAGAAAAAGAAACTATTTGATCTAGTTGATATTATTTGGATTCAGGAGTTTTGAAAATTAACTGTACCTGTTTCAGAGGGTCGCCAAATCTAAATCATGGCCATAACAGACATAAAGAAACCACAAATGTCGTGACAATTCATTATGGCACAATAGACTAGAGATAAGTTTCAGTTATTTCTTATAGTCTCTTTAGTCACATTGGTGACAGACCACCCAAATTTGAATTAGTTGATATTATTTAAATATATTTATTTATTTGTATATTCAATTCTCATAAGACTAATAAAGATCTGAATACATACATATATACCCACACATAAAGACTACTTACATACATATATACCCAGACTTAATGCATTTTTGCAAGCTTAACTTGTTCTATATTTTTCAAATGTTCATTAATTTTATTGGGAATGTAATTGGTAGATTGAGTTAATTTCTACGTAGTCAAGAGGATTACAACCACATTTATAATGGTAGAGAAACCCTAGTTCTACTAGGTAATAACTATAATAACCCAATCCTAAGTGTAATAACCCAATCACAAGTTGCTTGTGACTCATTTGAATATTTCTACACGTTTCCTGTCATGAAATTAACAATTGTTTCTGAAAAACTTTGATGATAGATGCAACCATCAATGAAGCATTCTCTCTACTTAGATTAATTCCCCTTTTTTTTTTTTGAACTGGGCAGTAAGGCTGTGTGTGATTGCTAGTTTTGGGAGTAGAGTTAGATCCATAGATTTTTACAAAATTAAAATAGAAATGTAAGAAAAAAAATATTATTATTAACAATGCTTTCTTCATTTTTTTTTAAATTTTTTTTATTGCAGGTAGGTAGAGTCATGTGTGTTTATGGACCTAGGTTTGTCAGTGCATTAATTCTAAGTTGTGCTTATATGTTGAGTTTTTGATATACTTTGCATTGGACAAATATGACACGCATTTGAAATCTTTGATGGTTTTGTTAAATATGTTTTTGGTGTAGTGAATTTGTTGTAAACTAAAAGGATGGATGGTTATTTTGGACTTGTAAGGTGTTCATGTTGACAAGTGGTAGTAATTAGATAGATTAACTACTATTTTGACTTTATAATTGATGGTTTTTATTTTTAGATTGGATTGTTGATGGATTAATTGGTATGTTGAAATTGATTGGATGGACATGAATTATGTATTAATTACAAATATATTATAGGTATTCAAAAAAACTTAGCATTACATTTAAAAAATTATTTTTTGAAATTAAAAGCTTTTTTGCGACCAATAACATTTTAGTCACCGTAAGAAAGGTTCTAGGAATAACTATTGGTGACCACTATTGTGGTTGCTAAAACATAGACTTTCAGTGACCAACTTAATTTGTGGTCGCCAAAAACCTCCATTTCTGGGACCAGTTTTTTTTGTTGCAAATGATCAATCTTCAACAAATTTAAATCCTTGTCGCGACCAAAATATATGGTCACTAATGGTAACTTTCAGCGTCTAACTTCAATTCTGGTTGCCAAAAACATTCTGTGACGAGCTTTTGGCGACTAAATGGTGACCTTTTTGGTTGCTAAAAACTATTAACGACTAGATATCAGCTTTCTGCAACCAAAAAAGTTGGTCGCTATAAATGATGAAACAACAACTTTCATAGTCCTACACAAAAGAAAAGGCTACCATTTGGTATTAGACTTTCTGATTTGTGGAAGGAAGATCAGCTGCAAGGTGAAGAACGAATATATCTCCTTCAAGGAGAGTTAAAAACTCCATGGCAGTCACAATTCCAATTTTTGATGGTGTGAACTACTAGTGTTGGAATGTGAAGATGAGAACTCTATTTCTATCTATGGATTTGTGGGATGCGGTAGAGAATGGGTACGATGATGAGACCGCAAGGAGAAAAAATAGAAGGATGCTGCAGCGCTTTCTCACATCCAGCAAGGCGTCTCGGACTGGATCTTTCCAACAATCATGAAAGCTACGAAAGCGAAAGCTTGGGACATTCTCCAAGTTGAAGATATTGAGGTAAGAACCAAACTTCAAACTTTAGCATTTACCATTATGTTTTTTTTTTTTTTCTTTTAAAAAAAAAGGCCGCAATCCCTTTATAAAGCAAATTGTGAACCTCTATGACATTCTCATTATCTTAACAAATTCTTAATGGACAACTGTATGTACCATTGGGCCATTTTTGGCATTTATTGTTTACTTACGTTTATAATTGGGCAATTTTTACTTCACCCCATTGTGATTTAGCTTATGGGCATATTGTAAGAAATTTTTTTACATAAATTAAATAATTATACATTGTATAATGTTAAATAAAGTATGAGTGAAAATATTATGGTCATGCTATGTTCGAGTATGGGTTGAACAATATGTGTGGAGACCATTTTAGGCTTACTTGTAATTCCATTATTTATGATGGGCTAATATAAAATTGGGACTTTATATATATGTGTGTGTGTGTGGTTAAGTTCCTCACTCCAACCAACCCTAGCTTCCATCTTATATTTTCTCCCATCGGTGTGTGAAAGAAACAAGAGTAGAGTTCTAAAACAAAAAACAATAACTATCAAGAAATCTATCACTTAGATTAAGTCCATCAATGGCGTCTACTATGTAACTATTATTGTTTTCTACCACGTAACTATTATTGTTTTCTTCTATTGATTTGACTTGAGATCTTTGGATTTAGACTTCTGTTTTTCTTTTTGGTTTTTTTTTTTTGGCCAAAAGTTGGTGATTAGTTGTTAGATTAGCACATTGAGGGAGTTAAAACTCACACTGATACACCTTGTTAAAAATTTTGCCATCCTTTTTCACTCTTAGGAGTGGAACCCAAGACCTCCCTTTAAGAGAGACTTGGTGGCCAAAGGGCTAGCCAACTAGACTAAAGTGAACTATTTCGTTAGTGATTCAATGAAAAATATTAAAATATCCATGTTTATAAGTAATTTAAGGTGCTGTTTGGTGTAGCTGTTAAAACAGATTATAGCTTATAGCTTAATAGATTATAGATTATGACTTTAATCAGAAGCTGTTAACCTGTTTGGTATAGCTGTTGGATTATAGATTTAAGTTGCTGAGTAGTGTTTGTTAAATAAGCTGTGAAGTAGCTTTTTCAATTAATTTTTATTTTTTATTATTCACTATTTATCTACATTTTTTATAAAAAATAATAATAATATTTTATAGTCCATTTGGGTCTTTTTCTATTTTTAAAAAAATAAAAAATAAAAAAATCTAAGAGTATAAGCGTGAATTAATATGTCAACAGCAGAAGCTGATAATCAGAAGCAAGGGGTGAGCAGCTTCTCAGAATCAGCTTTTTTGACTTAAAATAAGCTGTTAGAATCAGAAGCTGTTTGAAATAAGTTTAACCAAACAGTCCAAAATAACTTTTTAAAAGCCAGAAGCTATAAGCTGACTCAAAAAAGTCCTACCAAACACCCCCTAAGTGTGTGGATTATAAATATTTTCATCATTTGTTTGATAGACAAAAATGCACCTTAAAGCACCCAAAAAAAAAAAAAACCCTTACACTCATTCCACATTTGAAGAAATTTGAAAATGAACATATGACCCCTACACTTTTTGTTAACTTGAATATAATGTTCAACAGTGCAATTCAGTTAACAAACCACAAAGGGTTTATGCGATGATTTTCAAATTAGAATGGGTAATTTGCACATTAGCAAAAGCAAAGGGGTAAAATGAAAATTTTCTTTTATAATTTAATTTATTTTTATTTTAAATTTTATTTTGCAGCAACAAATTGACCCTTGTTGTGGGAAAGTAATACCCATGACACCCGTAGACATAAGGCAAACAGGGGGAACCCATTTGCTAGTGGCTACCCTAGTAGCAACTGTGACGTTCACAGCAGGTTTCATGATACCCGGTGGCTTCAATGGCAACGATGGCCGAAACCAAGGCATGGTGATTCTAACAAGAGAAGCAGCTTTCAAAGCTTTTATGGTAACAGATACCATAGCCTTGTCATCATCTATTTCAGCAGTGCTCATCCACTTCTATGCGGCTATTACTAGCAACCAGGGTATGCTAGAGAACCAAGTTCATACAGCTGCTTGTCTTATTATTTGTGCTGTGGTTGCAATGGTGTTGGCATTCGTTACAGGGACATATACTGTCTTAGCACATTCATCTGGCCTTGCTATTTCAGTTTGTGTTAACCGGCAGCCTCCCCGTATTCTTTTTCTTGCTTACCCGCATCATCAAAAACATCACTGATTTATTTGCAAACACCTTTGTCGGATCCGGATAAATTCCTAGTGTTTCTTAATGCTATGTTTTCTTCATTTTATTTATTTACAAGTTTGAATTGTGTGTGGGAAATGCAGGTTTGGGTTCAAGAGGGCAGGACACCCAAATCTGTATCAGTGGTGATTTCTATGCTTATATATGGTTCTATTGGCTTGCAATTAAATAAATATTACCAAAACTCTGCAATTGTTGACACATATATTTCTATATATTTACTTGTGCTTGTCTGATGGGTGTGCCGTTAAATATGTAAAATGTAAATTTTAATTTTGATTTAAAAAGATATATATTGTTTTGCTCAAGTGGTAAATGTGTTGTTTATCACATCAAAGTCCCACTTACATCACTATATAATTTTGTACTTGACATTAAGAAAAGAGAAGGCAGGGCTTCAGAACACCACTAGAGTTGTTTATACAATAGAAGTATCCCCTCCAATCCAGATTATAGACTAGAGGGTGCTGTTTGGACCCGTGAGACTCACCACAAGTCCCGTTTTGATGATCCGAATCGTTTATCTTGTTAGGTATTTCATATATTTCATCCACACAAAAAATTAGGTCGATCCAATGATTGTAACTTGTACAATTTTTCACTAAAAAAATAGACAACAATTATGTTTCTAAAAACAAATCATACATTATAAAGTTATCGAATCGACTTAATTTTTTTTGTGTGGATGAAATACATGAAGTGCCCGACAAAATGAACGGTTCAAATTATCAAAACGAAACTTGTGGTGGGCTCCACGTGCCCAAACAGCGCCCTCCGGTCCAAAATTTGGACCGGAGAGGATCCTTAATAACAGTTAATAATAATATAGATAAAAAGTTGACTGTAACAATTAATACTTAAGAAACTAAATTTAAAATTATGTTCTAATAATTGGACTTAATTTCCATAAAATTTTATTGAAAATAAGTTCTAATAAAATCGTCGCTAAAAATAATTTATTTACAAATATTCAATCATTGAAATCAACAAGGGAAATTTAGTTATAAACCCCATTTACTTTCCTTTCATTGTTAAAAGGATTAAGAAAAAAATTATACTTTTTAAACCCCCTCATAATTATAAAGTCTTGCATAAAAGACAAAATTTATTATTTAAATATTTTATCAGACTATTATACCCCTCAACTAGATCTTCCCACCTTCTCCGTCTCTCTCTTCATCCGTTGTACCAAGATCAGCGACGGACATCATAGATTTCACGTCCGGTAGTGGTGGTGGATCTAGATCTGGAGCCAACAGATTTAGATCTCGCAGTTGAGCAGAAGCAACGACAGATCTGGATTTTCGATTCAGCAGCAAAGGCAACGTTGAAGACGACGACTTCGTTGACAGTAGCTTCAATCGCCGTTGGCTTCTCGAGATTATGCTGTTGCGTACGGCAGTGTCGACGTGAAGAATGCTTCGGTGGAGGTGAGACCGAAGTTTGAATATGGTTACGATGCTAATGTGGTGAAAGGTTCGGAGTTTGATGTGGTGAAACAGTGAAGAAAACGACAACTGAACTTGTGACGAAAGTTCTATCCCAATCCGCAGCACAGAGTCCGCGTAGTCTCTGGATCTCTCTACGGCTGTAAGAAGAACAAGAAAATATATGTATATATATATATATATGTATATTTGTGTGTATGAGTGTTGTTGAACACATATATTCTTTTTATTGAGATTTGTGATTGTTGATCGAGTTTTAGAAGTTTTTCTTCTCAATTAGATATATTGATTTGTTGATTAATTTGTTTTGTTTTTGTTTGTTTGTTTGTTTTTAATTTATTTTTGTTGTTTTTGATCTAATTTCATTTGATAAAACCAGAGTAAAATTTTATTCTAGTTCTATTGCTCTGTTTTTTGTTTAAGATAATGAGAGTAAAATTTTACTCTGGTTCTATTGTTCTGTTTTTTGTTTGAGAGAATTAGAGTAAAATTTTACTCTGGTGTTAGAATGACAGTAAAATTTTTCTGTCAATATGTGGTCATTGCCAAACACTTCAGCCGTCACAAACACTGCCTTCGCTTTTTTACTTTTGTGCAGAGTAACATTTTACTTTTAGTTTCAGAGTCTCACAGTTTACTCGTTTTTCAGAGTAAAATTTTACTTTTAGTTTCAGAGTGTAATATTTTACTAGTTTTTTAGAGTAAAATTTTACTTTTATACAGAGTAAAATTTTACTTTTATACAGAGTAAAATTTTACTTTTAGTTTCAGAGTGTAATATTTTACTAGTTTTTTAGAGTAAAATTTTACTTTTATACAGAGTAAAATTTTACTTTTAGCTTCAGAGTCTCACAGTTTACTCGTTTTTCAGAGTAAAATTTTACTTTTATACAGAGTAAAATTTTACTTTTGTGTAGAGTCTAACATTTTACTAGTTTTTCAGAGTAAAATTTTACTTTTGTACAGAGTAAAATTTTACTTTTAGTTTCAGAGTGTAACATTTTAACTCTTATTCAGAGTAAAATTTTACTTTTATACAGAGTAAAATTTTATTCTGAAATACATAGTGAAGATGGCTTAATAGAAGAGCGGATAGATATGAGGATAATATAGTAAAAGAAACAAGTTTTAAAATATTATGGGGTTTTGAAAGTACTTATATAATTCTTGTCCTTTTGAAAGACAAATTAGATAGTGAGGGGGCTATCACCAAATCCCCCAATCAACAACCCCTCACATGATCCGATTAAATTTCATTCTTGTAAATCAAATACAGTCTTGGTTTCTTCCTATTAGAATGACCTTGTTCACCTTTTTGTGTAAGTGAATAGTTTCGATGAAGTTCTTCTCTCTTAGGTTGAGTAAGTTCCATCAAATTCGAATTCAAAATTTTATGCAGAGCTTAGAACATTACTGCTTCCAAAAAAATGGGTATTTTCCATTTTAGCTCAAGCCTTTTAACAAAATTGTTGTTCAATGAAGGTGTCTATGTATCACCATGTATTTGACGCAGCGAAATATGAGGGGATTAGATTTTGTTCTATTAGATGAAAGGAGCTCTCAAATCCACGAGAAAAATAGAACCTTGAATCCACAAGGAAGAAAAAATATCTTTGATTGAATGAATAAAAATTGTTTTTGCCATAAGGCTTACATAGCTATTTATAATAAACTAAACCTAATACTTGTAAGAAAAGTAATTCTAAGATAAAGTAGGAAACTTAAATCAACACAAATTAGGAAACCTAAGAGAATAGGAAACTAAAATTCTAAACTGTTTAAAATCCTAGTCAAAATCTAATTCCAAAATAATAAAATTAAGAAACCTAATAATTCTAAAATATTTATACTAAATTACAAGAATCCTAATAAAATAATATATCAAAAATATTAAAACTAAAAATATAAAAATTCTTAAAATCTTGTCCTACATCAGTATTCCGTCAGTATTTATGCAATCTTTATACGACTTTGTTATTATTATTATTTTTAAAAAGCCGGAAATGCCTCCATTGGTCTATTTTTATGCACTTGGTATTTGTTATGTATTCCTAATTTTCCAAACGACAAATTTCATTTTGTAGGTACCCGTAACTTGGATCAGGTTCGTAAATTGAAGAGCGCAATGACAAGGTTAACTGCTAGGGTTCAAAAGGTATAACTACTTCCTATCATAGCTTCCAAGTTTTTTTAAATCATTAAAATCCTTTCTTTTCTAACATGGTCATATTTGCATTTTATTATTTAGTATTGTTGTCTCTTATTCGGCTTTTGAAGTTTTAATGTTGAATGACTCGTGATGTCCTGAATTCTGTGCTTTCGATAATAATTGTGCTTATAAATAAATTTGATCTATGCTCACTAGTATTTCTACCTGTAGGTGAGAGATGAGCTTGAACAATTACTGGATGATGATGATGATATGGCTAATCTTTACTTGTCAAGAAAATTGGCAGGTGCATCTTCGCTTGTTAGTGGCTCGGGTGTTGCCAATTGGTGTCCTGCCTCACCTACCACAAGTTCGAAGAAATCCAGAGCAAGTAGGGCAAGTGTGGCAGCATTTTGAGGAGATGAGAATGATGTTGAGGAGCTTGAAATGCTACTTGAGGTTATAACATTGACCTACTTCTTTCGTTGTTATATCCTCTTAATTTTAACAGTTCTTGTACTTGCACATAAATCAATCATAAAATCAGACCTATCACATGGGTGTGAAATCTATATCAAGTGAGATAGTTGTGTCCAGTTTAGTAATCATTTTCTATGTTGTTAGGCTTATTCTAATTTTAATGTCTCGGTGGTATATTTGTAGGCTTCATGCAAATTGATGGAACTTTGAACAAATTGACTACAGTATGTTGCATAACTTGTATTTATTTTCTATAATTAATTCTGCTCACCAATTTGTATTGTTGATTATCAGTTTGTGGCAATATAATTATGATGAGCAATATGAAATTAGTGAAAAATTTCTCCGAATTTGTATTAGACACAATCAATTGCTAACTAGTCTCAATTTCTTAGAATCCTATTTATAGGAGATGTGGCTTGCAAGCTATGCCACAATTACTTCCTAATAAGGTCATGATCACAGAAAATAAATAAATAGAAAAAAATAATTTCTAAAATAATTTCAAATCTAAAATGAAAAGAAATTTCTTTAAAAAATTCTAACTCAAAATGAATTTGACTAGAGTTTTGAATTAAGTAATCAAAATTTTCAAAAAATAGTAAATTTTAAATTTGAAGGCCTATAATTTGCGATAGTTGGGCTGCTTTGGATAGAATATGGGTTTTTCAGCTAATCCGACACCTTGAAAAATTTATCAAATTACAATTTTTCTATCAAACTATCAAATTACTCCATGAACATCCGCTAATTGTAGTAATTTCATTTAGAATGCACAAGCAACAACCAAAGGAAGTTCAAGAGGGTACCCCTAATTAAAATTGTAGCTTAGATTCTTTGGCATTCCATATTGAAATCATCAAAATGATCTATTTATTTGTCTATATGTGATTGAAGAATCCCCTTTATTACATACATCATCAGAATTGATCCATATTCTTAAATTTTGCAGCTGCGCGAATATATTTATGATATAGAAGATTACATTAATATTCAAGTAGTCAACTAGAAATGGGAACAAATATGAAAATTGAATTAATTGATCAATTTAATAGATTTAGATTTACTTTTGTTGTTCTAAACACACTTCATGTTTCCATTTTCCAGCTTGACAATCATCGAAATCAGCTGATTCAGGTAATGTATCAATTATGTGTACTTTATACAACATTGAATACATTGATTTCTTGTTCTGTTTCTGTGTATTTGAAAACATTGTTGGGACAATACATTTATCTTATTGTTATTATTATTTCACTTCGTTTATGCAGCCAGAGCTTTTTCTAACCTCTACAAGTATTTCTGTATTGCTTTGTTCAACGATGGCTGGAATATTTGGAGCGAATATCCCATTTACTTGGAACTCAAACCACAGGTACATGTTTAAATGGGTATGCATACAATTTTGAATATAAGTGCACATAATCCGATTCACACAGAATTAGACACGACTCTCTCACGTGAAATTTGTTTTATTTTGTGATCAGAGTTTGTAACTGATATAATTTTGCATGTAAGTTTTATTTCGGCTAATTTGAATGTTCTTCTTCTTATTATTGCCAGGTGGTAATCGTCACTGTGGCATTTTGTACCTGCATTTTTATACTTATCATTTCCTATGCTCGCTACAAGGGTCTGGTTGGATCTTGAAATTTATAAGTAAGAATTATTTAAATTACAGTAGAGGTAATTGTAGTATTTGTAAGGGATCTCCCATTCGAAAGAAGTGCAGATGGATCCGTGGGTCTCACAGGTTTCACTTTGTTTTGTAAATCATTATATATAATATTGATATGACAATTGTGGTTTCATATTTTTTTATGAAAAGAAATTAATGGTCTATTTCATAATCATAATTTTTTTAAAAATAAACCGATAAAATTATGTGACGATGATTATTGGATCAATTGATTTTTTTTTTTTTCTATAAATTTCATGAATGATCTACTCATATGGTCCTAAAAAATAAACAACTTAAGTCATTGAAATGAAATTTGTTGTGACCTCCACAAACCTAGTTGGACCGGACTGCACTTCTGTCCTGTACCTTATTGAGTTTGAATTTTCTTTTGATTTTTTAGACAGCTCTTATTAGCTACATGAATTAATAAGTTCTGTCATGACCCGAACCCGCCCCCGTGGGTTAAGGACATAACCGGCCAGTAATCGCGAGATTACATACGGCCTCAAACCAAACCATACGTATTTTAACAGAGTTAATGGGGGCCAAACGGAAGCAATTTAAAAACTTTGTCCTTAGAGCTGTGCTTACATGGCACGTCAAACAAGTCACACATATAAACATTAATAACTCACAATAGAATTAAAGTATCAAAAGTTCTGTACAGGCAGGATCATTCAAAACCGTGTCAACCTGTGAAACTATAGACAGTCATATACAAAACTTCGCCAACATAACAAAATATAAATACATAACAAAAGGGCGAAGATGGGTCTCGTGCGTGAGACACGAGGGCTGACTTTCCAAAACCTATGTTGATCCACTTAGGCTTTACTGGGGTTGGGTCTGGACCTCTCTTGGCTCACCTACAAACACATGAATGAGCGTGAGCGAAAACCCAGTGAATAATATCAAGTAAGGGAAACGCATTGAAACATTACACAACAGACGGCCTTGGGCCCAATTCCTTCATGTCAACTGGCCTTTGGCCTTTTCAAACTTTCATGTCAGACTGGCTCTTAGTCCTGTATATCAGATTGGCTCTTAGGCCTTTATATCAGACTGGCTCTTAGGCCCTTATATCAGACTGGCACATAGGCCTTTCAGACATTCAGATCAAACAGGCTCATAGGCCTTTCAGACTTTCATATCAAACTGGCGCATAGGCCTTTCAGACTTTCATATCAAACTGGCACATAGGCCTTACACATTCAGATCAAGCTATGTCCACCATTCAAATTAATGAACTTTACAAAACTTACATAGAAGTAGCAATTGGACAATAACATATGTCAGATATTACTCACAGTGATCGGCTTCTGGAGTTGCCCTGGAGCTTGACCCTACATATCACATAACACATATGGGTCACAAATAATTCAATCTGTTCTTTAATTCACATATTCCTCTTTAGGCTTCATTCTTATCTCTTTAACTCAATTACAATGCTCAACACATGCCTAAGAGTTCTTGCAAGTGAAAGAGAAAGGAAAACGAAACACAGAATGTGAAAACAAAATTTCAGAAAACAGGGTCCTCGCTCGAGCGTGGACTCCCCCGCTCGAGCGGACCCTTAAGGCCTGCAAAAGTACTGGATAGGTGAAATTTACGCTCGATCATCCACTCTGGCGCTCGAGCGGAAGGCCTCTCAACATGGCTCCCCGCTCGAGCGGACGCTATGTCTGCAAAAAGTACTGGATGCATCATTTTTACGCTCGAGCGTGAACTAGGACGCTCGAGCGGAAGTTCATCCCACATCGATCCCCTGCTCGAGCGTGAACTTCCCGGCTCGAGCGGACACCAAGCCTGCAAGAAAAATACTGGGAGCTCGAAATCTCCGCTCAAGCGGCGGTTTTCCCGCTCGAGCGGACATCGAAATTCTGGGGATTCCAGATCAAGTTCTTGAGCTTCAATTCGATGTTCAAAGGTTCTAAATGCATGTTTATGACTCAAACTTCACATATTTATGTATTAATATGGTACAACCACCAAATAACAACACAATGAAGCTCAATTTCAAGGATCAAACACATGCATGTCCCAAATTGACACCAACCCATTTCCATCATAACACGTTCATGCATTCAAGGCTTCTATTCTCATAAAATGTACATGCATGTGATGTATCACTCTCATTCTCAACTTAGATGATACAAATGGTGATTACAACATGAGCTTTAACCAAAACTCTACATGATTCATGCATTTCAAGCTCAAACATTGCCAATTCAAAACAATTCCTTTCATGCATGCACATATTGGCCCTCAATTCAACAAGACCAATTCAATTACAACTCAACTCTTACTCTTGATCAATAATCAACCTTAAATTTACAAAATTATAGCAAGAACTCATGGGTTACTCACCAAGGAGCTTTAATTCTCACAATCTATAGCAATTTCTTGAGTAATCTTCCAAAATCTCCAAGTTCTTGATCAAACCTTCACTTTCCTACTCTCTCTCTCCCTCTAACCGACCCTCTCTTCTCTTCTTAGAGTTTATGATCAGCCAAAATGTAACAAAAGGAGAAGAATAGAGAGTGTAGTGCCTTTATTCAATAAACTCCACTAATTCAATTTAATAGTAATAAACAATTGGGCACTAATTAATCGTTCTGAACCAAATTATTTTGATTCGAATCAATTTTCAATTAAATTTCACCGTAGGCTCTAACAAAATTACGCTAATCATAATGGCCCAATCAATTTCGGGTTCTGTGGCCAATAAGGCCTTCAATTTACTTTCCAAAGCAGATAATTAAACAGATATTCCTACGGTGAACAGATAGAAATTCAAAACCACATATTTTCACATGATGGCACACAAAATCATGTTAGACACATAATCATACTCGTATTAAGGACCAATTAACAAATTACGGAACAGGGGTATCACAAGTTCACTCTCTACCTTTCACCATGAAATTCCAGATTGCAAAGAAGATCCAGAAGCAGTGTTATTTGCAGCCTAACATGTTTCAGGTGCGAACATAGATAATTGTGAACAGCTTTTGTAGAGTCAGATTTTACTCATTTGATCTTTTGATTTGGAGTCCCTTGTTATTTTGTTCTTTATATATGAAGTTGGGTCAATTATAGTGTCCTTTATTGTTGCATAATCTTAGTAATTATCTCTACTTAAATTGCACTGTTAAATACATGTAATGAAATAAGTTGTTTCTATCCTGATCAAATTCAAGTCACCTTTTTGTTATTTTTAGTGTGGATCTGATTTCAGCATTCATTATTGGTTCATAAACCATGCGATCAGTGTAAACCATGTTTTTGAAGGTCTTCAGTACTGGGTTATTTCTAAATGTATTTATTTAATTTTTTCTTTTAACGCAAATAATTTTACAAATGGTTGTTAGATTATGTAAACCATTAGTGTTTTTTTTTTCAATTTTTTTTTTCCAAGAAAATAATTAGTTGGGGGAGTTACATGCCAATCATTTGGACCGGACTTAATTCCCACGATGTCTTGATCTAAAATAATTTAGTCCATCTTTCCATTTTACCCATGACATAATTACTCAACCATTCCACTCTCTTCAACAGTTTGTCTCTGTCTCTTCCCCCCTCTCTCTCTCTCTCTCTCTCTCTCTCTCTGAATCACTCTCAACTTCTTCTGTCGCCTTCATCGCCCCTTGTTTCAACCATCGCCATCCTTCGTCGCCTTCAACACTACTTGTCTTAACAAGCACCGTTCTCGTCCTCATCCCTTGCCGTTGTTGTCGTTCTTCTCACACTAGCCCTCCTCCTCTTTGGCCATTACCGCCACTGCTACCATCCTTCTTTTCCATCATCGATTTGATATATTCAATGCCACTGCCACTATCTTCCTTCATCATGAATTTATTATTTTGGGTAAATTACAAACACACCCCTTGAGGTTTACTTAAATTACAAATTACTCCTGTGGTTCTAGAAATTACATTATGTCCCCTAAAGTTTCTAATTTCATAACAAATAGATCCTTTTATTAATAAATCATCAAATTAATTAACAGTTTTTAATAATGTTAAACTTTTATTTCAATTAATAATTCAGATAATTTTATTATTGTATAGGTGAACAGTTAGAAATTTTATTTTTTCAATTAATTCTGTTAAATAAAAAATTCTGACAGGGAGGTATTTGTAATTTTTCAAATCACAGGGGACAATTCGTATTTTAAGCAAACCTCAGGGGGTGCATTTGTAATTTATCCTATTATTTTTTATGCCGACTTCACCAAAGTCTTTAGATCTATCTGGTCATTTCGAATGCCAATCTAGTACTGTTGCCTTCGTCAACGTCGAGATATGGCCATGATATGATCATCGGAGCTCCTATTAGTGCGTTTGAGTCTCGCTGTGAACCAGATTTGCTATCTATAAAACTGAAGAATCTGCCAAATTTGCTATAATAATTTTTTCACTGATAATGAACAAAATCATATTGAACATCAACATCAACATCATATTGAATACAATTAGTGATAACTTTATCACTGTATTAATATCAAAGTTCACAACAACAACAACAACAACATGTTGAACAAAATCAGTAATAAATTTATTACTCAAACTTTCAACACATCAACAACAATAGCATATTGAACAATATCAGTGATAAATTTATCACTCAAAAATCTAGCACAACTACAACAATGGCATATTGAACTAAATCAATGATAAATTTATCATTCAAAATTTCAGTACATCAATAGTCCACAGCATATTGAACAAAAACAGTGATAAATTTATCATTCAAAATTTCAGCACATCAATAGTCTACGTCATATTGAATAAAAACAGTGATAAATTTATCACTATTAATATCAAAATTCCAGCACAGCCACAGTCAACAGCATATTGAAAAAATCAGTGATAAATTTATCACTATTAAAAAAATCATTAGAAATAAGATTCAAAAAAATGTTATAATCATTCATCAATATTCCCAATACAAAAATGATTGAGAGCTTTAATAAAGGAGCTCTAATGGGAGTGGGCCCTACTGTGATATGATATTTTGGCCTTATTTTTTTTTAAATTTAATTTTCCATGTCACTAGAGCTGGGTTTAGAGCCCAGCTCTAGAGCTCTCAATCATGCTCATCATTCCCAATATCAACAAAATTAAAAAAATGCTTATTCACCAATCTCCAACAAACACACATACTAGTAACTGATAAAGATATAACAGATGATGCACATTCAGCTGATATATGTTAGTTAGTAACAGAGTTTGTTAGAGTTGTTAATAACAGAGTTTGTTACAACAGTGGTTAGTTTGTTAGTGTATGGTTAAGTTTGTTAGTGTATGGTTTAGTGCAGTAGTTAGTGCAGTATATATACTGATGTAATACATTGATTTGTTAATAAGAGAGATGATGCTTAGTTGATAAAACTTCTTCATGGTATCAGAGCTTGAGAAGCTCCAACGAGCAACAATGGCGTCTTCATCTACAACACCTCTGCTTCCTTCAAATCTGAATGTATTGCTCTCGAATCTCAGTTCACTTGTTACAGTGAAGTTAGATGGTACGAACTTCCTTGTTTGGAAAGGCCAACTGCAGAATATCCTTAGAGCAACAGATCTCTTAAAAATTGTTGATGGATCTTTTCCATGTCCTGATGAGAAAATCCAGAATTCATCTGGTGTTGAAGTTCCAAATCCTGAAGCAGTTCAATGGAGGTTGTTAGATGCACATCTACTTAGTTGTGTTACAGCCACACTATCTCCTGCAATATTCACATCTGTGAATCATCTTCAAACCAGTGCTCAGGTTTGGCAATGTCTTGACAAAAGATTTACATCCTTGTCTCGTTCACATATTCATCAACTTAAAAATAGGCTGAATTCTATTTCAAAGAAGAATGAATCTATGGAGACCTATCTCCATCAGATTAAAAATCTTGTAGATCAATTAAGCCTTGCATCTTCTCCTGTTGATGATGAAGATGTGGTGCTCATCACATTAAACGGACTTCCGAGTGAGTATGATGCTATGAAGACAGCAATTCGCACTCGAGCAGAGAGTATTTCAATGGCAGATCTGTCTTCTCTACTTTGTTCTGAAGCCTTACATATTGAAGCAAAGACTAAACAGTCATCTGATCTAACTGTTGCTTATGCTACAGTCAAAGAACCTAATTCCTCAAAAGGTTTTCAAACTTATCATGGCAGAGGTAGTTCACGAAATGATTCTCGAGGATTGTTCAGAGGCAATCGATCTCAGTTTGGGAGATCAAACTCTACTTATCGTGGCAGATCTTCATATTTTCCAGGTCGTAGTCGGCCTACTACTGGCTTAATCTGTCAGATTTGTGGAAAATCCAATCATTCAGCTTTGGAATGTTGGCATCGGTTGGATGCTCAATTCCAACCCTTGTCTTCAGCACCTACCTCTCAGTCACAGCCACACAGCAGCAGCAGTTCCTTTGCTCCTCATACTAGCAGTTCATTTGCTCCTCATACATCTAGAGCTTTTGTTGCATCTGCTACTGATGAAGCCTCTCAATGTTCAAGTCCTTGGTTTCTGGATTCTGCTGCATCTGATCACATTACTCAGGATCTTCATCACCTGCATTCTTATCAGCCATATTCTGGTCCAGACCATGTCACCATTGGTAATGGCTCTTCTCTTCCCATTACTCATACTGGCCAAGGTATTTTACCTACTCCTCATCACTCTTTTCGGTTGAATAAGATCTTGCGAGTGCCTCATATTTCTTCTAATCTTCTTTCTGTTCATCAACTAGCTAAAGATAACAATTGTTCTGTTATATTTGATCAGTCTTCTTTTTCCATTCAGGACAATCATTCCAAGGCCATTCTGCATAAAGGCTATCATGCTAATGGCCTGTATCATTTTCCTGTCATGTCATCTCCTGTCTCACAATCTGCTCCTCATCATGCTTTCCATAGTTCTACTGTTAATGCTACTGCATCTGCTGATACTTGGCACAAGAGATTGGGGCATCCTTCTGCTTTTAAATTTCATTTACTGCAGAAGCATTTGTTTTTAAATAATACTAATAAAACTCCCATCTCATGTATTGATTGTGCTATGTCTAAATCTCATCGACTACCATTTAAACTGTCCAATTCTACTGTTAATCAACCTCTTGCTTTAATTCACACTGATGTTTGGGGTCCATTTTCTTGTGCTACCTCTAATTACAAATATTATGTTGTGTTTGTTGATGATTTTAGTCGTTTTACTTGGCTTTATCCCTTAGCTTACAAGAGTGAGGTGTATGTCAAATTTACTGAGTTTAAAATGTTTGTTGAAAAACAATTTGGCTATCCTCTTAAAATTTTAAGATCTGATGGAGGTGGTGAATTTCAAAATCATTCTATGCATAACTTCATGAATACACATGGTATACTTCATCAGTCTTCTTGTCCTCATACACCAGCTCAAAACGGTGTAGCAGAACGTAAGCATCTCCATATTACTGAAACTGCCATTGCTTTATTACATCAATCTGCCTTACCACTTACTTACTGGTTTGATGCTGTAGCTGCTGCCACTTATCTGATTAATAGACTACCTAGTGTGGCTATTTCTAATTGTTCTCCTTTTGAGAAATTGTTTCAAAAGCCACCTGACTATTCCTTGCTTAAAGTTTTTGGTTGTTTGTGTTTTCCATGGCTTCAGCCTTATTCATCTCATAAATTGTCCCCTAAATCTGCTCCTCATGTGTTTCTTGGCTATCATCCTGCATTTAAAGGTTATAGGTGTTTGAATCCTCTCACTGGTCATATTATTCTTTCCAGGCATGTTAGATTTGAAGAACATATTTTTCCTTTTGCCTCTTTTCCATCAGTGTCTGTCCCTTCTTCTTTACCTGTCTTGCAGAATTTCTTTTGGTCCACTACTACTGCTTCAGTTCAGTCTCACCGGCAGCCTAATTCCTCTGCTTCAGCCCAGTCTCCTTCAGGTCAATCTATTCTAGCTCGGCCTGCTTCAGCTTCAGTTCAGCCTTTACCAGTTCAGTCTTCTCCTACTCTGCATGAATCTGCTTCAGGCCCTGTTACTGCTACAGGCCCTGTTACTGCTACAACTTCTGCTACTGTTCCAGTTCACTCTGCAGCTCTAAATCCCTCTGCTTCAGCTCACACTACTCTGCCTCAATCTGCTGCAGCTCTAAATCACTCTGCTTCAGCTCACACTACTCTGCCTCAATCTGCTTCAGCTCACACTCCAGATGCCATTTTCCCTGCTGTTGCTGCTAAT
The DNA here is from genome assembly GCA_030407325.1 of Camellia japonica. Taxonomy (NCBI): domain Eukaryota; kingdom Viridiplantae; phylum Streptophyta; class Magnoliopsida; order Ericales; family Theaceae; genus Camellia; species Camellia japonica. The sequence goes on along the minus strand of JAPPVO010000031.1, from coordinate 172,956,245 downwards.
TCTTCTGCTGCTGCTCCAGTTCTACCTGATACTGCTGCCACTTCTATACCACTTATTCCTCCTACACCTATTACTTCTATTTCTATTCCTCTTCCTCTTCCTTCTCCTACCATCAATACTCATTCTATGCAAACTAGATCTAAAACTAAGCATCCCATTTTCACTGTTCAGACCACTGATGGGTCCACTGAGCCGGTTTCTACTTCATCTGCTCTTGCTTCTCCCATATGGTTTCAGGCTATGATGGAGGAATATTCTGCTCTTCAACACCAAGGCACTTGGTCTTTGGTTTCCCTTCCTCCTTCTAAACATGCTATTGGATGCAAGTGGGTCTTTAAGATTAAGAAAAATTCCGATGGTTCTGTGGCTCGTCACAAAGCTCGACTTGTGGCTAAAGGTTTTCTTCAACAATATGGAGTTGATTTTCAGGACACCTTCAGTCCTGTTGCTAAGCAACCTACAATTCGTATTTTCCTTTGCTTGGCCTTGCATCATCAGTGGCCCATTAAACAATTGGACATCTCCAATGCCTTCTTACATGGTAAGCTTGAAGAAGAGGTTTATATGGAACAACCCCCAGGCTTTGTTGATCCCTCTCATCCTTCTTTGGTTTGTAAGCTTCATAAAGCCCTCTATGGCTTGAAACAAGCTCCTCGAGCTTGGTATTCCACCTTTTCCTCTTTCCTTCTTTCTCAAGGTTTTACTCATAGTAAGTGTGATACCTCTTTGTTTGTTCACAAAACCTCTTCCTCTCTTACCTTCCTTTTGATATATGTTGATGATATTCTTCTAACTGGCACCAATGCTACCTACATCCAAACTCTTTTATCTCATATGCATCTTGCCTTTTCCATGAAGGAATTAGGTGCTCTTTCTTATTTCCTTGGTATCTCTGTCCAGTCTCACTGTAATGGTTTCTTTCTTAATCAACACAAATATGCCTCTGATTTACTTCTTAAGGCTGGCATGATTGGGTGTAAACCTTGCTCTACACCTGTTTCTTCCAAGCCTACCTTGACTGCTTCTGATTCTTTGCCTTGTCCTCATCCTTTTTTGTATCGCAGTATTGTGGGTGGTCTTCAGTATCTTACTATTACTAGACCTGAGTTATCCTATGCAGTAAATCAAGCTTGCCAATTCATGCATTCTCCCACAGTTGGCAATTTCTCTGCTGTCAAAAGAATTCTGCGCTATATTAAAGGCTCTTTATCTCATGGTCTACTCTTCACTCCTAGCTCTTTTCAACTTCATGCTTATACGGATTCAAATTGGGCTGGTGATCATATTGACAGACGCTCCACCTCTGGCTATTGTATCTTTTTGGGTAGTAATCTCATCTCTTGGTCTTCCAAGAAACAACCCACAGTTTCCCGATCATCAACTGAAGCTGAATATCGTTCGCTGGCTAACACCACTGCCGAACTCACTTGGCTTCAAATGTTGCTTCACGATTTTTCTATCCCTCAACCTGCTCTTCCAGTTGTCTGGTGTGATAGTCAATCTGCCCTTGCTTTGGCTGCCAACCCTGTGTTTCATACCAGGTCTAAGCATATCGAAGTAGACTGCCACTTTGTTCGCGACAAAGTTCAAGCTCATACATTGCTTCTCCGCCATGTTCCTACTGCCTCCCAGCTTGCTGATATTTTTACTAAACCATTATCCACTGCTCGGTTTTCTTTTCTCACTTCCAAACTCAATGTTGCTTCTGCTCCCTTGCGTTTGAGGGGGCCTGATAAAGATATAACAGATGATGCACATTCAGCTGATATATGTTAGTTAGTAACAGAGTTTGTTAGAGTTGTTAATAACAGAGTTTGTTACAACAGTGGTTAGTTTGTTAGTGTATGGTTAAGTTTGTTAGTGTATGGTTTAGTGCAGTAGTTAGTGCAGTATATATACTGATGTAATACATTGATTTGTTAATAAGAGAGATGATGCTTAGTTGATAAAACTTCTTCAGTAACTACATTATGTTTCAATGATAAATTTATCACTGAAACTTTAATTAAAAATATATAACTGTGTATATATATGCACAACAATCTCCAACAAACAAACAAAAACAATCTCCACATTGTGATTAGCAATTGATTGAAAATAATAGATCGGTGATAGACCAGGAAGATGGTGGCAATGGCGGTGTTAAAGATAGAAAATGAATGATGGAAGAGGAGTGTTGGTGATGGCAACGAGGCCACAATGCTTTTGAGTTGCTAGAGAAACTTTTACAGTTTGGATAACTTCATTTATTTAGGCGTGTAAGTCGTGTCTATATAATTGGTCACTATAAGGTGGATTTTGAGAGACATATTTTTTCTTAATAAAATCACTGAAATACTCTCTTGACATTTTCCTGCTGCAAATGTTGGGGAAACGATATCCTTTGAAAGTAAAAAAGAAAACTGCATTATTATAGTAATCCACGATGAGTTAAACTTTGGTCCTTTTGCTTTGAAAAGACCACACCAGGCCATAGATTGCAAGTCATTTGCTTTAGGTGTCTTGTTTTCAAGTTTTAATAAATGCTTTACCAGTGACGAAGAGATTAAATGCGGAACATTTTCAATAGAAAACTGACAATAATTGGTTAACTAACAGTAATTGGTTGAGAGAGAGCATCATATATTATTGGAAATAGATTATTAATGATTTTAATACTACCTTCTCCATTTTATTTTGTTGGGAGGAGTGTATGCTTCTCTCTTTCGTTGGTTGTTGTTTTATTATTATTATTATTATTATTATTATTATTATTTTAAGTCTGTGAAACAATTGCTTGAGCAACACTAAGAAAAATGGATTTTTAAACTACCTTTTTTTTTTCTTTTTTAAGGGACAAAAAACTGGAAAAAAGTGTATTTGGAAATGGTACCACATATGCCGTAAGTTCTCTTCTCCTCTCTGGTTCCTGAATTGTCGGATTCATCTATGTTGGGATGGCTGCTGCTGACTCTTTTTGTCTCTTATGTTTTATCTCATCATTGGTATCGAGGCAGTGTTCATATGATATAGAGAAGAACTATGGTTTAAGTAATTTATCGGTCAAACAAGAAAGCTCACTAGTGAACTTCCTTGCCAGCAAGAAAGCACCTTATAAGTAGAGACTAGGACTTTGTTGTTTATTTCTTTTTGTTTAATAGTAAACATAAGATATGTGAACTTCTGGGAAAAGGGAAAGGAGTGTGGAAGATAGTTCTTCTTTTTCTTCTTCTTCTTCCTTGCACCTGTAAGGTACTTGAATAACAGAGTTTTTACAAAATAGAAAGTTCCTGAAGATATTGTTGTTGTAAATATTGTTAACATGATCAGGTTTAGAGTTCTATCTCTCAAAAACTTGAAGAGAAATTCAAAGGATGAGTGGTTTTTGTCTAAATGGAGACTTCCAGCCTCTATCTTTAAAGAGGCTTCAACTTTGTGAGTTGGTTGTGTTTTGTAACCTTTTTTTATTGCAGGTGGTTTTTTCCCACCCATGTGTGCTGGTGTATGGCTGTTGTTGAATTAAAAAATGTGGAAGATAGGAGTTTTGAGGGTTGAGTGTTGTGAGATTCCATATTCTGGGTTGAGTGGCTGTGAGCTCAAAATGAGTTTTGTATATACTGTGTTTTTCCTAATTGTTTGCTATGCAGGTTGCAAAGCTGGGCTTCTTCTTGGTTTTATCAGAGAGTGATGGTGCTGTACGAGAGCCAGGCTGCAACTCTGCGCTAGTTCCAGTTGGTCTTTATGGATTCCAATATTATATGTTATCAATATTAGGTTCATTGGTTCTTATTCCGCTAATTTATTTAGCATTTGATGCTAGAATTAGATATTAGTTGAATGTAGAAGGTTGAACATATTCAATTAGGAAATAAAAAGGGCTGATGATCTTGAAACCTACCACACTTTAAAGCCTTTTTTTTTTCCAAGTCAAAATGATCTTGCTGCAACTGTAATTGTAATTTGCTATAGCATTATGTATAATTTTTGAAGTTATATGACCAAAACCAGCCACAGCATTCTGCATAATTTTTCTCTGTTCATATCATCACTGTAGTCTAATTTTATCTAGGAGAGGAATTATGATATCATAACCTGTGTAATTTTGGAGGATACCCCTTCCCATTGCACATAAATGGAAAAAGAATAATTTAATTTGTGCTCATGGCACAGCTTCATCCGGTACCTACTTCATGGCATTATGCTCTAATTGCATTGCTACATTGTCATCTTGTTGCGGCTGTGTGCTCATATTGTTGCACCTTTCCTTTTTATATTAAAAAAAAAAATCTCTATGCTATCCCCTTTTTTTTGCCTTGCATGTTTGGAAAAAAAATTAATTTTCTATTCTGTTCCACTTACCTCACTCTGGTTTATATTCTTGATGCAGCTGCTGATGTATCTGATGTTGATTGCATATTGAACTGTGATAGTGAATCAGTCTCCATCGATGCTAACAATCCTGAAGCATATTTACACCTACCAATTGTGGTATGTGATGTTTTTATCACAATTATTTAGGGACTTAAGGGATCTAACTATTTAAAGGTTGGAACTTTTTATTGGTCTCTTTTAGTAATTGTCTTGCTAATTTTCTGCATTTTTTTCTCTTTATTTCTGCCCAGAACTCAAAATTGGACAAGTTTTCTTTGTTAAGAAATCTCCCTTCTATGCTGAATTTTGCAAAGATAAACCTAAGAAGAGGGAAGAAACTTCTAACAGCATACTATAGCATGTCAATATGTTGTCGATATGTTTAGAAAGTTAGATATGTATAGTTTTGGATGGTTTAAACTTTCTGTACAGTTTAGAACTTAAGGATATAGTTTTCGACTATTTGGAATGTATAGACAATTGTTGAATGTTTATAATTTATGAATATAGTTTCTTTTTGATGTTTCAAATAATATTTTGGTGGTTGATTGATATTTTGTGATGCTTGTTTGTAATATTTGTTAGATTGTACAAAATTGGTCAAATAGAACCTGCTGAATTTTTTTTTTTTATTTAAAAAATGCATATTCTACGGTAGGCATAATAAGTCGTCGTATTACATATTTTACGACGTGCAATCAGCGTTGTTATTTGTCTCACCAATTAACGGTGTGCAAAAATAGTTGTAGAAAAAGTAACAATGACGCACAAAATCTGCCTTTAAATAGTTTTTAACGGTGTACTATAGCATGTCAAAGAAAAAGTAACAACGACACACAAAATCTGTCGTTAAATAGTTTTTAACAGCGTACGAAGCATGTTGTTGAAAGTGAATGACTTTCCATAACTGGTCATAATATGACGTGCGCTGCACATCGTAGAAGGGTTTTTACGGCATGCATTGCGCTGTAAAAACCCTTTTTTGTTGTAGTGAGAGAGGAGGAAGGTGGTGTTAGGCGAGCGACGATGGCGAGGGAGGACGACGACGATGGTGGTTGAGGCTAGTGTTGTTGACGATGACAGAGGAGAACGGTGGTGTTAGGTGAGCAACAAGGGAGGACAGCGAGGATGGTGGCTGAGGCAAGTGTTGTTGATGACGACAGAGAAGGACAGTGGTCTTAGGTGTGAGCAATAGCAGCGGAGGGAGGAGGACAGTGATGGTGGTTGAGGCGAGTAGCAGCGGTGGTGAGTGAGTCGAACGACGCTGATTGCTGTGCCGGCAAGAGAAATAGTGCAGAGAGAGAAAATAGAGAGAAATAGATAGCGTAAAAGTTATATAGGGCAACATGGGCAAAGCTAGAAGAAAGATTTATAAGAGGACTTACGTGTGCATGAGATAGAAACTCATGACCTAATGGGTAATAGATTGACTTATTGTGACTGGTTGGTAGATTTCCCTTAATTTTGCCACTTTCAAAGCCCAATTCGAACTTAATTTTTGAATTCATTTTCTCTTTTACATAATTCTAAAATTTTGACCTTTATGGAGAATTTGAGAAATTATTTAGTTGTTTTTTGAGAATCAAATCTTATAATTTATGGTTCGTCAAAAGGAAGATAAGCGGTGAATCCAGGATGGTAGATCACTTGTACATGCAGCACCATACACATTTGTAGTCGGTGACTTCTTGGCATGAATTTATCCCTACTTACCTGAAAATTTAATCCAATGCCATGTTAAGAGCACTGGTTATTTTTTTTTTAAAAAAAATCTTGGAATAAACTACAAAATATGATTTAATTTGATTGGATAATCATATTAAATAATAAAAAAAAACTTTTCTAAAAAACAATAAATTTTGCTGAGGAAAATAGACTGGTCTCTCATGTGAGTTCATATAAATTTTTAATTGGCCTATTTGTCAAATTTAAGGGGCCTAAGAGACTCTTAGTACAACAATGTTATGGTAATCATGTTTCTTATCACAATTTATATATCACTTTACATGTCAACACTATATTGGTGCAAAGGATCTCAATTCGCACTTATTACCAATGCAATTTTGACACATGAGATTAAAAATAAAAAAAAACGTTATAGGAAAATGTAATCATTTTAACATTATTGCATTTGACAATATTCAAATAATTATACGAGTTTACAAAAAATGATTAAGAGTAATTGTATACAAACATAAAAGGCAAACAAAAACCTTGTACTAAATTATGCGACACCATTATGAGTCTATCACTTTAAAATAAAGAATTCATCAAGTTGACTATTAGCAGTGATGGCTATTTTAGCCTGATTATTACAAACCAACTAATCAACTATTCTAGCTAATTAATTATTACAACACAATTGAAATCTAATTAACTAACTTATTCTAAGCTAACTAATTACAACGAATGAAATTGAATAATTAGTTACACAAACTAATTAAGATATTACAAAACGAATTAAATAACTAGCTACACTAAGCTAATTAAAATATTACAACACTTGAATAATTAGCTATGCTAACTAATTAAGGCGATAAATCGGAACAAGTAACAGCCTTGGAGGCAAGGAGGGACATTCATGCTCGGTTGTGTCCTCCCGAAAATCTGTCACTTTGCTGTCGGTTGTCTCTGTTTACACTTGCCTCGGTCTTTGAACATCGAACCAACATTCCAGACCACTTCTGCCTCAAAACAGAATCATTTTCACACAAAACTGGGCTGGTGGCCGGTCGGCCACAAAAAGTGGCTGCCGGCCACCTCAACTGGCCGGCCGGCCAGTGGAAGTGGTCGGTCGGCTACCTCAAGTGGCCGGTCAGCCACCTGCTTTTCCAGACTGCTGGTTTTGCTGCAACAGAGAACAACAGAGGCACAACAATGTATTTGCAAGGAAATGTGTGTACAACCACACTCCTCATCATTTCTCTAGCTCAAAGGAGTGCGGCACTTGGCTCTCAAGCCACCAACCAAGCATTCTCAATGCATGATGGTTTGAGAACTAAGTTTGTACAAGCTTAGTGAATGCGCACATAAGACTCAAAGGGTCGCCACCCTATCATGCATGATCAAGGATGATAACGACCAAGAAATGTGATACGTTTCATCACTTTAAGTATGAAACGTCTCACATTTCTTGTGTTTGGATTAACGTCCGATCCAAACACATGCAATGCAACACGAATGCTTATCTTAGCCATGTTTTACTTGATTCAATTCTTGTTTACACATTTTAAGTTACCAAACCATTCCTTAATTGATTCGTCCAAATGTGCAAGTCCTCTAAGGAGAGGAGGGTCAACCAAAAGAATGGTTTAAGACATAGGAGAGACCATGCCTTTGACTAGGAGGAACCCTCAAAGGAGGGTTAAAGCAATTTAAGCATAAGCCTCAATCCCAAGCTTAAACACAATCTCAAGACCAACCAACCGTCAAAGCAAATAAAAAGATGAAGAAATGAGGGAGGTGGTAGATTTTCAGTGTTGAAATGGCATGCTCAAGACACTAAATCGTGCAAACAATCCATACAAGGCATGCTCAAAAGCCAAATACGTTAAGCTAGTAAAGAGCATCACTCTAGAAACATGAAATATCAAGCATAAACAACCAAACCAGCTCTGGACAGAGCTTAATCATGCCAAATCAGAGGCTACAACATGCTGAAATTGAAGCTCAAATAGCAAGAAAAACATGTTCGCATGTAGGCTCACGAACAAGGCATAAAGCACAACTCTCAAAAGCTATGAAAGAGTGGAATAAGTGAGAGTGTGACTACACTATGTGCACTGAAATCATGTGTGAAATGATGCAATAACATGCAAACAACTCAAGCAAAGCATGCTAGAGGCCTCAAAACTCAAAACTAGTAAAGCCATTTACACCATAGCTATACAAAGCATGCCTTACATGACCAAGAAGGCTCAAAACAGAGCTAAAGCATGTTAAAACATGAGCAAAAACATGCTGAGATAGAGCTAATACAGGCTAGAATGGCAGGCTAACTCATGAAGCATGATAAGCTAATAAGCATGATTATACTACAAGTGTAAGAAGCAAACAACAAGTGGCCCAACCAGCCAAAAACAGAGCTAAAGCAGGTCAAAAAAGTCACAAAAACATGCTGAGATCAAGCCATGAGATAGTAGAAAAACATGCTCAAGTATGAGGCCATCAACACAAGCAAACAAGATACAAGGAGAGGGGATCACCATCTCCTCTTTAGGACACCTCAAAACCAAATTTCTAGCACTGAAATTCCTCTGAGTTTTAGTGGTTAAAAGGCCAAGCAAAGGGTGTTTCAAAAGCTTTAAAAGATAGCACAATTCTTAGCAAACAAGCAACAAAAGAGGGTAGACTACCCCTAACTCCAAAAAGGCCTTAAACCACCATTTTTATACCTTAAAAACAAAGGTTTTTATAGTTGAAAACTTGGCCAAAAATAGCATGCAAAGGTGGCCAAACAAGTAAAGGAAACAAGGCTTTAAAAGGGGTAGAGCCTTACCCTTGAAGAACAGCAAAAACCAGCACAATTTCTGAGCCAAAACCAAGTTTAATACCTCAAACCAAGCTTCAAGTTACCTCAACTCCAAGGTGAAGGTGTTGGGCTAAGGGTTTCTTTGCAAAATTGTAGAGAAAGCTCACTTTCAAGCACAATAGAGAGAGAGAGAGAGAGAGAGAGAGAGAGAAATCTAGAGAGAGAATGAAATTTTGACTCCAAAATTTCTGAACCTCAAACAAAGGGGAGGGACCTCCCCTTATATAGAGGGTCAAGCCAAAAGCTTGGCCTCAATTCCTCCATACATGTGTATGGAGGATGCATTCAGTGCTCACCAGTTGGCTCAAAAGATCTAAAAAGATCTAAAAAATGAGAAATTTGGCCGCTAGCCACTTAAGGTGGCCAGCCGGCCACCTCACCTAGCCGATAGACCATTTCAAGTGGCCTACAAGAGAGAAAAGTGGCCGGCAAGTGCCAAAAGTGGCCGGCAAGGCCTTTCCCCCCTCCAGGCAAGAGGTAACAAGGTTTGGCCCAAAAACAAGGCCAAAACATAGAGGGTTTAGAGGCTCAAAGACAGGGCGTTCAGCCGAGACCTTCGGGCGCTCAAAACGAGCATAAACATGCGCAATCATCAAGTGCACAAACGATGACATCTGAATCTTGTGGTCGGTCAAAAATGGGGTGTCTACAGGGTGAAACACCAATAAATCCCAAAATGTGATCTTGTGATCTTGTGAATGGTTTAGTCCTCCCTTTTTTCTTATAAACCCAAAGGTCCTATTAAAGTGGAAATTACATAAAAGGTAGTCACTTACTTGTTTGGGTTTAATTTTTTAGAGATAAAAGTGATTTTCTCAAAATGTAAAATTACATATTTAGGCAATTTGCATTATAGAAGTTTTGGATTTTCTCTCATTCTAAAACAAATCACACATTACGAATAAAAACCTAAAATCTAATTTAACACTCCAATATCGTAACACTTCAATATAACACAATAAAAAAACTCATTAGTGTACTTTTCCCAAACGTAACAACGTAATACTCAAAAAAATTCTTTGGTATACTTTTCCCAAACGTAACGTTCCAATGTAAAAAAAGAAGAAAAAAAATTCCTTAATATACTTTTCCCAAACATAACACTTCAATCAGTGTAATCTTAAATGTAACACTCCAATGTAACATACTCCAATGTAATACACAAAAACACTAAAAAAAGTCCTTAGTGTACCTTTTTCAAACATAACACTAACAGTTTGAAATTATACATTTGTTCAAAACTTACTAAGGAATATTTGTACTCCTTTTGGAATGGTTTGAAGAATCTCACAGCTTTTTTTTTTTTTAGTGTTACATTGGAGTGTTACGGTTAGGAAAAGTACACTAAGAATTTTTTTTTGTGTTATATTGAAGCGTTACATTTAGGATAAGTACACCAAAGAGTTTGGAAAAAGTACATCAAAAAGATTTTTGTATGTTACATTAGAGTGTTAAACTAAGGAGTTTTTGTGTGTTACATTAGAGTGTTATATTAAGAAGTTTTTTTTATGTGTTATATTAGAGTGTTACGTTTGAAAAAAAAAATACACTAAAGAATTTTTTTGTGTGTTACATTAGAGTGTTACAAAAAAAATAAAATAAAAAATTGTATGTTACTTTAGAGTGTTACACTAAGAAATTTTTTTTGGAATGTTACGTTTGGGAAAAGTACAGTAAGGAGTTTTTTTATATGTTACATTAGTATTAGGTTTGGATGTTAATTAATGTCAATGTTACAATAAGGACGAACACCATAAAAAGGAACGAATACTACACCAATAACACCACAAACGGGATAATATCATCCACTTACAAATCACTCCATTAAATCCCCACAAAAAATAAATAAACAAATAGAAACGTAAAAACCTACTTTATCCACGCACACCCAACATTAGGAAAAAAATCCAAACAAAATCACATACAAAGGACAAACAAGTAAACTTTCAAACCCCCAAATTAAGGAAATACAACATATCCAAAATGAAAAAGGACTAATTAGTTTGAAAGAAAATTTTTAGGACTAAATAAAATAACTTTTCTCCAAATGGAATTTATGAGTAATTTTTCCATTCATATGTGTTAGACTTTTCAAGGAATTTTTTTTGTACTTGTTCTTAATGCATTAAAGTGTCATTATGAGGGTAAGACTTGGGGATTGGGAGATTAATAAATGCTAAATTATTATTTTTTAAATCAAAAAATTAGGAAATTTAGATTGGGATATTGAAGCTCCCACAAGACTAGGGTGTTAGAAACCCTTTTTCCCTAATATATATATATATAGATTTTCCGTCTATAGTTCTGGTATATTAACTTTTAATTGCCTAAGTTTCTTTATCATTTACTTGATTGATTTGTGTAAAATTTTCATCAACCTTTTTGCTTTATTTGCTCTCTTTGTACATAGTTATAGTATATTGATTTTTAATTGCTTAAGTTTCTTTATCATGTATTTTACTTTTATAGAGAAAACCTAATATATATGAACCAACTATGATAATGCTAATTATGAAAATATGAAGAAAGGTCTTGGCCTTCCAAGTGGAGGGTATAAAAATATACATTGGTGGCTTTTCAAACTCACATATTAATATATATGAACTGATTGGATTTTCCTTCAAAATAACTAATTTTTGCTTTGATCTAAGTTAAATTTTTAAGTGAAATACGTTTAGTCCTCTTATTAGTTGATGCCTATTCATTCTTCTTAGTTGAAAATAATTTTTTTCCTCTTGGTTTTAATTAATTTCAAAACCAAAAAAGAAAAAACTAATGCTATGAACTTGTTTGTCAATTTCGATGAAAAAAGAAAAAATGTTCATGATTTGTTACAATATTAGTTGGGTGTTTTATTTTTTCACCTTTTAATAATTACCAAGTGGTTTCTACATACTTGCACATAACAAAAGTGAAACAACCTGGTAAATTATATATTTAACAATAATAAGTCCAACCATATGACATGGACGACAATTATTTTACATGATTGGTTTCGATCTACTTTCAAAATTTTAATACTTAAACATTAATATAAAATATAGGATAATATGGGAAATGTTTATGCTAATTTTTATTCTTCTATCATACGTTCAATGCTCACTCATATGATCTGGCGAATGCAACTATTATAAAAAGTTAAAAACACAAAAACCAAAAAATTATTATAAAAGCTAATAACACAAAAAAAAAAAAAAAAAAAAAACAAAACAAAACAAAATTACCACGTGATTTAGATTAAAAATATGAGATAGTTTTCACTTATTTTAACACTTTTTATTGATTTCAGAATTATTTTTTAATTAATTTATTTATTTACAAAGCATTTATCATTTAAATTTCAATATTAAAATTCGTTGAAATTTGTTTTTTAAAAAATATGATAAACCCTTTCTCTCTCTAATAAGAATAGAATAAACTTCCATTTATGTAATTAATTGTGATGCTTTGGGTGCATCTGCCATTAGGAGGATGAATAATGCTATATATACCAATTAGTGTAGTAACTAATGTACTAATTGATGATGTGACATAATTTAAGAGGTTTTTGGTATTTGTAATGTGATTAATGAGTGGGGTCAATAATAATGTCATAAATAGTGTTGATACACTAGTTAGTACACTAATTGGTACATGTAGTACCACCGCTAGTAGGATTGGGTGAGAAATCCATTTCAACATTCAAATAAATAACGGTGGTGCTACATGTACCAATTAATGTACTAACTAGTGTACCAACACTAACTATGACATTATTATTGACTTCACTCATTAATCACATTACAAATAATAAAACCTCTTAAATTATATCACATAATCAATTGATACATTAGTTAGTACACTAATTAGTGCATATAGCATTATTTAATAAATAAACATATAGCAACTTTTAAAAATATGATTACTGGTATCATGTTAATATCATTACTTGACAATGACTTTCAAATAATATTCAAAAAATTAGACAAATAGGTTAATTAACCATTGTTGTTGGCTTTCTATTTCAACAAATAGAATTTTGTTTGACTTGGTATTTTAACCGACAAACAAAATTTAAAAAAAAAAAAAATTTGAATAGATAATAAAATGTGAATAGGTATTTGACCAGATAGATATATATATTTGAACAGATAAAAAAAAAATTGAACAGATAGTCAAAAAAATTAAATAGATAAAAAAAAGTCAACAGATAAATTAAGGAGGTCAAATTAGAAATAAAATGTCTTCCAAAACTAATAAAAGGACTTTTTACTAAACTATTTTGCAAATGGTGGACCTCTCGCCAACATAAAATATCTAAACCTAATGCCTTAAACCCTATTTAGATTGGATATATTATCAATTTTCTCATGATGACATAAAATTCCTCAAAATCACATCTGGCATCATGGCACCACTTGCTAAATTTCGAAACCCACTTGACAAATAATTGGCAAAATTTTGACAAAACACTTAGCCTCACTTGGTAAATTTTAGCACCCACTTGGTAAAACTTGGCACCATTTAATACACTTGACAAAATCCTGGCAAAACTTGGCACCATTTAATACATTTCAGCAAACACTTGGCAAAATCCTGGTAAAACTTGGCATCCCTTAGTACATCTTGGCAAGCTTGGAATCACTTGGTACAACTTGACATCTAAATTCTCATGTCTTGCCGATGCAAGCTTGAAATAGTATTTAAATCCCCATGTCTTGCTGATGCGAGCGTGAAACAGTATTTAAACCCCATGTCTCACCAATGCAAGTATGAAAAGACACCACTTGGCATCTAAATCCCACATCTTGCTGATACGAGTGTAGAATAGCATTTAAACTCCCATGTCTTGCCGATACAAGCATGGAAATGCATTACTTGGCATCTAAATTCCCATGTCTTGCCGATGCGAGCATTGAATAGCATTTAAACCTCTATGTCTTGCTGATACGAGCATGGAAAGGCACCACTTGGCATCTAAATTCCCACGTCTTGCCGATGCAAGCGTGAAATAGCATTCAAACCCCCATGTATTGCCGATGTGAGCATAGAATGACACTACTTGGCATTTACAACCCCCATGTCTTGCCAATGCATGGAAAAGGTACCACTTGGCAAGTAAACCCCATGACTTGTCGATGCGAGCGTGGAATGGCATCTATTAAACCCTATGACTCGTCAATACGGGCATGGGATGGCACTGCTTGGTATTTAATACCTTCATGACTCGTTGATACGAGCATGCAAAAGCACTACTTGATAAGAACACGACTCGTTGATACGAGCATGGAACAACATACGTGGACACACCCTTGCCTCGTCGATATGGCATAGAATGGCGAACATTGGCATCATTAGGTATCATAATGGCATCATTGGAAATTGTTTTGCCTGCTGTTGGGTGACTACTCTGTTTCGCCCAAGAAAACACATTTGGTCGGAGCACTATCCATTCGGCGGACTATTCACCCGGATATTATTCATCTGTCGGTCACTATTCCGGCGGTAACTATTCTGGCAAGGTCACATCTCTAACAACTTAGGTGGTTCAACCAACCGTATAAAGTAATAAATTACAACAATTTATGTAGGTGGTGAAACGCCGACCATTTAAGGCAATAAATTATAGCAATTATGTAGGTGGTGAAACAATGACTATTAAAGCGGTAAATTATAACAGTTTATGTAGGTAGTGAAACACTGACCATTTAAAGCGGTAAATTATAACACTTTATGTAAAACAGTAAATAACAACAGTTTATGTAGGTGATTTGAAACTGACCATTTAAAGCAGTAAAACAGATTATCACAGTTTATATCACATTTTATTAAGTGAAAATTTGCAAAAATTCACCTTTTGGAAAAATGATGAATTTTCTAATTTCCAAACTCTCTTCTGATCACCCTCAAGATTGTAGAATTTGTTTTCAATTCTCATTCTAGAGTTTGGAATTTCAATTTTAATGGTATTTTTTGGATGGTGTATTGGTGAAAAGGTAATGGAGAGAATGGAAAGAAAGGTTTGATAAAAAAAAATATAGGCAAATTACCAACACCCCCTTGAGGTTTGACTAAAATATAGATTCTCGCTTGAGGTTTGGGAAATTATAAATTGCCCCCTAAGATTTATATTTACATAACAAATAAGGGGACAATTTGTTATGCAAATATAAACGTCAGGGGGCTATTTGTTATGCAAATATAAATCTCAAGGGGCGGGATGTAATTTCTCAAACCTCAGGAAGGAATCCGTATTTTAGTCAAATCTCGAGGGAGGTGTTGGTAATTTGCCCAAAAAATATATATATTTAAGACCTTTTTTTTCCCTCTTCTAAAAACCAATTTTCTTCCTCTTTTTTTTTTTTTTTTCTCTCTCCCTCTTTTTCTTTATTTTTTCTCCTATCTGAAAACAAATTTTTTTCTATCTGATTCTCCTCCCAAGTTCCCTATCCCCATCTACCTTTTTATAGGAAAAAAAAAACAAAAAGACCAAAGCATGTTGAAAACAAACAACAACAAACAAACAAAAAAGACAAAAAAAAAATTGGTGAAGAAGGAAATGATTTCAAAAGACGCACAGTGAAATTACTGTGCACCGCATAAATTTATTATGTATTTTATAATACAATAATATATAAAAGATATTATTTATATAAATATATGTATAAATACCTAAAAAACATATACAAAAACATATAAAATTATAAAATAAAAATAAATGGACTAATAAAATATATTTTAGTAGGTCAAATATATAAAATTTAGGCTAAAACCGATTTAAAACATTTTGGCCAAAATGGATAAAGGGGTGGATTAAAGCTTAAATTTCATCTTTTCACTAAGAATTTTGTGAGATAGTATATTCGTATTTTCATCATCAAATGTTCAAAAGAAATCGTCCAAATTTTAAGACCGGTCAAAATAGAGTATCTACACACACCACGCCAAATTTAAATTTAAGTCATTTTTTATTCTTGAGTGCTTTTCAAATTATTTTTCAGTGAGGTAGCATTATCAAAAAGAAAAATAAAAATGTGTATGTATATACACATCACATCTGCCCTTCAATTTAATCTGATTTTGCCATCTGGTATAAGAGTTGTTGGTTTGTAGAAGCAATATCAGGTGCAAGGTGAAGAAAGAAAATCCTTAAAACTCCATGGCGGCCACAATTCCAATTTTTGATGGTATGAACTACAAGTTTTGGAATGTGAAGATGAGAACTCTATTTCTATCTATGGATTTGTGGGATACAGTAGAGAATGGGTACGATGATGAGAGCGACAGGGAGAGACAGAGGGATGCTGCAGCTCTTTCTCAAATCTAGCAAGGCATCTCAGACTGGATCTTTCCAAGAATCATGGAAGCTACAAAAGTGAAAGAAGCTTGGGACATTCTTCAAACAGAATTTCAAAGAGATGGGAGGGTAATTTGAGTAGTCAAACTTCAAACACTAGCATTTACCATTTTTATACGTTTATAATTTAGTTTTTGTTTTTGTTCTTACAGCAAGCTCAATCTCTTTATGAAATCCTAGTACCCACAAACATCTCAAAATTGAAGGAAACCATTTTGATAGTGGCTACACTTATAGCAACGGTGACCTTCACAGCAGGTATCACCATGCCTGGTGGCTACATTAATGATAACAAAGACCCGAACCAAGGAATGGCAATTCTAACAAGAAAAGCAGCTTTCAAGGCTTTTGTGATAACAGATATCATTGCCCTGACATTATCCATTTTTGCAGTGCTTACCCAACTCAATACTATTACTGACGACCCGATTCTAATGAATAAGCACCTTACTTTAGCTTCTGCTTCTGCTTTTTATGCTCTGATTGCAATGTTGTTGGCATTCATTACAGGGACATATGCTGTGTTAGCACCTTCAAGCCTTTCTGTTTTAGTTTGTGTAATCCCTCCCATTCTTTCGCTCATTTACCTGCTTTACCTAACGTTCTTCCTTTCCATCCTCTAGTGAGCACCGAAGGCATCTAAGCCTAGCGCTCTCTCTCTCTCCCCCTCCCGAGCGAGCAAAATCACTCCATCTATAGTTTATGATTTGGGATTTGCCGATTTGAACTCTGATGAGTGCACCCAATCTGTATCAGTTTCAGTAATTATGTAAATAAAATCTATGCTTATTGTTCCATTGGCTTGCAAGTAAAATAAAGATACCAAAAGTCCCCGACTAAACTTAAAATAATAGGAGTAATAATTGTAAGACTCTACTAGATATATTAGAGGCTCTTGATACTATAAAGTTCTCACTGACACTTTGAGATCAAAGAGAATTTTGAACACAATGGCCTTATTTGGAAAGTTAGCTATTTTAGCTGGTTATTTAGTTTTTTAACTATTTTAACTTGGCTAAAATAGTTGTGTTTGAGAAGTTAATTGGTTTTTTTTTTTTAGTTGATTTGATAGTTATAAGAGAAATAATAAAATAATTATGGATTGAATGTGACATTTTGTCTTATTAACTATTTTAACATATTTTATCTTTTAATAAGTTATTTTAGCCCACCTCTCTTTATAAAAATCTATTGATGAACCTAATCAGTTTTTGTAAATGCAATGTGTAATAAAATGAGGAGTCAAAAATCAATAATTTTTACCATCATAAAGAAGATTCATAAAATCATCTACTGGTGGAAATAGTGTAGCAAAGCAAGTTAGCAACAGCGAGTTTGCTGTAAGAACAACAACAAAAACTAAATTATAAACGTAAAAAAAATGGTAAATGCTATAGTGTATGAAGTTTGACTACTCAAATTACCCTCCCATCTCTTTGAAATTCTGTTTGAAGTGTTAATGTATACCACCTACTACACCTAACACCTACCACCTCCTTTGCACACCCTCTCCTATATATAGGAAACATTGTAAACATATATGTACATCAAACAATCAATAAATACATGCAATTTAGATTCTCTCTCTCTCTATACATCATTCTAATATGGTATCATAGCTAGGTTAAGAACTTCATAATTTCGCTTCACCGGCGGGCGGCAGCCTCACCTTGGCCGCCCGCCGGACCTCAGCCCTCGTTATCGGAGCACTCTCTCTCTCTCTCTCTCTCTGTGTGTGTGTGCAGCGAGCCACCACCACCACTCCTCTGTCACTGCCGCCCAACAGACTTTGCAAATCCGTGTGAAAGCCTTTTCAACGGGCTACTTTCTACTTCAAGGAGGCTGTTCAGTTAGTCGCTCATTCCCAACCCAGTAGTCACTCCTCCGACTCCTACTCCTTTCGATGGTATCTTCAAAATGGGTGCTTACAAATTGCTCTCTGAAGTCTCTCCCTTGATCCAATTCATGAATTTCACTTCCAACCAGGCCTTGCTCGACGCTCTCGACAACGACACTCGTCGCGTCCACGTGATTGATTTCGATATCGGATTCGGTGCTTAGTGGGCTTCTTTTATGCAGGAGCTTCCGGGGAAGTGTAGCAGAGGTACTCCTTTGAAAATCATTGCCTTTGCTTCGCCTTCGACTCACCATCCTCTTGAGCTGGGTCTTATGCACGAAAATTTAACCCAATTTGCGAACGAAATCGGTGTCAATTTCGAGCTTGAAGTTGTGAATTTTGATGGGTTTGATCCTGTTAATGTATATGTGGTATTCCTAAATATATTAGGTATTAATTTCCTAGATATATTTAGGAATAGACATAGTTGGGTTTCTAGTAGGATACTCTTTCTCATAATTAGGTTTCTAGTAGGATACTCTTTTTCAGCCTATATATACAGGCTTTCTATTGTATAGAATACATTCACTATAATTGATTTAATACAATACATATTATTTCCTCTTTTTCTACTATTCTAATATAGCATCAGAGCTAGGTTAAGAACCTAATATTTTTGCTTCACCGGCGGGCGACAGCCTCGCCTTGGCCGCCCACTGGACCTTAACCTATTCCGCCGTCATGTTTTCCTTTCAGTATCGCTTCGTGGTGATCTCTTCCTCTATTCGCTAATTTATTTCTACCCCAAATATCTCTATCATATTTTTATTTTTTTTTACTCGTAATACATTTTTTTTTTCTTCTTTCCTCCACTCTTTTCCTCTACTTCAACCTCAAATTGGTTTCTATCTTCAAACCTATTTGAGTTTGAGAGGGGGTATTATACCTATATCATGGTGAACATGGTTATACACCATGCAAACCACCTAAGCCGTCCCCTGTGGCACACAACTTAAGCCGCCTCTTTTGGCGCACCACCCAAGTCGTCCCTTGGCGCACCATCTAAGCCGCCTCCTTTTGGCGCACTCTCTAAGCCGTCTCCTTGGCACACAACCCAAGCCGCCCCCTTTGGCGCACAATTCAAGCCGCCCCTTGGCGCACTCAGTTATCTGTTGCCATCATCGTTCAGCACCACGTCATAAGTTATGTGTGTGCCACACTTGCTGGTTCAACATCCAGTTCTCTACATCGGTCTGGCATGACCCCTTCAAACTGTCTCGACATTGATTTCAGTTAGCTCCTACATCGGTCCGGCATGACCCCTTTAAACTGTCCCGACGTTAGTTCCAGCCAGTTCCTACAATGGTCCAACACAACCATAAACTGTCTCTCGGCGTTAGTTCCAGCCAATTTCTCTAACAGTCTGACATGACCTTAAACTATCCTGGCATTAGTTTCAGCGAGTTCCTACAATAGTCCGACACGACCATAAACTGTCTCTCGGCATTACTTCCAGCCAGTTTGTATATCGGTTTGACACGATTATAAACTGTCTCCCGACTTTAGTTTCGGTCTCTGATCTTTTCAAGCGCCCTTGCACTCCCGTTCAGATTTTGCAATCTATTTGCCTTTTATTTTATTTAGTTTTATTTCATGTTTTAATTTCTCTCTCCAAACTCAAGATGTTTATCCTCCTTGAGTTTGAGGGGGATGTTAATGTATATGTGGTATTCCTAAATATATTAGGTATTGATTTCCTAGATATATTTAGGAATAGCCATAGTTAGGTTTCTAGTAGGATACTCTTTCTCAGCCTATATATACAGGCTTTCTATTGTATAGAATACATTCAACTCTACAATTATTCAATATAATTGATTCAATACAATACATATTATTTCCTCTCTTTCTACTATTCTAACAGATCCTAACTCTTATTCAGTTCCCATTTTCCGATCATCTGATGAGGCCATTGTTGTGAATTTCCTTATCTGGGCTTGTTCGAATCGCCTGTCTGTGCTTCCTTCGCTGCTTCGCTTTATAAAACAGCATAAATAACCTTCAAACCAGATGCAGGAAAGTCGTGACGCTGGATCTACGCTCACGATCGATGCTGAGTGGCTGATCAGAGATTTGCCCAGAAAAGGTAGGAGCAAGACTCACCACTTTGGGATCGTACAGCTCCACTGAATGAGTAGCCCTCTCAATCTCCAGATCACGACCCAGATCACCCCAATTTGCACCACCGTCAACAACAGAGTCCTTAATTTCATTCAGATATTGGACTCCCTTACACATACCAACTACCATATTAGGACCAGTGGTGTCATGTTTTCTTCATGACATCCACTCCACACTTCATAGCCTTGAAAAACCAAACCTTCGAGTGCTTTTAGCATCAAAACAGCCCAGAAATGGAGCCAAATCTCCTCTTCACTCTCCACTCACTCACTCACTCTCTCTCTCTCTCTCTCTCTCTCTCTCTCTCTCTCACTTTACACCCAGTCTCCCAATACATTCCAAGATAAAGCAGACCCAACTCACATGCTTTCTCTCTCTACGGCATTCAAATATATTAGAGTATGGTGCTTATTATACTCTCCACTCTCTCTCTCTCTCTCTCTCTCTCTCTCTCACTTTACAACCAATCTCCCAATATATTCCAAGATAAAGCAGACCCAACTCACATGGCTTTCTCTCTCCTCTCAGTGTTCTCATACCACTCGTCACCGCCATCAATAATGCAATCTCCTTTTTCCATGTAAACAGACAAGGTTTTGATGGTTTGATCAACCCAATCTGCTCAAACTCCACTTTCAAACCACGTAGTAAAAATAAAAAAATAAAAATAAAAATTCAATTCACAACCAATTCGTTTTCATTCCACAAACTTATATCATTTCTTCATGTCGGGATTAACCCCGATCACAATTTTACACCACCACCACACACACACACACACAAAAAAAATAAAAAAACCACGCAAAACCCACACCAACAAACAACCTCCCTCACACAGGCGGGATCTTTCTTTTCCCTTCTCTACTTTGTAGTCGGTCTCTTCTTTTTGCCTCCGTCTTGGGCGCCTTTTGCCAGCCCTGCCTCCGTGCTTCCCAGTCCATCGAGCACGTTCACTCCCCGCTACTCCTCAAACGCAACATATGGCGGCCCTCCAAATCGGAGCATGACGGTGGCCTTCCGTTTTAACTCCTTGTTTTCCGTCTTTAGTGCACATATTGTTTGCTCGTGCATCCCTATACATGCACTGCAGCAGAGCGTGTTGGGCATTTAACTGGTGCACCTCACTCGTCCTGGCCTGCAGTTGGAGAGACAAGTTAGTGACCGCCGCCACTGTTTCCGTGCAAGACTTCAATGTAAAGTGGTTGGCTTCTATGTCGGATTGAGCGGCCATTATTTGCTCAATCGACACCACAGGAAGGTTAGGAAGAGAAGCAGTAGGGGCACTTGGCCTCGAACCTGAAGAGTTTATGGGATCGTTCAGGTCCGGAAACAGAATGAGGGGACGAGACGAGGAAGCCATGTGTTGCGGGTGGAAGATATAAAAGAAAAGAAATGGGTTGTAGAGTGTTTCAGAGAAGCCGAGATTTTAGACTGGTAATGTCAGAAAGGGTTGGTTGCAGAGTGTTTCAGCACGAAGATGTTGCAGAGTGATTGCAGAATGGTTTGCTTACAGCCTCAGCCTCGGTTATATAGACAATACAGCTTTTGAAACGACAAACCGGGAGCGCAAGCCAAGGCGGTCACGCGCATTGCGCGCCGCTCGACGCCATAGTGTCGGGCACGCCTTTTGATGTATTGGGCGCGTCTTCTGAGGGCGCAACTTTTGAGAGCTCGATATATATACATATATATCTTTTGGGCAGCTTATATACACGATCATACAGTATATTCTCCAACGGTCTGACACGATCACACAGTGTCTGCTACAACGGTCCGACATGACCCCGTAAACTGTCTCGACATTGATTCTGGTTAGCTTTTACAACGATCTGACACGACCACACAATGTTTGCTACAACGGTCCGGCATGACCCCGTAAACTGTCCCGACATTGATTCCGATTAGCTGCTACAACGGTCTGACACGACCACACAGTGTCTGCTACAATAGTCTGACACGACCTCACAGTGTCTTCTACACCGGTCCGACACGATCTCACAGTGTCTTCTACACCGGTCTACCACAACCATACCATGTCTTCTACAGCGGTGCGACACGACCATACAGTGTCTTCTACAACGGTTTGATACGACCATACAGTGTTTCCTATCCTATTTTTATTTTTGTCAGTTTATTTTCCTGTTTTGTTACTCTCTCCAAACTCAAGTTGGTTTGTGCCTATCCTCTTTGAGTATGAGGGGGGCTGTTAATGTATACCACCTACTACACCTAACACCTACCACCTACTACACCTACCACCTACCACCTACCACCTACTCCACCTACACCTACCACCTACTCTCCACACCCTCTCCTATATATAGGAAACATTGTAAACAATATATATATCAAACAATCAATAAATACATACAATTTAGATTCTCTCTTTCTCTCTATAGATTTAATTTAACATGAAGAATGTCCCAAGCTTCTTTCGCTTTTGTAGTTTCCATGATTCTTGGAAAGATCCTATTTGAGACGTCTTGCTGGATTTGAGAAAGAGCTGCAGCATCCCTCTGTTGTCTCTCCCTGTCGGTCTCATCATTGTACCCATTCTCTACCGTATCCATCAAATCCGTAGATAGAAATAGAGTTCTCATCTTCATATTCCAAAAGTTGCAGTTCACACCATCAAAAATTGGAATTGTGGCCGCCAGGAGTTTTAAGGATTTTCTTTTTTCACCTTGCACCGGATATTGCTTCTACAAACCAGCAACTCTGATACCAGATGGCAGCCTTTTGTGTAGGCCTATGAAGTTGTTGTTTCAGTATTAGAATTGAACAAAATAAGAACTTGACCAGACTTTGGCAATAAGAATAGAAGTAGATTTTTCAACAGCAAAACATCAAGAATTTATACATTGATTCTTCACAACTTTTTTTTTATCAGTTAAAAAGGGAACTTTATTGATGACTACAACATACATATCATATGAGTTTACATCAATAAAGAAGGGAAGTGCATAAAGCAACACAACGAACTACCCCAATCACAACTAGGTTGGCACTAAAGAGACATCTCAACCATGAGCTAGCATAACCACAAAGTTGGAGAGGAACCAACACAAGCGAAAAAGAAAAGAAACACAGAAAGCCAAGAGGTTCAAAGGCATATTGCAATCCAAATCAAAACCATCCAAGAGATTCTTCACAACTTGATATCTTAAGGAGTGTACAAAATATCAAACCATAAACTATAGTTTACATAACTTAGCCACACATATCTATGGTTACAGCTGTTGACCAAGCTTACACTTTATGTCAAATTTTTTTACCACATTTCTCTCTGTTCTTCATCATTATAACTGTTATAATATTTGAGAGAGAGAGAGAGAGAGAGAGAGAGTGTGTGTGTGTGTGTGTGGGGGGGGGGGTGCACAGCGGTGCTTGAGATAGATTAGAGGCCGGAGCTAATGCCGAGAGACAGTTTATGGTCGTACCGGACTGTTGTAGAAACTGGTCAGAACTAATGTCAGGACAGTTTAAGGTCATGTTGGACCATTGTAGGAACTGACTGGAATCAATGTCGAAACAGTTTACAGGGCCATACTAGACTGTTGTAGGAACTAACTAGAATCAATGTCGGGATAATTTAAGGGGTCATGTCGAACCGTTGTAGAGACTAACCAGAATCAATGTCGGGACAATTTAAAGGGGTCTTGCCGAACCGATGTAGAGAATTGGATGTTGAACTAGCAAGAGTGACACACACATAACTTATGACGTGGTGCTGAACGATGATGGCAACAGATGACTGAGTGCGCTAAGGGGTAGCTTTGGTGGTGCGCTAGAGGGGCGGTTTGGATGGTGCGCCAGAGGAGGCGACTTGGGTTGTGCACTAGAGGTGGTGGCTTAGATGGTGCGCCAAGAGGCAACTTGGATTGTGTGCCAAAGTGGGCAGCATAGATGATGCGCCAATGAGGCGACTTGAGTTGTGCGCCAGAAGGGACGGCTTAAGTGGTACGCCAAGAGACAGCTTGGGTGGTGCGCCACAGGAGGCGACTTAGGTGGTTTGCATGGTGTATAACCATGTTCACCATAATATAGGTATAATACCCTCTTTCAAACTCAAACAAGTTTGAAGATAGAAACCTATTTGAAGTTGAAGTAGAAGGAAAGACAGAGTGGAGCAGAGGCGCACACACAAAAAAAAAAAAAAAAGAAAAAAAAAAGAAATGGATTAAGAGGTAGGAATAAACCAGCGAACAGAGGAAGAGATCACCATGAAACGATATTGAAAGAAAAATATGGTAGCAGAATGGGTTGAGGTCCGGCAGGCGGCCAAGCCAAGGTTGTGTCACTCGCCGATAAGGCAAAAAACACCAAGAGCTTAACCTATAGCTTTGATACCATGTCATAATATCTAAGAGAGAGAGAGAGAGAGAGAGAGATCTGTATTATATTGAATATTGTGTTGAATAATTATGTAACAATGTATACAAGACTCTTTTATATATGAGAAGAGAAACCTAAGTATGGTAATCCTAAATATGGTAATAAATATAATATGGTATGTATGATAGACATAATATATAGTTACTACATTTAACAATAACAATGATTAGTCTTGGAACCCACAAAATGTGTACCATAAATTTATGAGTTTGTAGCATGACTCTTATAACAACACTTCCTAGACTTGACATAGCCATAATTTTAAGAGTAGTTATGTGTAGATCTTAATAGGTGGACTTATTGTCCAATAGGTTCTATGATAATTAATGACATTTTTAATCAAACACTATTAAAAAAGTCACAAATTGTTAATTTTTAGTGACAATTTAAAAATTGTCACAAAAATGTCACTAATTATAAGTTTTAGAGACGGTTTAAAAAAATCGTGTAATGCCCCAAAAATTATAACATTTTCCAACATTCATTGCGAGAAAAGATATAATTCTTCAACCTTTACTTCATTGATCCTAAGGTTTGTACAAAACAGTTCTACATGTGAATTATACATTCAATGATACCAAATACATGAATCTATAGCATGTAGAACATCAAATTCGACAAAATGAATAAATTCCCTCAAGGGCTTACAAATTCCAAGACTTAAGCCCGATTACACAAAAATGACCTCTCGGACCCATACAACTATAACCCTTGGCTAGCAAAATACATCATAACAAAAGAGGAGTCATATGTTCTCAACAATTATGTCCACGCCCTAATTCGGCAGAATTGCCACATCCTTTCCTGCACCAAAATCCCATAGGGGTGAGCATAAAGCCCAGTAGGAAATTCTTAACAAAGTATATACATTTTATACAAGCCTCATAAAATAGAATGCATATGCCATGCTATGCTTTTGACCAGAAAATCATGTCTTCATCCATTGAAAACTATTATGCTCAATGATATCTTGAAATTTTAACAGTTCAAAATTTATCAATTTAACTCAATGGGTGGTAAATACGACTCAGGTAATCCCTAGGTTGGTGTCTGCAAGTAGGCAATATACTAGCATTACCAAAACCCCACTTTACCGGTTGCTAACCGGAAGGGAAGTGGTACCTCCTCCGCGCGTGTTTTCGGTGTTTCACCCCGGACACTCAAGCCAACTTAATCAATTTCATCTACACCTCTTATTTGGACTTACCAACGTATTTAACCCAAAGCAATTCCATAAAAAGATTCATTCACTTCTTTTCTCAATGCAAAAATTTCCAAACTCAAGTCAAAATATGTAATAACCAATTGAACGAATATGCAATGCAATAATTATTAATGTCATATAACAATTCTTCATTTTCAAATATTTCAATGATAATTCCATGACAATCAAAACTCCCATTTTTTCCTTTCAACACTATTTCACAAAATAGCCACATATTCAATGAATTCTATCAATTAAAAACAACATTTCCATACTTCGTATTTTTTTTAACAATTTAGTCATTTCAAGACTATATTACCATCTTTGCACAACAACGTCCAAAATCACCACTTCTCATATTCCATGAAACTCATCATTTACATATGTATATAAATAAGAAATTTTCCCATCTTTTATTCATTTTGGCACACAAAATAATGTAGCAACAATGTCAACCAAGTGTTCTCAACATTCTTTTAAAACAACCAATTTCTAGGTTTTTCCCACCACACTACACACACAAATATTTTGAAAGAATTTCTTTAAAAACATTTCTTCTTAGCCAATGTAATTCAAAACCCTCAAGAAAAAATCATTTCAAGAGAACCAAGGAGAAAATCCCCTCCTAAACCACCCACATTATTGAGCCAACCATCAAGTTTCAACATTAATAAGAGAATTTCGAAAATCAACAAAAAATCTTGCAAAAATATATATATATATAACTCTAAGAAAATCCCTTTCTCAAGTTTGGAGAAGAAATAAGATGAAACCCCCAAATCTCTCAGTGTCGGAACACAATCTCCACCGCCTAAGATGAAGCCCTTGGTTAGCTTTCCAAATTTTGTGAAGGATGATGGGTCAAAATGCTAATGGATTAGGAGAGATCAAAGATCTTGGGATGTTTTTAGAGAGAGAGAGAGAGAGAGAGAGAGATAGGAAAAGTGATATACACTCAGCCCCAAAAGAGAGAAAAGCAGAAAATTTCAGACTTAGCGTCTCCCGCACGTGCGGCACCCTTTCCCGTACGTGCGGCACTCTCCCGCACCTCCCTTTCGCACCTGCATATAATGTAGTAGGCAAACCAAAAATTCCCTTGATTCTTGCACATGCGGCCCAAGGCCCCATACGTGCGGCTCTACCCCTCCCAGCCAGGAAACTCCACAGCTCAACATGAGCCACTCCGAACCCAACCTCGCACCTTCCGAAACAAGCAAAACTCGGAATCGAAACAATCAAGAACGAGAATTTTAAGAAAGAGTTTTCAAAATCAACAAACCCAACATAACTTAAAGAGGAAAAGGGCGGCTTCGCATACCCGGTCATCACAACCTCCCCATTTTAGGAAATTTTGCCCCCGAAATTTAACCAACCTTTCAAACCAAAAAGAGGGTAACAAGCGGTTAAAAACTATGTTAAATACAATTTCAATTAACAATATTAATTTTCAACCAAAGTTCACCATTTTCATTATGACAATCTTTATTAACAACAACGGCTCAAAATACGCATAAGCATAAAGCCTTCTAATAACAACAATAATGATCCATAATAACCTCATGCTTAGAATGACAGTACACATTTCAACAGATGGTCAATAATTTCAGTACATTTCCCCCAACACTAGGGAACATTACAATTTTAGCACAACTAACCATTTTCAAACAAATCCGGATACTTGGAACAGACCTCCACCTCCTATTCCCAAATCGCTTCCTCAATCCCATGGTGTCTTCACAACACCTTTATCAACGGTATAGTTTTGTCCCGTAGCACTTGCTCCCGGGTATCTAATATTTGAATCGGCCGCTCTTTGTAAGAGACATCTTCATCTACCTCCAAATCTACCCAATCAAGCACATGAGAAGGGTCGGGCTCATACTTCCTAAGCATAGATATATGGAATAAATTGTGAACCCCCGAGAGTTGTAGCGGTAAAGCCAATCGGTACGCCACTTCTCCAATTCGCTCCAATATCTCAAAAGGCCCAATAAACCTCGGAGACAATTTACCACTTTTACCAAATCTTATCAAACCTCGCCTCAGTGAGATTTTAAGAAACACATGGTCACAAACTTCAGAAGATAAGGGCTATCTCCTCTTATCGGCATAACTCTTTTGTCGTCTTTGGGCCGTAGCTAACCTTTTTCGAATGAGAGCAACTTTCTCAGTTGTCTCCCTAACAATTTCTAGACCCAACAACGGTGCATCACCCACCTTGGCCCAACAAACCGGTGACCTACAAGGTCAGCCATACAAGGCCTCAAATGGTGCTATCTCAATGCTAGCTTGATAACTATTGTTGTAGGCGAACTCAGTCAATGGTAAGTGCCTCTCCCAAGACCCCTTGAAATCAAGGACGCAAGCTCTAAGCATGTCCTCCAAAATCTGAATGGCACACTCTGACTGCCTATCGGTTTGAGGGTGGTAAGCAGTATTAAAGGTCAACTTAGTTCCCAACGCCTCTTGAAGGCTTTGCCACATCCGGGCGGTAAAACGAGGATCTTTATCCGATACAATGGTTACAAGAACCCTATGAAGTAGAACTATCTCTCTAATGTACAACTCTGCCAAGTGCTCAACTGAGTTGCCAGTGCACATCGGAATAAAGTGTGTAGACTTAGTCAACCTATCAACAATCACCCAAACGGTATTATTGACTCGCTGTGTTCTAGGAAGCCCAACTACAAAATCCATGGTAATGTGTCCCATTTCCACTAGGCTATCGGTAAGGGTTGTAACAAACTCGCTGGTCTTTGGTGTTCAGCCTTCACTTGTTGACACGTAAGGCACTTCGATACAAATAAAGCAACATCCCGCTTCATACCCCTCCACCAAAACTGACGACTAAGATCATGATACATTTTGGTGCCTCCCGGATGTACCGCAAGGCGTGAGTGATGGAACTCTCGAAGCACCTCCTCTTTACAAGATTCTGGTACAAACAAACAATCTAGATAACGTAAACTCAAATCCGAATGAATGTTCAAACCTTTCTCTTCCTTCCCGTTGGAAATTCTATCTCGGATTGACTCCACTTCACGGTCCCCTTGTTGTGCCTCTATGACTTTGCTAATCAAGGTAGGTTGAGCACTCATGGTAAACAAGGTTGCACTCTCACCAGACTCACCCAAGTGCAAGTCGAACTTGCCGATTTCACCCAATATAACCCATTCCTGAATGGCCATACTTGCCAAACAACTCACGAATTTCCGACTCAAAGCATCGGCCAGTACATTAGCTTTTCCTGGATGATAGTGTAACTTAAAGTCATAGTCCTTCATAAATTCCATCCACCTCCGTTGACGTAAATTCAAGTCTTTTTAGGAAAATAAATACTTTAGACACTTATGATCGGAGAAGACCTCAAACTTCTTGCTATACAAATAATGCCTCCAAATTTTCAAGGCAAAGATTATCGCTGCTAATTCCAAGTCGTGGGTGGGGTAGTTTGTCTCATGAGTTTTCAATTGCCGTGAACCATAAGCCACAACCTTTCCCCCTTGCATTAAGACACAACCAAGCCCATCCCGAGACGCATCACAATAAACGGTGTAGCTCAAACCTCTTTCCGGGATTATCAAGACCGGTGCGGTAGTCAATCTAGTCTTAAGTTCTTGGAATGACTTTTCACAAGCTTCACTCCACACAAACTTGACACCCTTCCTAGTCAATCTAGTCAAAGGCGCGGCTAGTCTAGACAAGTCCCTTCCAAAATGTCGATAATACCCCGCCAATCCCAAGAAACTCCGGATCCCAAAAACAATTTTGGGTTGCCCCCAATCCTGTACAGCATCTATCTTCGAGGAGTCTACAGTTACCCCTTCCCTCAACACCACATGCCCCAAAAACTTCACCTCGATTAACCAAAACTCGCATTTCTCAAATTTAGCATACAACCGGTGCTCCCTAAGCAAATGAAGCACTACTCGCAAGTGAGCCTCGTGTTCCTCCTCGGAGGTTGAATAAATTAGGATGTCGTCCACAAAGATGACCACAAAATGATCCAAGTATTCTCGAAAAATTCTATTCATCAAATCCATAAAGGAAGCTGGTGCATTAGTCAACCCAAAAGGCATTACAAAAAATTCATAGTGGCCATAACGCATACGAAAGGCCATTTTCTGGATGTCCTCCTCCCAGACTCTCAACTGATGATACCCGATCTCAAATCTATCTTCGAAAAGCAATGAGACCCTCTAAGTTGGTCAAACAAGTCATCTATTCTGAGCAGAGGATATTTGTTCTTAACAGTAACCCAGTTCAACTTACGGTAATCAATACATAACCGCCATGATCCATCCCTATTCTTCGCAAAGAGAGTCGGCATTCCCCAAGGCGATGTACTAGGGCAAATGAAGCCCTTGTCTAAAAGCTCTTGGAGTTGAACCTTCAACTCATGCAATTCGGCAGGTGCAAATCTATATGATGCCATGGAAATTGGTCCCATGCCAGGCACTAGGTCGATGGAGAACTCGATCTCCCAGTGGGGTGGCAAGCTAGTAAGATCCTCGGGAAAGACATCCGGGTATTCGCAAACTACCCTTGGCAATTCAACACGGGCCTCGTCACTCTCACTATCTAAGAGAGCTGCAAGGAGGCCACTAAGCTTGCTCCTACTATGAGGGTCAAAAACTGGCGACAAGACCCTATCAACCCGATACCCCAGAAAATAAAAACAATCACCACTCGAGGTGCACACTATAACTCTCTGATGATAGCAATCGATCACAACTCGGTACGAAGATAACCAATCCATGCCTAGAATGACATCAGAACTCGACATGTCTAGCAACACAAAAGCAAACGAAAGTCGACACCCGGCAACTTCTATCTCACAACCACGACACCCCCAGTCTAAATCAATTGTACCCCCAACTAGTGACTCTACTCTGAGCGGAGATGCTGACCGTGCCACCTCTAACCCCAATGCAAACGTAAATGCAGTAGATATGAATGAATGAGACGCACCCGTATCTATCAACACATTAGCCAAAGAATTACACATAGCAAAAATGCCTCTCACAATTAAGGATCTTGGTAACTGTTCTGGAGCGGTAACATCATACACACGCCCCTATGGCCTCTGATCAACCTGCTCATCTCTTGGAGCATAGGCTTGCTGCACTGATTGAGCCGAAGTGGTTCCCTGATTAGCTCGCGAAGTCTGGACTAAGTGAGCCTGCTAGTGGCTCTGAGTCTACCTCGACCCTGATGCGCCAGATATGCCTCCCAACTGCGGGAAAACCCTCTTCATGTGACCCAGCTGACCACACTGATAGCAAGTAAGTCATTGCCCTCTATTCTAGGACTGACTCTGGGATCGGTTAGGTGGTGGTGGTGGCAACATCTGCTGTCCTCCTCCTTTCTGTGGGCATAAAAAGGTCTTGTGACCTTGTTGGCCACACTTAAAACATGAAAAACCACTCGGTGCACTCTTCCCTGGACCTGCACTAGACAAGAGAAAGGTGGATCTAGACTGCTGTGGTTGGGACTGGGATGAAAAGGTGTGCCTACTTTTCTTGTTGGGTCTATAGTCCCCCTGTGACCCTTGACCCCTCAACCTCGAACCCTGAAGTCTCTCCTCCTCGACCTCCGCGGTAATCTCTACATGTGCCGTTGCCTCCACAAGACAGTCATAGTTCCGAATCATGTTCCCAGCAACCTTGAACAAAATCTTGGTTCTCAACTTATTCTCAAATTCAATGCAACGACGCTCTTCCGTTGCCATCAACTCCACTGCAAATCGGGACAAACTAGAGAAGGCCGCTTTAAACTCGGCCATGGACATGTTAAGCTGTATGAGGTCTTGAAATTCTTGCCTCAAGCTCTCCCTAGCAGTGAGAGGTAGATACTTATCTTGGAAAGCTACCACAAATGCTTCCCACGTCGGCTCTACTCGACCCTTGGCGTACTTCCACCATTGGCCCACATTTAGGGGTGTAATCGAGCCGAGCCGAGTCGAGTCGAGTTTATCATTGTTCGGGCTCGGCTCGAGTTATTTTAATGATGTTCGAGCTCGGCTCGAGCTCGAAGCGAGCTCAAATATGCCAGCTCAAGCTCGGCTCGCATAAAAATTGCCTAACTCGAGCTCGGCTCGTGATGGCTCGTTAGCCAAGGGAAGCTCATGGAACACTTGAAGCAAGACAACAAGCCAGCCTACTACACATGATATAAATAGATATCACTTTGCCTTTGAACATCATTGTGTAAACGATGTGGGACAAATTGTTAGAAACATGCTACAACAAAACGATGCCGTTTTGTTGCTGTGAGAAATTACGCAAAACAATCCCACATCGGTCCATGATAAAAGTGTGCTCAAAGGTGAATGCCTATAAAAGTCCCACGTGGTGGCCCATTGATTCCACTCCAGCTGAAGCAAGTAATTTTAAAGTTGAAGTTGCAATATATCCATATATATGTATATATGGACACATATAATTGAAAGAATGGACACATATAATAAAAAAAGAAGTTTAATATTTTATTAATTATATTTATATTTATATTTATATATTTATTTATATATAATATATATTATATAAATATAAATATATATATATATATATTGTAAGCTCGCGAGCCTATCGAGCCGAGTATTATTGAGCTTGGGCTCGGCTCGTTTGTTAAACGAGCTTAAAATTTAAGTTCGAGCTCGGCTCGTTTATTAATCGAGCCGAGTTCGAACGAGCCTTAACGAGCCGAACTCGAGCTTGTTTATGAACGGCTCGGTTCGTTTGCAGCCCTACCCACATTCCCTTTGAGATAGTAACTCGCTAGAGTCACCCTTAGCTCACTATCTTCAATGTGAAGCATCTCAAATGTCTTCACCGTTTGCTCGAGCCATTCATCCGCTTTCTTGGGTTCGAGGCCACCATGGAACTCATCCGGTTTGACTCGCAAAAACTCCCTAGTGAGAAAACTCGCCCTTGTCTCTACGGCGTTCTCTCTAGCTTGGTTCTCCACCCTCAATATGTTCATTGATTCCCTCAAAGGCCCCGCCATTTCTCGGGCTAGGGCCCTCATTGCGGCTTGACCCGCTTGCCCTGGAATTTTCGCTTGTCCCACTTACTTGGCCACATTGGCTTGGTCTACTTGCCCAGTCGCATTTGCTAGACCAAACCCCTCCTCTTGCACCGAAACCTCATGGACCGGTACTTCATGCACACCCCGATGAGCCCTACCACACCTCCCACCTCTACCACCACGGGCTTGATCCCTTCCTGACATCCTAATTAAGGAATAAGATAAACAATTTAGCACATAATCCCAAATGTGTCACGCCCCACTTTTTATTACTCGAAATCATTACCAAATTCATTACTTTAATTCAAGTTCAGAGATAACATGCGGAAATAAACTCAAATGTTCGTCTAGTAGAATTAAATAACAATTCTCTCATCCGAATGCAAATTAAATACAACATGAGCATGCTAAATATACTGCCCGTAGGCTTACATCATTAAAGACGAAAGAAAGGGTTTAACCCTTTTACATCAATGGCATTCCGCCAACACAAAAGAGGCCCCGTGGCCAACAAATATGAAGATCCAAAATCTTGTAGCACATCCTGATTATCACCTAAAAAAGATTCAACAACGTAGGATGAACATATAGTCCAGTAGGGATCTCAACATGCTCCTCAACAATAACAACTTACAGATAGCTATGATCATGAATGCCCAATCTCATACTAGAATAGTAATGTGACAGTTTATACAAAATATACATATGTAAGAACTTTTCTCAAAATCAGCCATTTCATTCAACACTGAAACCGATTCACCTTTCTTTTCTTTTCATTACCCCTCTTTCCCAAACTTTCATTTCAATAACAATTCTAGAAAACAATTTCACCAAGCCCATTACTTTCCCTCATTTTCCGTTCTTACAACCAATTTCCCTTTTTCAAAACATATTCAGAAATACTCAATTCCTTCCCACTTTCCAAAATAACATAAAATATTATTTATGTCGGTTCCCAACATATTCACATCTATACATGCATGCCTTTAGTAAAAAGGGAAATAACAAATCATCAACATATATATAATCAACAAATACGGCAACTTGGCCTTTCAAAACCGTAACCATCGTAACTCATAACATACTCAGATACACTGAGACAATGATGATAAGAGCTCTACTCTACCTGCCATAAGCACGGTAAGTTAAGGATACACCTTACGATCAAATGACTAGCCACATTCTCCAGACACAAGCTGGAAGGTGATGGTACCTCGTCCACATTCTCCAGACACAAGCTGGAAGGTAATGGTACCTCATCCACATTCTCCAGGCACTAACTGGAAGGTAATGGTACCCCTCATTCTAAGCGCGGTATATAACACCAACCATCTCAATATAACAAAGCACAACCAACCAGTGTAATACATACACATAACTATTCAACAATGTTCAACCAACACAAGTGTAATGCATACACAACGATTCAACACAACAATGTCATCCTCCACCGATGACCAAGGACAAAACCTCTAGATGCATGTACTCAGTACATCTATTAAAAGAGACTCAACTCTCAAGCAATCTTAAACCCAACAACGACACTGATACGATAATTAAAGATAAAAACCCCCAAATGTGTGTATTCAACACTCATGATACAATAGTTCAATTCTCATATTTATTTTCCGAGACTCACATAGAGTTAGCATTTTATTTTCCATTTTCAAGATCAACTTTCATAATTTTCTAAGCCAAGATATTCCACCATTTATTCGAAAACACTTTTCCCGTTACACAAAACCAATTTCATTCTTTTCATTTTCACAAACCAATTCCATGGATAATAAAGTCATAACTCATATTATCCACTACATTCATTTCAAAATAATCCCACTGCCATAGTTAAACCCTTAACCGTTAACACTTTTACACAACCCATATTAACAATGGTAAATTACAAACATTGCTCAACCATAGTCCATTTTAATTTATCAAATCAAATCAAATCAAAATATAATTTAGGATTTTCTCTCCTTTCAACAATAACATGCTAGATTACTCTCCAATTTTTACCCAAACAACAAACGATGATAATAAACCCATTCTCAAACAACCAACCCTAGGTTCCCTCTCATGATTTTCAAACAAATCCAACAAGGCTATGATTTTCATGCAATACAAACTACCACATGTCTATCTATAGACGGAGTATTGAAAAAGAACAAGGAGAATCCCTACCTCAAATGGAGAACCCAAGGAGAAGAAGAGAGAAACTCGAAAGTGCTCCAAACCCAACCTTTCTCGGATCAAAACGAAGGCCACGCCAAACTCCACCTTTCTTACAAAGGAACTAGGCTAGAAACACACTAGAGCTAGATGGATTTTTAGAGAGAAGATATGTAGAGAGAGAGAGAGAGAGAGAGAGCCGATCTAGGGTTTTGAAAATAAAGAGGATCAAAAATGGAGAAGAAGGCCCCTGCTGCGAACTGATATACACGATCCTTGCTCGAGCGAAGGAGTGGTCGCTTGAGCGACCAGACACAAAGAAACCTCGCTCGAGCGCACAAAGCCTCGCTCGAGCGAACAACACAATGCTTCAAGCCTACAACCCAGAAGCACACTCGAGCCAAGAAAAGCTCGCTCGAGCGAAGAAGTCCAAAACATACAGCTCGCTCGCTCGAGCGAAGGAAAGCTCGCTCGAGCCAAGAATCACAACCTTCAGGTCAAAAAGAGACGCAGACGCATGCTCGAGCGCAAGAGTTCTCGCTCGAGCCAAGAGACACAAACTCAAAGCTCGCTTGAGTGACAAAAGCCTCGCTCGAGCGAAGACACCAAAAACTGGGCAGCAACACTGTGTTTCCAAACACAACCAACCTGATACAAACCTGCCCAATACATCCCAAAACTCAAATATAAGAAATCAAGGGATGGAAACAAGATACAGATAACGGCACACAACTCGGAACTCGGGTCCGGGATAGCACAAAGGACGGGAAAAAACTCGGATTGCTATAAAATGTGCTCGTAACTTGCCTCACACGTTTGATGACGACAATTCTATATAAATACCTCTATCATACAAACAATTTAATTTCACTCCTCATAAGCACTTAGTCACGTAAGCACATACGGATTGTTCTCTTATGATAAAATTTGTCCCATGAAAAACCAAGTATTCTTAGTATAATGAGTATTGAACAAGTACCCTTCTAATAAGACCTCAAGGAATTTAATAAGCGCAAACAACATCCCAAAAGTCCAATCTCATACCCATCTAGTCATATAAGCAAGTTATCACATAGTCACAAAATACAAAACATCTCCTAATCATGCGAAATTAACCCATTGTGGTAAAACAACCACTCCCCGTGAGCCCCAAGTATTCAAACTCGGTAGCTCTGATACCAAGTTATAACACCCTAAAAATTATAACATTTACCAACATTCATTACAAGAAAAGATATAATTCTTCAACCTTTACTTCATTGATCCTAAGGTTTGTACAAAATAGTTCCACATGCGAATTATACATTCAATGATACCAAATACATGAATCTATAGCATGTAGAACATCAAATCTGACAAAATGAATAAATGCCCTCAAGGGCTTACAAATTCTAAAGCTTAAGCCCGGTTACACAAAAATGGTCTCTCAGACCCATACAACTCTAGCCCTTGACTAGCAAAATACATCATAACAAAAGAGGAGCCATATGCTCTCAACAATTATGTCCACGCCCTAATTCGGCGAAATTGCCACATCCTTTCCTGCACCAAAATCCCATAGGGGTGAGCATAAAGCCCAGTGAGAAATTCTTACCAAAGTATATACATTTTATACAAGCCTCATAAAATAGAATGCATATGCCATGCAATGCTTTTGACCAGAAAATCATGTCTTCATCCTTTGAAAACCATTATGCTCAATGATATCTCGAAATTTCAACAGTTCAAAATTTATCAATTTAACTCGAGGGGTGATAAATACGACTCAGGTAATCCCTAGGTTGGTGTCTGTAAATAGGCAATCTGCACAACCAAAACCCCACTTTACGGGTTGCTAACCAGAAGGGAAGTGGTACCTCCTCCGCGAGTGTTTTCGGTGTTTCACCCCGGACACTCAGGCCAACTTAATCAATTTCATCTACACCTCCTATTTGGACTTACCAACGTATTTACCCCAAAGCAATTCCATAAAAAGATTCATTCACAAACTTCTTTTCTCAATGCAAAAACTTCCAAACTCAAGTCAAAATGTAATAACTAATTGAATGAATATGCAATGCAATAATTATCAATGCCATATAACATCTCTTTATTTTCAAATATTTCAATGATAATTCCATGACAATCAAAACTCCCATTTTTTCCTTTCAACGCTATTTCACAAAATAGCCACATATTCAATGAATTCTATCAATTAAAAACAACATTTCCATACTTCGTATTTTTCTTAACAATTTAGTCATTTCAAGACTATATTACCATCTTTGCACAACAACCTCCAAAATCACCACATCTCATATTCCATGAAACTCATCATTTACATATGTATATAAATAAGAATTTTTCCCATCTTTTATTCATTTTGGCACACAAAATAATGTAGCAACAATGTCAACCAAGTGTTCTCAACATTCTTTTAAAACCCCCAATTCCTAGGTTTTTCCCACCACACTACACACACACACAAATCTTTTGAAAGAATTTCTTCAAAAACATTTCTTCTTAGCCAATGTAATTCAAAACCCTTAAGAAAATCATTTCAAGAGAACCAAGGAGCAAATCCCCTCCTAAACCACCCACATTGTTGAGCCAACCATCAAGTTTCAACATTAATGAGAGAATTTTGAAAATCAACAAAAAATCTTGCAAAAATATATATATATAACTCTAAGAAAGTCCCTATCTCAAGTTTGGAGAAGAAATGAGATGAAACCCCCAAATTTCTCGATGGCGGAACCCAATCTCCATCGCATAAGATGAAGCCCTCAGTTAGCTTTCCAAATTTTGTGAAGGATGATGGGTCCAAATGCTAATGGATTAGGAGAGATCAAAGATCTTGTGATGTTTTTGTTGAGAAATGTAGAGAGAAAGGAGAGTAATGTGTTTTTAGAGATATATATATATATATATAGGAAAAGTGATATACACTCAGCCCCAAAAGAGAGAAAAGCAGAAAATTTCGGACTCAATGTCTCCCGCACATGCGGCACTGGTTCCCCACACGTGCGGCACTCTACCGTACCTCCCTTCCGTACCTGCATATACTGCAGTGATTCCCGCACGTGTGGCCCAAGGCCCCGCACGTGCGGCTGTAGACACCCCATTTTGACATGTCCTAAGACTTGGGCACTTTAGTTTGACCATCCTCACCAGAAAAATCAAATTGAAATTTTAATCCCAAACCTCACCTATTTTGGCCAAATTAGTTTATATCATATAGTTTATTACTTTGTAGTATTTTATAATTTTATATATTTTTATATAATTTGATGTGTGTGTATATATTTTGAGGTGGTGTATTTTAGAAATAGAAAATAACAAAAACAAAATAAAAAAAAAAGAAAAAGAAAAGAAATTGAATTCAATTTATATATATGTCTATGTTTATATATTAAAATATAGATAGAATATATTATGATGAGGTTTTGGGTGGGAAACATGATAAATTATTTTAAGAGATAGTGGGTGGTTCATGTGAGTGGTCTCGTGGGTGAATAATATAAAAAAAAAAGAGAGCAGGTGAGAAGATGGGAGAGAATTTCAGGAAGTGGTTCAAAAGCTGATGGATCTGTATGTTTTAAAGAAAAATGTGGGGTGATATGTTTTAAAGAAAAAGAGGAAGTGGGTGGTCCAATAAAAAAAGAGTGGGTAGTGTATGATTAAAGAGGAGGACACACATGGGCAAGGGGCCTGGGGAGATCTGACATAAAAAAAAAAAAACAATACACATGCATTAGCTCTCTCGCTCCCTCAGGTGAGAGGAGAGGGAGATGACAGCATTGTTTTAGGGGAGATACACACACAATTTGGGTGAGGGAGAAGGAGACAAAGATACACGGCACACACTGAGCTTCACACAACACACACAGCACACACACACGAATCAACCTCTCTCTCTCTCTTCCCACAGCTTCAGCCCCTCGGCCACTGTCTCAAGCACACTCGTTGCAATCAACAAAAGCACTATCGCGAAGCTCTCCTCCACCGCCTCCGGTCTCCGCCGCAGCACCACCGACTCTGCCAAGGCCGATGCTACAGTTTCTGGTAGAGTTCGAGTTACTTTCCTAGAGAGAGAGATGGCTAGAGACATGGTGGTGAAAATGGGTCAATGGCAGAGAAGGAAGTG
Organism: Camellia japonica; assembly: GCA_030407325.1. Classification (NCBI taxonomy): domain Eukaryota; kingdom Viridiplantae; phylum Streptophyta; class Magnoliopsida; order Ericales; family Theaceae; genus Camellia; species Camellia japonica. Next base: position 172,917,087 of record JAPPVO010000031.1, on the reverse strand, counting down.
AAGAACAATCATGGGTGTTGCAAAGGTGGGCCCTTCCATGGATGCTTAACGTGGGTTTACTTGGGCTGAGGTTTGTGCATATTATCATATGCTGGTGAATGGCAAATGGGGTGAATGGGCCCACGGTAATTTTATTAAATCATGGGTTGGTATTGAGTTTGGCTACATGGGCTTGTTATATGAATTTGGGCAAATTCTTTGCTAGTGCCACGTGTTGGAATTATAAAATCATTTGAGATCATGTGTTGATGCTGATGAGGTAGGGGGCTCCATTGAAGATGAATTTACATGGGCTGAGTGGTCAGGGGTTTTAAAACTTTTATTTTGATTTTGCATGTTTTGTGAGGTTTCATTTTATTTTTCTCTCCTCTCTCCCTCATTTGGATTTGTAATATTCAAAGTGTTGTAATAATCCCCCACCCCGCTTCTTTCTATCCCATTCTTTAATCGCTTTCCCTAACTGTACATATGTATATATTTGACATGCCATGCATATCCATGCTTTACATTCATGTCTCATGCATTAAGATTCGGCTAAATTTACATGTATGAATTTAATCAATTCTTCTGTGATTCTGTGCGCTATCGTATGTTTTGAGATGATTCACATGCCATATTCTAGAAGCCGGATCTTTAGAAGCATTCTTATGTATGTATTGCATTAGGATTCTGTATATAAGATCATGCATATTTTACTAACTTTGTTTTGTAGCTGTTCGAGGGACGTCAGTAAATCTGTGAGTTTTTATGCTTTAGCATCCCATTTGTGTGTGTTTTTCTTACTATGTGTTAGCATTCTACCATGAGGCTACTTGCTTACTTGATATAACTGTATGAATGCCTGTGGATGAAGGCTTGTTGTTTGAATTGGAATAATTCAATAAATGTACGTTTTAAGCCCACTTTGCAGTGGCAAATTCACAAACTTTAAGCCCACTTTGTCAAGTGGCAAATTCAAACCCTTTTCGACAAACAAACATGAAATTGAATTGTTCCAATTTGAGCAAACTAGTCTATACTTGCATGTTTCACATAGTAAATTTTAGGATTTACTAAAATAATCAGAACATGAACATATATAAAAAATAAAAGTCATATCATGGTTTAGTAGAGGCCGATCTTTTGATCGGGTGAGTGGGGGTGCTCATTATTGACCTTCCCCTTTCATACCTAAGGTTCCGAGCCAAGCATCCTTTGTTACGACTAACAGTGGCCTTGGCATGAGTCATGGGTTTCCTAATTTCCCAAAATATTAGGTGGCGACTCTAAAATCTAATGACGCGGTCCATTTTTGACAAAATTGCAATAAAATGGATTTTCAATAAAAGTTTCCAAATCTGGACTCTCGTCTATGTTTCACATTGCACTCGTGAGACTAGATCTAAGAGATCTCGGGAGTCCGAACTGTTTAACGCGCGTGGGTACCCCCTGGGCATGTTACAGTTTCTGGCAGCTCCGCTGGGGACTTATGAAACCTTGACTCGAACTCCATGATATGACTTTTATTTTCAATTATATGTTTATTGCATTGCATGCATTGGTGCACTTAAAGTTCCTGTGTTGCCTAGATACTGGTGGGAGCACAAACATACTTTTTGTGACACTACATGTTACTTTGGAGGCCTTGTGTCATAATCTTTTGAGATCTGAAACTTCTCAGACTTTGAAGAGAGGCTAATATTGACTCTTTTGAGTTTTTAAGATCTTCATTGGTTATGACCCAAAGGACTCTTTGGTAATGTCACCTTGACTTCAATCCCTAGAGTAGAGATAACCTTGTACATATAGTGAGCTATAGTACCTTTCAAATTAGGATAGGATGTTTTCCCATTTCTAGGATGTATGATACCGCTTGTTTGAATAGTGAAACCCTAGATGATTTCAAGCTAGGACAGGATAACCTTACCCTCTATAGGGGTGTTTGTTCTCTTTTATGCTATGTGTTATGTGCAATGTATTGGATCTATACAGGGGTTCTCAAATTCAAGTGAGTGTAGACACCCCATTTTTGACCGACCTTAAGACTCAGACGTCACCGATTGAGCGCTCGGTGGTGTTGCATATTGTGCTCGTTCAGAAGTCTCAGAGTCGCGGCCGTGCGCCCTGCCTCCGGACTTTCGAACTCTCTTCTGTACCTTGCCTCGGTTTGCGAACCAGACTCAATTTTCTCTGTTTTCTTTCCTAAGGGGAGGGAGAGGTCCCATAGACCATCTCTCAGTGGCCGTGGGCTACATTTCGTGGCCGTAGGCCATTTTGCCCATTTCGGAGCCCGATTCCCGGTTTTCGGAGCCGTCAGGCCGTGTGCCTCGGTTCGGGACCACCCAACTATCTCCGATTCCTCCGGTTTTTGGCATGCATCTCATTTACTCCCTTTCGAGGGACACTGGGGTCTTAGATACCCACTTCGTGGCCAAACACCACCTTCGGTGCTTAACGGCCGGTTTTCGGGACCCCGAACTGCGTGTTTTGGTCCCCGAGCATTCGTTTTGCATCGGTTTTTGTTCATTGTTGGCAGGTACCTCTATTTTATCATAACGAGGGACACTGGGGTCTTAGATGCCCACTTCGTGGCCAAATGCCACTTTCGGTGCTTACAGCCTATTTTCGGGACCTCAAACTGCGTGTTTTGGTCCCCGAGCATTCGTTTTGCATCGGTTTTTGTTCATTTTTGGCAGGTACCTCTGTTTCATCATAAGGAAGATCACTGGAGGGCGGGAGGGTAGTAATTGTCCAAGCAACCTGTTATGCTCTTCCGGCGCCCCCCGGCGCCCGTTTTTCTCACTTCCGGGCTAATGTTGACCACCCTAGGGCCATTTTCTTCGAGCCAAAACCACATATTTGTGTTGTACACACATGGGAGGACACTAAAAACACATGGCCAGCCAGTAATTCTTCTTTTCATTTTTGAGCCTCTCCTAAAAGTGGATTGTTGTTTCTCCTGGTTCAGAGTTGCCAATTTCCAACCATAGGGTCTTGTTATACACACATGGGAGGACACCAACCTTTGGTGGCCGGCCAGTAATTGTCACTTTCCATTTTTGCCCTTGGCCGGCCGGCCATGGGGGGTGGCCGGCCGGCCACCTCCAATAAAGGTGGCTAGCCGGCCAGCTTCCTTGGGATGTGAGCTTTCCAGCTGTGCTTCGAATTTCCCCCAAAAATATCTCTCCGGGGGACCCCCTATGGAGGGAAATATAGAGCTCATTTCCCTCCATTCCAAAAAAAACTCCTCTCTTCCCTTCTTGCACATATTAGTGTCCTCCCACCTCAAGAACACAAGCCACAAGTGTTGATTGAAGGATACACATACATACAACTCCATTTTCTTCAAGTTTTGGGGCCTTTTCTTCATCATCTCCAAGCCCTATCATCACAAATCCATTCCAGAAGCTAGGAGAGCTTTCCAGCAGCTAAGAGGCAACAAATTTGATCCAAGAAGCAACCAAAGTCTTGATCTTCAAGGGTAAGTACACTTCACCCTCTTTTGAGCTCATTTTTGCTTCAATTCTTAAGCCTATTTGGTTATTGTTTCGGGCTCCGACCAGAACTGAAAGGGGCCTTATTTTGAGCTATTCTTCATGTTTGTTGAAGGGATCAACTCTGTTTGAGCCCTCCATCTTACACTTCTTTCAATATCCTCTTATATGCCATTATTTTGCATTGAATATTTGGCTTATGTGTGATCTGAATTGGAGCATCTCATGAACTGATATTGTGCTTATTTTGAGGCCCTCTTCAACATTGAAGAAGGGATCAACCTTGTTTTCATGCTCCATATGCAAGTTGCTTTGAATCCATGTTTTGCCCTTGTTTTTGCATGCTTTTTTTAGCTTATGATTTATCTGTTTTCGAGCATAATGTAAACTGTGAGTGGGCATATTTTGATCCCCTCTTCAACATTTAAGAAGTGCTCAACCCTTTTTGGCCTCTCTATCATGCACTTGCTTCACAATTCCTTCAATTTACCGTAAATTTGCATGATTTATTTGACCTACATGTAGTCTGTTTTGGAGCATATCATGAACTACGAGTAAGCTTATTTTGTGTCCCTCTACAACATTTTAGAAGGGATCAACCTTGTTGGGGGTCTCCATGTTATACTTGTCTCTATACCCCTCTTTGACCCCCATTTTGCATGCTTTTTTAAGCTTATCTAGCTTCTGTTTTCGGCCATCATCAGTACTGAAAATATTCATATTTTGATCTCCTTGACATATTTTATTGAGGGTCTTTGCTGGTTTGATGAATTTTGGGGTACCTCATGTTATAGCCTTATGTATCCTCAATCTTGCATGGAATTTTTAGCATGTTTGCATACTGAGTTGGGGGATGTCATCTACTGTAAATGTGCATATTTTTGGTCCCTAATCAGTGTTGTAGAAGGGTACTTTTCCATTTGGGCATCGCATGTATCACTTGCTTCAATACCCCTCTCTTGGCCCGTATTTTTGCATGCTATTGTTGTCCTATCTATGCTCATTATTTCGCCATGTTTTGTACTGTAAATAATGCTATTTTGGGGCTGCCTTGCTACTGTTTTGCACATCATGTACCAATTATGCATATTTAGTATGGCTGTAGGCCATTTCGGGTGCTTAATATCGCATTTCGGGACCATTCCGTGCATTTGGTGTTATTTCCCCGCCTTTCGGGACTGTTTTGCATCATTTGTGAGTGCTGAAATCCATTTGCATGTTTGCATATCATTTCCATGTCATTTCATGCCTTACGGTCATCGCCTCGGTTTGCGTGCCCGTGTGCACGCATTTCGAGGCGTCTTTTTTTTATCCGACGGCCCCTTATGTGAGTGTGGCTGAGGCCCTCTCATGTTAGTATAAGTCCAATTCGCATTTGGAGTGCCATTTCATGCTTTATGTCATTGCCTCAGTTTGCGTGCCCGTGTGCACGCATTTCGAGGCGTCCTTTTTTATCCGACGGCCTCTTATGTGAGTGTAGCTGAGGCTCTCTCATGTTAGTATAAGTCCATTCTGCATTTTGCATATCATTTTAGCTTCATTGCATTCCGTATGCCATTTTCTCGGTTTGCGTGCCCGTGGGCACGCACTTCGAGATATCTCATTTTAATCCCATTACATATCATTTCCATGCCATTTCATGCCTTACGGCCCTCGCCTCGGTTTGCGTGCCCGCGTGCACGCGTTTCGAGGCATCTCATTTTCATAGCATTGTGTATGTTAGGATTGCATATTAGCTACATTTCATGCATATCATGCATATTGCATTGTGTTCGGGATAGGAGTTAGCCCGGGCACGGGAAACGAGGCACGTTTGGTACTCCGAGTGACGGAACGGGTCTCAATTCCCAAGTCACCGACATTTCGGATTACCCATGATGGAGTTAGGTTTTGTTGTAGCATTCATCTGCATTCATCCTATATTGAGTTGTGCAATTCGGCTCCTCGGCCATCATGCATCGAGATGCGTGATTGGTGGCACGAGGACCGAGGCATGCATATATTTGTGAAATACATTGTTGTGCCCCTTTCTTGCTCTCTGTTGCAGTAAAATGAGGAATCAGCAACTTTTCAGAGTCTGGCGCGCATTTCGAGAAACATTGCAAACAGAGGCTAATTGGGGCATCCCAGTGGATTTCCGCGCAAAGGCAGTCCAGCATACATTATTCATCAGAATCGAGGCAGCCCCTGGCTTGCATGCCAGTTTATAGTTTTCTTAGTTTAATTTGTTGATTAATTAGGAATTTCTGTATATTTCGGACTGTATTATTCTTTCATTTCGGACTGTATTATTTATTCGGACCCTCTGCGCGAGGGCATGATTGTAATAAGTGTGGGTGAGTGTGATGTATGTCTTCCAACCCCACGTCTTTCTTCCCTTTTATTTACCCGCTTACGATGGTTAGATATAGGGCATATTTCAATTAGCATACAGTATGACAGCATGTTTGCATTCATTCATCTGTTTTGCACGCACCGGGCTCGGCGCATCATACAAACTGCATTTGTATTTCAATTCCAAATTGAATACGTGTTAGTTGTAGCATTCCATATGCCATGTTTAGAATAGCCGAGCCTGCTATAGTTGCATTATTGCATGTGTTGCATTAGGCAATTCTGTGTAGTTAGGATCATGCATGATTTCTAATAAGTTTCTGTTTTGGCTCGGAGTACTCGGTGAGTTTTATGCTTTAGCATCCTTGTATGCGTGTGAGTGACTGCCATGATAGCATGCTTACCATGAGGCTATATGCTTATGTGATATAACTGCCTCGAATGCCTGTGGGTGGAGGCTGTGTTACTTGAATTGGGATAATTCATCAAATGTTTGTTTTAAGCCCACTAGATAGTGGCAAAATCATGTTTTCTAAGCCTACCCGAGGGTGGCAAATCCGCGTCTTAGCCTACCTGCGGGTAGCACCATCAAACCATTTTCAAACAAACAAACATGAAGTGTTTTGTTCCAATTCAGGCGACTCAGTCTATACTTGTTTGCTGCGAGCATCACATAGTAACCTAGGCTAATAACCGGAATAAGAACTCACAATGTTGTCAAAAACAGATATCATGGTTAGTAGAGGCCGGTCTTTGACCGGGCGAGCGGGGGTGCTCACGAAGTGACCTTCCCCAATCGTACCCAAGTTTCCGAGCCGAGGCAACTTTGGTGATGACGGACACGTGGCCTTTGGCACCGAGTCAGGGTTTCCTAAATTTCCCATTAAAAAAAATATTTAGGTGGCGACTCTGTATCTGGGAAAGCAGTCCATGTTTGGCACTTCTTTCAAAAAAATCTGTTTTCCAAAACGATTTGCCGGATTTGGACTCTTTGGTTCAAGATTAAGAACCGTGACACAAATCGAGTCCGAGCTGTAGCGAGGTCCCCCGCGGGCTTGTTACAGTTTCTGGCGACTCTGCTGGGGAGTTAGAGAACTTGACTCGAACTCATGATATCTCGTTTTGACTACACTTGTGTGTTTCTTTGCATTGTATTTGCATTGGTGCGCCTAGGACACCGTGTTTGCCATATGCCATTCCCGAACGATTTGCCGGAGGCTTGTCTTGTCAAGGCATGTCCATAAGGCTGATCGGCTCTGGGCTCTGACAGCATGGGAACACAAACCCCGGTTTTACCGGGGCACCCTTTTTGACCATTCGACCTAGTGCATATTCGGATCCATAGTGACCATTCCAAATTAGGACAGGTTGCTTACCCGTTTTTAGGTTGTTTGAAACCGTTGTGTGCGTAGTGAAACCCTAGTTCCTGACAAAATAGGACAGGGAAACCCTACCCCCAACATAGGGGTGTTTTGGCTCTCACTTATCTGTTATGTGCTTTAGAGTGCATCTCTACAGGAATGCATGTATCAGTCTATGAGTTTGGGCATCAGGCCTGCGGGCATCAATCAGTATTTGAGAATCAGTTGTCTGCGGATATCAGATTCAGTTTTGGGGGACAGTGATACAGGAACAGTGATCAGTGATTAAGGACAGTGTATTTTCAGCTTATCAACTGCGTGTTGTATGCCCGACTGTGTGTTGTGTGTATTTAATTTAAAGCTGTTATGCTGCCCGTTTATCTGGTTATTTATTTCCTTTTCGCTTTATTATCTTTTTGCTAGGGCAGTTTTTAGCACGATTGCTTCCGAACCAGTAGATACCCCCCAAGCACATTGGATACGAGGTCGCCGACTCAACCGATCTGAGGATCTCGTTGACGGACATCCAGTGTTCCACTCCCTACCCCCAGTTGCCAGAAGAAGGCCAAGGAGGCGCAGTGTATCAGAGCAGGGATTACCAGGACAGAGGGCTACCTTGTCAGTGAACAGCCAGGTTGAGATTTCTGTGTCGGCCATAGAAGTACATTTACCGGTCATCCAGATGGAACAACAGAATACATCAGTGGTAGAGGCGATGATGCGCCAGATGCAAGAGAGCATGAGGCAGATGCAAGAGGATGCTGTCCGCCAAGCGGAATTTTCCAAACAACAAGCCGCAGTCATGGCCCAGCAGGCCGAGCTGATTACTAGGCTGCAACAGCAGAATGCAGCGTCTGCTTCACATCAGGTTCCTCCTCCACCAGCAGCTCCACTACCCGAGCAGGCACCTACTGGTCAAAATACCTTGCCAAACCTTCAGAATACCCTGCCAAACCCTCAGAATACCCTCCCGAATACTCAGAACACCCTACCCAATGTCCCAAATATCCAAGAGGATACCAACATTCCAACGGGGCTGACTCCGCCCCCGCTTCTGCCGCAACTGTCCAAGAATCTTACACCCAACCACCCGGACTCTCCATTCGAGTTCGAGGTAGATCATACAGCTCTAAAGCTGAGTAAGTTGGAGAAGCTTTTCAAGAAATCGCAGGTGGTGAAGGCCATCCCAGACATCGAAGATAGGTACACTGACGTGGCAGTAACATTGCCAGACAGATTTAAGATGCCACAGATTGACCGTTTTGATGGGTCCGGGGATCCTATGGTCCATCTCCGGCTATTTTCAGACATCCTGAGGCCAATGGGCCTAACCCGACCACAAAAGCTTTCCTTGTTTGGCAGAACTTTGTCGGGGGTGGCGGCCATCTGGTACGCCAAGTTAGAAGATGATGTGAAGAGAAATTGGGATGAGATGGCTGAGGCCTTCGTTGCGCAGTACTCGTATAATACACAGATCGAGATTACAACACGTGATCTCGAAACGACGAGGCAAGAACCCAAGGAGTCTTTCTCCGATTTTGTAACTCGGTGGAGAGCAAAGGCATCGATGATGACCTTGAGGCCAACAGATAAAGATCAAATCCGGATGATTGTGCGCAATCTCCAACCGAAGTTAATGCAGAAGATGATTGTACTCCCCTTTCCAACTTTCTCAGACTTACACGAAATGGGGGTACAGATCGAAGACGCGATGAAGCAAGGGTTGATTGACCAGGACCGGGAGCAGCCCCGAAGGACATTCAACCGCAATAACAATGCAGGCCCGAGTGGCGCTGCAAACACAAGGACTTCTGAGGTCGGTATGGTCACCACCACTCCCCCTTCCCAACCAAGGCCCGCAGCGGCCACACCCTTTTCCAGTACCTCCGGGAGCAGTAACCAAGCCTCGAGATTTCAGCCCAGAGGCCAAAGAACTTTCACTCCACTATACATGCCTTTGTCCAAGGCTCTCGGGGTGTTAATCAGAAAGAAGCATCTGACACCTTTAGAGCCGAGGCCATTACCAAATCCACTCCCTCCCTCTCATGACCCAGCAAAGTACTGTGCGTACCACCAACAGCACGGTCACGACACCGACCGTTGCTATAGATTGCGTCATGAGATCCAAGATCTTATCGACAAGCAGGTGATCGCGCCTCCTGAAAAACCTAACGTCACAACAAATCCTCTCCCACCACACAACCAAGCCCCTCCACCCAAAAGAGTCAACCTCATCCAAACTGGGGTCGTGTCCTACGATCCTAGTATCTATATTACTCCTCTCACCTACCCAAGCCCGGAGGTGATCCTTCCTGATTGCACTGACTTGTGCATGTTGGACACCTTCACAACCCAATCTAAGCCAGTGGTGGTGACCACCGAGATGGAACGGGGCAAGTTTCAGAGGAGAACAGAATTGTTGAGTCTGGGATGGAACAGCCTGGGAATCTTGCTGAAAGAGCCTATGATCCAAGCGAGTACATCTTATCAGTGGGCCAGTCTAAACTGAGTGTGGGGCTGCCAGAAAAAGCTGAGCTGTGCATGATTCGGAGGGACAGACTTGAACAAGGGGCAGATGATCTGACAACAATGGAAGGGGACTTTGCCAACTTCCAGTTCTTCAACGACCAAGAATCAGAGGATGCTGCAATCAACTGGTTCGACTATGAGGAGTCGGCAGAAGTTGTCGGGTGGTTAGATGATCAGCCAGACGTTGCAGAATTCCAATCAGAACAAGGCCCGGCAGGGGCAAGAGTATCAATGATGGCCGGAAGGGCCGAGGGTTAGAATCAACCGCCGGAGAGCGTCGGCGTTAAGAATTTCGCTCAGAATTCGGGGATCGTAAATGCAGGGAATATTGAACAACCGGCTGTACTGACGCAGTTGGAACAACAAAAGTTTGACGATTCCGAAAGAATTAGAAAAGCCAAGGCCCATGTGGGGGTCGAAAGTGCTGTGTGCACAGGAACCGAGAATGCTGTGGGCATAAAGACTGAAGGTGCTGCGAGCACGATTATACCGGAGCCGGACAGATGTCTGTCGGCTGCCGACGGAATGTGGTGGGAGGACGATGACTTATGTCTTGCCCACACAGATGAAGATTGGGCAGGTGCTCAACCAGATGATACCTGGTATATTGACGAGATCGCTCATATGACCAGGAGTGGACGGTATTTCAAGCCCCCACACCTTGACCAACCTGAGGCATCTGGAAAAGATAAAGAGGCTGAGAAACAGAGAGAGAAACAGATTGAAGAAGAAGCTGTGCTCAAACAATTGAAGAAGATACAAGCAGACATCTCCATCTGGGGACTGCTTATGGCATCAAGGGTGCACAGACAGGCCGTCCTATCTGCCATGGACAAGGCCAAACTCTCAATAGACACTACACCAGAGCAACTGGTTGGGCTGGTTTTTCCGGGAGGAGGTTCCCCGGCATTAACCTTTTCAGACAAGGAGTTACCGCCTGAGGGCACAAACCATAACAAACCTCTCTACGTCTCCGTGGAGTGTAGAGATAAATGGATACCGGTGGTACTTGTTGATACCGGGTCCGCCATCAATGTCTGCCCAGTCAGAACAGCATATGCAGTTGGGTTGAAGCCCGCGGACTTCACACCAACAACTCAGGTGATCAAAGGCTTACGATAATACGAGTAGGGAAGTGATGGGGATTGTCAAGATTCAAACTAAGGTTGGTCCAGGACAACACGACGGCGTTGAATTTCATGTCTTGGACGTTCCCGCAACCTTCAACACTTACTCTTGGGGCGGCCGTGGCTGCACCAAGTAAAGGCAGTCTCTTCCACTCTACATCAGATGGTGAAATACCCCTATGGAAAGGGAGTAGCCACTGTATTCGGGAACTCATCAATCCATCCGCCTCCGGAGGTATCTACGCCGGTCCTGGAAATTGAGCATGGCACAGAAGATGTATTCTTATCAGGATTCACTTTGGCTGAGGCCCGGTAGTACAGAATATTATGGCTGTGAATGAAGGTGTGTACGTTAGTGCTCAATCCGTTTACCTCATGAACAAGCTACAACATATTCCCGGGATGGGATTAGGAAGGAGCGGTAGGAAAGGAGTCGCAGCATTGGCCGAAGTGCCACACAACCCGCATACCTTTGGACTGGGTTATCTGCCCACCAAAGAGGACTGGGTGAGGAAAGGAAAGGAAATGGCCGGCAGAGCCAGAGCGAAGCAGGCTGGGAAGCCTTTTGACTTAATACACAGGCCCATTCAGGGTACCCTGAACGGACGCTTCGTCCGGGAGGGGGAGGATTTCCCATTTTGCGGCTTCCCGGAGCCGTGGATAAACGCGGAGAAGAAGCGCGTTCCAGGCTTCGAGATCTTTTTTGATTTACAACTATCCGGGGATGACGTTGCCACAGAGCAGACAGACCCAACAACTGAGGTTGAGCAGAACAAAGCAGGGGATCCTGAGGGCACAGAACTTGAAATGGGGGTAGCACTGGCATGTCTCCTCTCTGATCCTCCGATCGACCAAGAGTGCTTGGGGGATAACTTCGTGGTTTCCATGATTGGGGATGAAACGGCTGCGAGCCAACCAGCAGCTATCTTGGATGCATCAATCGCACCCTCTCTCATTTGGCAGTACGAGGAGGGATTTTTGTCCAGCAGCACCGGGTCAGGTAGTGAGCCGGAATCTGATTCCACCGAGTCCTGTGAGTCGGAATCAGGTTCCAGCTCGACTGAGTCTGAGTCTGGTACTCCTGGGGATGTTAACCCGGATGCCACAGTCTTGTCTAGGTCGTCTTTTTCCTTTTCTTTTGAGTCTGTTGTAACAGAAGAATTGGACGATTTGGATGAACTTAATGAGAATGAGGTGAATGTGGTTTCCGAGTATTTCTCTGTGCCCTTAATTTATTGCATTAATTCAGACTTTCAAAACTTTGATGAAAACGACGAGGACGAAGTTCCTCCGGTTTTACAACGTTTAATTGAGCAAGAGCAAGACAGATTTGTTAAGCCATTAATGGATGAAATCCTTACCGTGAACATTGGTACTGAGGAGGACCCGCGACTGGTCCAGATCGGGTCCACGTTGTCTTCGGAGGAACGCGAGCGCTTAGTCGCTTTGTTAAAAGATTTCAAAGATGTTTTCGCGTGGTCCTACGAAGACATGCCTGGAATCGATCCTGAGATTGTACAACATCGGATCCCCCTTGACCCCGAGGCCCGACCTGTCAAGCAGAAACTCAGAAGGATCCGCCCGGATTGGGCTCTCAAGATTAAAGAAGAGGTCACCAAGCAAATCGATGCAGGCTTCCTGCTGGTATCAGAGTATCCGACTTGGTTGGCCAATATTGTTCCGGTGCCGAAGAAAGATGGCAGGATCCGGGTGTGTGTAGACTTCAGGGATTTGAACAAGGCTAGTCCGAAGGACGACTTTCCCTTACCGCACATCGATGAGTTGGTGGATTTCACAGCAGGGCATGCCTTGCTCTCATTCATGGATGGCTTCTCAGGATACAATCAGATAGTCATGGCACCAGAAGACCGAGAAAAGACTGCATTTACCACCCCGTGGGGGACATACTGCTACAGGGTAATGCCATTTGGGCTGAAGAACGCTGGAGCTACTTATCAACGGGCCGCGACCACAATACTACATGATATGATCCACAAAGAGGTTGAGGTGTATGTGGACGACATGATTGTCAAGTCCAAGGAAAGAGAGGGCCACTACACCGCCTTGCATAAGTTTTTCCAAAGATCAGGGAATCCGGTTGCGGCTAAACCCTCAGAAATGTATATTCGGTGTTACAGCGGGGAAAAATGCTGGGGTTTCTGATTACACAAAGGCATCGAGGTCGATCCTTCCAAAATCAAGGCCATCTTAGAAATGCCACCACCAAGGACTGAAAAGGAGGTGCGAGGCTTTCTGGGTAAAGTGCAATTCATAAGACGGTTTATCTCAAAATTAACCTTGACTTGTGAACCACTTTTTGGTCTCCTGAAGAAAGAAAGAAGTTCCAATGGGACGGCCGATGTCAAGCTGCATTTGAACAGATCAAAGAATATTACAGAACCCGCCCGTGTTGTCACCGCCAGAACCGGGGAAACCGTTGATTTTGTATCTGTCAGTAACTGAAACTACAATGGCTGCATGCTTGCACAAGAATCAGAAGACAAGGTGGAGAGAGCCATCTCTATCTCAGCAAGAGAGATGCTGGAGTATGAGACCCGATATACACCGCTGGAAAAGGCTTGCTTAGCTCTGGTATGGGCTACCAGGAAAGCTGCGGCACTAACCTGTTAGCTCACTCTGTAATGTTGGTTTTCGACTTGATCCCATCAAATATCTTTTCGAGAACCAGCGCTTACGGGTAGGCTAGCTCGTTGGTTTGCTGTTGCTCTCCGAATTTGATCTCACGTACGTGACACGCAAGTCAGTGAAAGGAAGAGCAGTGGCAGAATTCCTTGCCGACCACCCGGTTGAGGGGGATGAAGCAGTTGAGTACCTGTTCCCCGATGAATCAATTCTGCACATCGACGATGAGCTTGGACGATGTACTTTGACGGAGCGTCAAATCAAACATGGTATGGGATAGGGGTTTGCTGATAGCACCCAACAATACAACCTATCCCTCTAGCCCTCAAGCCTTCAACTCCGATTCAAATTCCAAACAACGAAGCAGAATACGAGGCGTGTATCGCTGGTCTAGAAGCCAGCCCTGGAACTAGGGGCAAGACGGTTGGACGTCATTGGGGATTCGAAATCTTGTTGTGTCTCAAGCAAAGGAGACTGGAAAGTAAAAGAGGAAAAGATGATGATGTATCACCAAACCTTGGATTGCTGATTCCTCGGTTTGAGAAGCTAAGTTTTACTCATCTACTAAGGAGAACAACAGGTTCGCAGATTCTTTAGCAACTCTATCTTCTATGATAGACATCCCGTGTGGAGTCCGAATGCGCCAGTCATCATTGACCAGAAATTTGCACCTGCCTATGAGTCGATTGTAGTCATAGATGAAGTTCAGGACGAACACCCTTGGTATTACGACATCTGGACTTCTTGGAGAAAGAAGCATCCCGCCAGGGGTAAATGCCAAAGACAAAAAGAGCAATCAGAAGAATGGCAGTTTCAGTTCATCATCTGTGGGGGTAAACTGTATAAAAGGGGTCATCTGGGAATGCAATAACTGTGCTTGATGCCGAAGAGTCAAAGCGTCTGATGGAAGCCATCCACGGGGAGAATGTGTGGGCGCACATGAATGGGGTAATGTTGGCACGGAAGATTCTCAGAACAGGTTATTATTGGTCCACCATGGAGGAGGATTGTATTAGTTTCGTCCGGCGATGCCACAAATGTCAGATTCATGCAAATCGTATGAACATCCCGCTAACCAAGCTGTACAACATGACTTCGCCATGGCCGTTTTCAGTCTGGGGAATTGACGTAATCGGAGTTGTCACGCCGAAGGGTCGAATGGGCATGAGTTCATCTTGGTAGCGATAGATTATTTCACAAAGTGGGTTTTTTCGGCCTCCCGTGTGAGTGTAGCTGAGGCTCTCTCATGTTGGTGTAAGTCCATCTTGCATTCCGTATGTCATTTTAGTCTCATCGCATTCCGTATGCCATTTTCTCGGTTTGCGTGCCCGGTGGGCACGCACTTCGAACATTCCATTTTAATCCCATTACATATCATTTCCATGCCATTTCATGCCTTAGGCCCATCGCCTCGGTTTGCGTGCCCGCGTGCACGCATTTCGAGGCATCTCATTTCATAGCATTGTGCATGCTAGGATTGTATTAGCTGCATTTCATGCATATCATGCATATTGCATCGTGTTCGGGATAGGAGTTAGCCCGGGCACGGAAACGAGGCACGTTTCGTACTCCGAGTGACGGAACGGGTCTCAATTCCCAAGTCACCGACACTCCGGATTACCCATGATGGAGTTAGGTTTTGTTGTAGCATTCATCTGCATTCATCCTATATTGAGTTGTGCAATCCGACTCCTCGGCCATCATGCATCGATATGCGTGATTGGTGGCACGAGGATCGAGGCATGCATATATTTGTGAAATACATTGCTATGCCCCTTTCCTGCTCTCTGTTGCAGCAAAATGAAGAATCAGCAACTTTTCGGAGTCTGGCACGCATTTCGAGAAACATTGCAAACAGAGGCTAATTGGGGCATCCCAGTGGATTTCCGCGCAAAGCAGCCCAGCATACATCATTCATCAGAAGTCGAGGCAGCCCCTGGCTTGCATGCCAGTTTACGCTTTCTTAGTTTAATTTGTTAATTAATTAGGAATTTCTGTATATTTCGGACTGTATTATTTTTTCATTTCGGACTGTATTATTTATTCGGACCCTCTGCGCGAGGGCATAATTGTAATAAGTGTGGGTGAGTGTGATGTATGTCTTCCAACCCCACGTCTTTCTTCCCTTTTATTTACCCGCTTATGATGGTTAGATATAGGGCATATTTCAATTAGCATACAGTATGACAGCATGTTTGCATCATTCATCTGTTTTGCACGCACCGGCTCGGCGCATCATACAAACTGCATTTGTATTTCAATTCCAAATTGAATACGTGTTAGTTGTAGCATTCCATATGCCATGTTTAGAATAGCCGAGCCTGCTATAGTTGCATTATTGCATGTGTTGCATTAGGCATTTCTGTATTAGGATCATGCATGATTTCTAATCATTTCTGTTTTGGCTTGGAGTACTCGGTGAGTTTTATGCTTTAGCATCCTTGCATGCGTGTGAGTGTTGCCATGATAGCATGCTTACCATGAGGCTATATGCTTATGTGATATAACTGCCTTGAATGCCTGTGGGTGGAGGTTGAGTTACTTGGAATTGGGACATTCATCAATGTTTGTTTTAAGCCCACTAGATAGTGGCAAAATCATGTTTTCTAAGCCCACCTGAGGGTGGCAAATCCGCGTCTTAGCCTACCTGCGGGTAGCACCATCAAACCATTTTCAAACAAACAAACATGAAATGTTTTGTTCCAATTCAGGCGACCAGTCTATACTTGTTTGCTGCGAGCATCACATAGTAACCTAGGCTAATAACCGGAATAAGAACTCACAATGTTTTCAAAATAGATATCATGGTTAGTAGAGGCCGGTCTTTGACCGGGCGAGCGGGGGTGCTCACGAAGTGACCTTCCCCAATCGTACCCAAGTTCCCGAGCCGAGGCAACTTTGGTGATGACGGACACGTGGCCTTTGGCACCGAGTCAGGGTTTCCTAAATTTCCCATTAAAAAAAATATTTAGGTGGCGACTCTGTATCTGGAAAGCAGTCCATGTTTGGCACTTCTTTCAAAAAATCTGTTTTCCAAAACGATTTGCCGGATTTGGACTCTTTGGTTCAAGATTAAGAACCGTGACACAAATCGAGTCCGAGCTGTAGCGAGGTCCCCCCGCGGGCTTGTTACAGTTTCTGGCGACTCTGCTGGGGATTTAGAGAACTTGACTCGAACTCATGATATCTGTTTTTGACTACACTTGTGTGTTTCTTTGCATTGCATTTGCATTGGTGCGCCTAGGACACCGTGTTTGCCATATGCCATTCCCGAACGATTTGCCGGAGGCTTGTCTTGTCAAGGCATGTCCATAAGGCTGATCGGCTCTGGGCTCTGACAGCATGGGAACACAAACCCCGGTTTTACCGGGGCACCCTTTTTGACCATTCGACCTAGTGCATATTCGGATCCATAGTGACCATTCCAAACTAGGACAGGTTGCTTACCCGTTTATAGGTTGTTTGAAACCGCTGCGTGCGTAGTGAAACCCTAGTTCCTGACAAAATAGGACAGGGAAACCCTACCCCCAACATAGGGGTGTTTTGGCTCTCACTTATCTGTTATGTGCTTTAGAGTGCGTCTCTACAGGAATGCATGTATCAGTCTATGAGTTTGGGCATCAGGCCTGCGGGCATCAGTCAGTATCTGAGAATCAGTTGTCTGCGGATATCCGATTCAGTTTTGGGGAACAGTGATACAGGAACAGTGATCAGTGATTGAGGACAGTGTATTTCCAGCTTATCAACTGCGTGTTGTATGCCCGACTGTGTGTTGTGTATTTATTTAATTTAAGCTGTTATGCTGCCGTTTATCTGGTTATTTATTTCCTTTCGCTTTATTATCTTTTTGCTAGGGCAGTTTTTAGCACGATTGCTTCCGAACCAGTAGATACCCCCCAAGCACATTGGACACGAGGTCGCCGACTCAACCGATCCGAGGATCTCGTTGACGGACATCCAGTGTTCCACTCCCTACCCCCAGTTGCCAGAAGAAGGCCAAGGAGGCGCAGTGTGTCAGAGCAGGGATTACCAGGACAGAGGGCTACTTTGACAGTGAACAGCCAGGCTGAGATTTCTGTGTCTGCCATAGAAGTACATTTACCGGTCATCCAGATGGAACAGCAGAATACATCAGTGGTAGAGGCGATGATGCGCCAGATGCAAGAGAGCATGAGGCAGATGCAAGAGGATTCCATCCGCCAAGCGGAATTTTCTAAACAACAAGCCGCAGTCATGGCTCAGCAGGCCGAGCTGATCACTAGGCTGCAACAGCAGAATGCAGCGTCTGCTTCACATCAGGTTCCTCCTCCACCAGCGGCTCCACTACCCGAGCAGGCACCTACTGGTCATACTTGCAACCTTCAGAATACCCTGCCAAACCCTCAGAATACCCTCCCGAACACCCAGAACACCCTACCCAATGTCCAAAATATCCAAGAGGACACCAACATCCAACGGGGCTGGCTCCGCCCCGCTTCTGCCTCAACTGTCCAAGAATCTTACACCCAACCACCCGACTCTCCATTCGAGTTCGAGGTAGATCATACAGCTCTGAAGCTGAGTAAGTTGGAGAAGCTTTTCAAGAAATCGCAGGGGGTGAAGGCCATCCCAGACATCGAAGATGGGTACACTGACGTGGCAGTAACATTGCCAGCAGACAGATTCAGATGCCACAGATTGACCGTTTTGATGGGTCCGGGATCCTATGGTCCATCTCCGGCTATTTTCAGACATCCTGAGGCCAGGCCTAACCCTAACCCGACCACAAAGCTTTCTTGTTTGGCAGAACTTTGTCGGGGTGGCGCCTGGGTACATTAGTAGAAGAGAAGATGTGAAGAGAAATTGGGATGAGATGGCTGAGGCCTTCGTTGCGCAGTACTCGTATAATACACATCGAGATTACAACACGTGATCTCGAAACGACGAGGCAAGAACCCAAGGAGTCTTTCTCCGATTTTGTAACTCGGTGGAGAGCAAAGGCATCGATGATGACCTTGAGGCCAACAGATAAAGATCAAATCCGGATGATTGTGCGCAATCTCCAACCGAAGTTAATGCAAAGATGATTGTACTCCCCTTTCCAACTTTCTCAGATTTACACGAGATGGGGGTACAGATCGAGATGCAATGAAGCAAGGTTTGATCGACCAGGACCGGGAGCAGCCCCGAAGGACATTCAACCGCAATAACAACGCAGGCCCGAGTGGCGCTGCAAACACAAGGACTTCTGAGGTCGGTATGGTCACCACCACTCCCCCCTTCCCAACCAAGGCCCGCAGCGGCCACACCCTTTTCCAGTACCCGAGGAGCAGTAACCAAGCCTCGAGATTTCAGCCCAGAGGCCAAAGAACCTTCACTCCACTATACATGCCTTTGTCCAAGGCTCTCGGGGTGTTAATCAGAAAGAAGCATCTGACACCTTTAGAGCCGAGGCCACTGCCAAATCCACTCCCTCCCTCTCATGACCCAGCAAAGTACTGTGCGTACCACCAACAGCACGGTCATGACACACCGACCGTTGCTACAGATTGCGTCATGAGATCCAAGATCTTATCGACAAGCAGGTGATCGCGCCTCCCGAAAAACCCAACGTCACAACAAATCCTCTCCCACCACACAACCAAGCCCCTCCACCCAAAAGAGTCAACCTCATCCAAACTGGGGTGTGTCCTACGATCCTAGTATCTATATTACTCCCTCTCACCTACCCAAGCCGGAGGTGATCCTTCCTGATTGCACTGACTTGTGCATGTTGGACACCTTCACAACCCAATCTAAGCCAGTGGTGGTGACCACCGAAGATGGAACGGGGCAGGTTTCAGAGGAGAGCAGAATTGTTGAGTCTGGGATGGAACAGCCTGGGAATCTTGCTGAAGGAGCCTATGATCCAAGCGAGTACATCTTATCAGTGGGCCAGTCTAAGCTGAGTGTGGGGCTGCCAGAAAAAGCTGAGCTGTGCATGATTCGGGGGGACAGACTTGAACAAGGGGCAGATGATCTGACAACAGTGGAAGGGACTTTGCCAACTTCCAGTTCTTCAACGACCAAGAATCAGGATGCTGCAATCAACTGGTTCGACTATGAGGAGTCGGCAGAAGTTCGGGTGGTTAGATGATCAGCCAGACGTTGCAGAATTTCAATCAGAACAGGCCCGGCAGGGGCGAGAGTATCATGATGGCCGGAAGGGCCGAGGGTCAGAATCCACCGCCGGAGAGCGCCGGCGTTAAGAATTTCGCTCAGAATTTGGGATCGTAAATACAGGGAATATTGAACAACCGGCTGTACTGACGCAGTTGGAACAACAAAAGTTTGACGATTCTGAAAGAATTAGAAAAGCCAAGGCCCATGTGGGGGTCGAAAGTACTGTGTGCACAGGAACCGAGAATGCTGTGGGCATAAAGACTGAAGGTGCTGCGAGCACGATTATACCGGAGCCGGACAGATGTCTGTCGGCTGCCGACGGGATGTGGTGGGAAGACGATGACTTATGTCTTGCCCACACAGATGAAGACTGGGCAGGTGCTCAACCAGATGATACCTGGTATATTGACGAGATCGCTCATATGACCAGGAGTGGACGGTATTTCAAGCCCCCACACCTTGACCAACCTGAGGCATCTGGAAAAGATAAAGAGGCTGAGAAACAGAGAGAGAAACAGATTGAAGAAGAAGCTGTGCTCAAACAATTGAAGAAGATACAAGCAGACATCTCCATCTGGGGACTGCTTATGGCATTAAGGGTGCGTAGACAGGCCGTCCTATCTGCCATGGACAAGGCCAAACTCTCATAGACACTACACCAGAGCAACTGGTTGGGCTGGTTTTTCCGGGAGGAGGTTCCCCGGCATTAACCTTTTCAGACAAGGAGTTGCCGCCTGAGGGCACAAACCATAACAAACCTCTCTACGTCTCCGTGGAGTGTAGAGATAAATGGATACCGGTGGTACTTGTTGATACCGGGTCCGCCATCAATGTCTGCCCAGTCAGAACAGCATATGCAGTTGGGTTGAAGCCCGCGGACTTCACACCAACAACTCAGGTGATCAAAGCTTACGATAATACGAGTAGGGAAGTGATGGGGATTGTCAAGATTCAAACTAAGGTTGGTCCAGGACAACACGACATCGAATTTCATGTCTTGGACGTTCCCGCAACCTTCAACTTACTCTTGGGGCGGCCGTGGCTGCACCAAGTAAAGGCAGTCTCTTCCACTCTACATCAGATGGTGAAATACCCCTATGGAAAGGGAGTAGCCACTGTATTCGGGAACTCATCAATCCATCCCCTCCGGAGGTATCTACGCCGGTCCTGGAAATTGAGCATGGCACAGAAGATGTATTCTTATCAGGATTCACTTTGGCTGAGGCCCGGGTAGTACAGAATATTATGGCTGTGAATGAAGGTGTGTACGTTAGTGCTCAATCCGTCTACCTCATGAACAAGCTACAACATATTCCCGGGATGGGATTAGGAAGGAGCGGCAGGAAAGGAGTCGCAGCGTTGGCCGAAGTGCCACACACCCGCATACCTTTGGACTGGGTTATCTGCCCACCAAAGAGGACTGGGTGAGGAAAGGAAAGGAAATGGCCGGCAGAGCCAGAGCGAAGCAGGCTGGGAAGCCTTTTGACCTAATACACAGGCCCATTCAGGGTACCCTGAACGGACGCTTCGTCCGGGAGGGGGAGGATTTTCCATTTTGCGGCTTCCCAGAGCCGTGGATAAACGCGGAGAAGAAGCGCGTACCAGGCTTCGAATCTTCTTTGACTTGCAACTATCCGGGGATGACGTTGCCACAGAGCAGACAGACCCAACAACTGAGGTTGAGCAGAATAAAGCAGGGGATCCTGAGGGCACAGAATTTGAAATGGGGGTAGCACTGGCATGTCTCCTCTCTGATCCTCCGATCGACCAAGAGTGCTTGGGGGATAACTTCGTGGTTTCCATGATTGGGGATGAAACGGCTGCGAGCCAACCAGCAGCTATCTTGGATGCATCAATCGCACCCTCTCTCACTTGGCAGTACGAGGAGGGATTTTTGTCCAGCAGCACCGGGTCAGGTAGTGAGCCGGAATCTGATTCCACCGAGTCCTGTGAGTCGGAATCAGGTTCCAGCTCGACTGAGTCTGAGTCTGGTACTCCTGGGGATGTTAACCCGGATGCCACAGTCCTGTCTAGGTCGTCTTTTTCCTTTTCTTTTGAGTCTGTTGTAACAGAAGAATTGGACGATTTGGATGAACTTAATGAGAATGAGGTGAATGTGGTTTCCGAGTATTTCTCTGTGCCCTTGATTTATTGCATTAATTCAGACTTTCAAAACTTTGATGAAAACGACGAGGACGAAGTTCCTCCGGTTTTACAACGTTTAATTGAGCAAGAGCAAGAGAGATTTGTTAAGCCATTAATGGATGAAATCATTACCGTGAACATTGGTACTGAGGAGGACCCGCGGCTGGTCCAGATCGGGTCCACGTTGTCTTCGGAGGAACGCGAGCGCTTAGTCGCTTTATTAAAAGATTTCAAAGATGTTTTCGCGTGGTCCTACGAAGACATGCCTGGAATCGATCCTGAGATTGTACAGCATCGGATCCCTCCCCCTTGACCCCGAGGCCCGACCTGTCAAGCAGAAACTCAGAAGGATCCGCCCGGATTGGGCTCTCAAGATTAAGAAGAGGTCACCAAGCAAATGACGCAGGCTTCCTGCTGGTATCAGAGTATCCGACTTGGTTGGCCAACATTGTTCCGGTGCCGAAGAAAGATGGCAGGATCCGGGTGTGTGTAGACTTCAGGGATTTGAACAGGCTAGTCCGAAGGACGACTTTCCCTTACCGCACATCGATGAGTTGGTAGACTTCACAGCAGGGCATGCATTGCTCTCATTCATGGATGGCTTCTCAGGATACAACCAGATAGTGATGGCACCAGAAGACCGGGAAAAGACTGCATTCACCACCCCGTGGGGGACATACTGCTACCGGTAATGCCGTTTGGGTTGAAGAACGCTGGAGCTACTTATCAACGGGCCGCGACCACAATACTACATGATATGATCCACAAAGAGGTTGAGGTGTATGTGGACGACATGATTGTCAAGTCCAAGGAAAGAGAGGGCCACTACACCGCCTTGCATAAGTTTTTCCAAAGGATCAGGGAATTCCGGTTGCGGCTAAACCCCCAGAAATGTACATTCGGTGTTACAGCGGGAAAAATGCTGGGGTTTCTGATTACACAAAGAGGCATCGAGGTCGATCCTTCCAAAATCAAGGCCATCTTAGAAATGCCACCACCAAGGACTGAAAAGGAGGTGCGAGGCTTTCTGGGTAAAGTGCAATTCATAAGACGGTTTATCTCAAAATTAACCTTGACTTGTGAACCACTTTTTGGTCTCCTGAAGAAAGGAAAGAAGTTCCAATGGGACGGCCGATGTCAAGCTGCATTTGAACAGATTAAAGAATATTACAGAACCCGCCCGTGTTGTCACCGCCAGAACCAGGGAAACCGTTGATTTTGTATCTGTCAGTAACTGAAACTACAATGGGCTGCATGCTTGCACAAGAATCAGAAGACAAGGTGGAGAGAGCCATCTACTATCTCAGCAAGAAGATGCTGGAGTATGAGACCATATACACCGCTGGAAAAGGCTTGCTTAGCTTTGGTATGGGCTACCAGGAAGCTGCGGCACTACCTGTTAGCTCACTCTGTAATGTTGGTTTCACGACTTGATCCCATCAAATATCTCTTCGAGAAACCAGCGCTTACGGGTAGGCTAGCTCGTTGGTTGCTGTTGCTCTCCGAATTTGATCTCACGTACGTGACACGCAAGTCAGTGAAAGGAAGAGCAGTGGCAGAGTTCCTTGCCGACCACCCGGTTGAGGGGGATGAAGCAGTTGAGTACCTGTTCCGGATGAATCAATTCTGCACATCGACGATGAAACTTGGACGATGTACTTTGACGGAGCGTCAAATCAACACGGGTATGGGATAGGAGTGTTGCTGATAGCACCCGACAATTCCCGTATCCCTCTAGCCTTCAAACTCCGATTCAAAGTCTCGAACAACGAAGCAGAATACGAGGCGTGTATCGCTGGTCTAGAAGCAGCCCTGGAACTAGGGGCAAGACGGTTGGACGTCATTGGGGACTCGAACCTTGTTGTGTCTCAAGCTAAAGGAGACTGGAAAGTAAAAGAGGAAAAGATGATGATGTATCACCAAACCTTGGATTTGCTGATTCCTCGGTTTGAGAAGCTAAGTTTTACTCATCTACTAAGAGAGAACAACAGGTTCGCAGATTCTTTAGCAACTCTATCTTCTATGATAGACATCCCGTGTGGAGTCCGATGCGTCCAGTCATCATTGACCAGAAATTTGCACCTGCCTATGAGTCGATTGCAGCCATAGATGAAGTTCAGGACGAACACCCCTGGTATTACGACATCTGGAATTTCTTGGAGAAAGAAGCATACCCGCCAGGGGTAAATGCCAAAGACAAAAGAGCAATCAGAAGAATGGCAGTTCAGTTCATCATCTGCGGGTAAACTGTATAAGAGGGGTCATCTGGGAATGCATAAACTGTGCGTTGATGCCGAAGAGTCAAAGCGTCTGATGGAAGCCATCCACGGGGGAGAATGTGGTGCGCACATGAATGGGGTAATGTTGGCACGGAAGATTCTCAGACAGGGTTATTACTGGTCCACCATGGAGGAGGATTGTATTAGTTTCGTCCGGCGATGCCACAAATGTCAGATTCATGCAAATCGTATGAACATCCCGCCAACAAAGCTGTACAACATGACTTCGCCATGGCCGTTTTCAGTCTGGGGAATTGATGTAATCGGAGCAGTTACGCCGAAGGGGTCGAATGGGCATGAGTTCATCTTGGTAGCGATAGATTATTTCACAAAGTGGGTTGAGGCCCAATCTTATGCGGTGTTGAAGGCTTCGCACGTCGCAAAGTTTATCAGAAACAACATCATCTGTCGCTATGGGGTCCCAAACGAAATAATTTCAGACAATGGTTCCCACTTCAAGAAGGAGGTGATTGATTTGTTGGAGAAATACAATGTGGCTTTTCATAAGTCATCTACCTATCGGCCGCAAACCAATGGAGCAGTTGAGGCCGCCAACAAGAATATCAAGCGCATACTACAGAAGATGGTGGAAACCTACGGGACTGGCCAGATAAGCTGCCGTTTGCTCTGTGGGGCTACAGGACTTCAATCAGAACTTCTACTGGGGCGACTCCGTACTCTTGGTTTATGGGATGGAGCCGTTCTACCTATTGAGATTGAGGTTCCGTCATTACGAGTATTGGCCGAGTGTCAAATAGCCGAGGCAGACTGGCAACAAGCAGATTTGAGGAACTCATGCTTTTCGATGAAAGAAGGTTGAAAGCACTGTACCACGTCCAAAGTTATCAACGTAGAATCGCCCGGGCTTTTAACAAGAAGGTTAAGTCCAGGAATTTGAAGGAAGGAGATTTGGTGCTCAAAGACAACCGAGCTCCCATCCACGACCCAAGGGGCAAGTTCAGACCTAATTGGACTGGTCCCTACATCATCAAGTCAATCTGGTCTGGTGGAGCTGTGGTTCTGATGGATCTAGATGGCTTAGAGTTTTCCCAACCGATCAACATGGACAAGTTGAAGAAATACTACCCCTGAGAGGCTCGCTAGGCCGAAAACCCGAAAGGGCGACCTAGGCAAAACTCAGAGCACAGAAAATTTGAAATTATAAAAACTGAGCTCGCAAGGTTGAAAACCCGCAAAGGGCGGCCTTGGCAAAAGTTAGAGCGCAAAAGGAGAGTGAAAATACCCGAGCGAACCTGAGCCTGAACTACGTAAGGCTTGATTCCCATCTTTGGGATACGTAGGCAACTTCGTCTTGAAGTTCAGCCACAATCTTTTCCCCGATCAACTTTGTCCATTTGATCATCTCAGTCATCTCTATTCATCAGCATTTATCGTGATCTCCGGTACAGTGCTATTCAGACTAGGGGCAACTTTCCGTTGCAATGAAGTGCTGCGGTACCTTTCAAACTAGGGGCAACTTTCCAGTTGCTAGGATCCGGGGTTGTGCATCTCAGTGACAGATCTCAGGCGTGTCCAGTTCTGATCCATATCGAAAATAGTTTTGAAAAGTTTTAATAAAAGTTGACTTTGTTCAAATTAATCTTTTTACAACTAAGACCATTTTTGGACCAAAGCGGAAATTTTCAGTACCACAACCTTCAATTTCATTGATTTCAAAACAGAGTTCTCTTGCTCTTGCATACAATTGAAGTTGCTTTTTATTACACTCAGGAAGAAAACTTGAAAGTACTAGTAAAGCAATAAATCCGGGGCATAGTCAAGTCAGGTGTCCCTGCGCCCCCTGCCAGAGCTAGTTGAAGCCTCTGATGCCAACCTAGGCCCAACCTGTGCTTCTTCGTTGAGCCAATCCCAGCACTCATCAGACAAAGTGCAACTAAAAGTGGGAGCAGGGGCCAGGAGCTCTCTATTCCCCATGCTGCGGCCTGCCGAGCCACTGTGCGCCTCGAACTGGAAATGTAGCCGGATACTCTATCCCCTCTGGGGCAAGTCTGATCATGGCCAAACTGGCGCAGAAATACGGAATGGAAATAGAATACGCAGTGAGTCAAGCCGATCAATCGAATCCCAACCTGTCGAGACATGCTGTAGCTCATCGCC
The DNA here is from genome assembly GCA_030407325.1 of Camellia japonica. Taxonomy (NCBI): domain Eukaryota; kingdom Viridiplantae; phylum Streptophyta; class Magnoliopsida; order Ericales; family Theaceae; genus Camellia; species Camellia japonica. Next base: position 172,890,937 of record JAPPVO010000031.1, on the reverse strand, counting down.
GGAGATTGAGCCAAGGGCAGCGCCACGCAATGCGATCTGCCGACAAATTGCACATCCATTCAAACCACCATCCCTCATCAAGGGCATCGACTAGGCGTTGTCGAAAGAAATAGCCGCGGGCTGAGTAAGCAGGGCAAGAGTCCACAACTTGCAATTTATCCATCAACCATATCTGGGGAGGGATGAAAAATGAGAGAATAAAGAATAGAGAGATGTACGATGAGAGAAAAGTAAGAAAAGGGTTTTGTGAGAAAAAACGAGCCTGAGGGCCGAGTGATGTGAGCAAATACATATGTGAGCTTGGGTGGGAAACATTACCTGCAGCAGTAGTGGACTCCCTGCAAATCTAGTCGTCTCCCGGCGACAGAAGCATCCAGCCCATCAGTCTCCGCCAAGTCATGGCGATGCAACTCCTTCCTTCTCTCAAGCCTTGGGCCACTTCAATAGACGGGCGCGGATCCTCCAAGCTCGAGACAAACAGAAAATGAGATAACATGCATAAACAGAGGGCGTGTTGCCGGAAGCCTTGCCAATGATGGTCGCCGCGGTCACCAGCATCGGAGAACCGGTAAATCAGGCTTGGGATATCCAACATTCCGTTACAAATCAGGGATCGAGCATCATGTGCGTTGAGTCCGCACATCCGCCCTAGGGTTTGGGCATGGCCAAAATTGAGTTGGGGCAAGATTTCCTCACCTCGCTCGGATTCTATCAAACTTGAAAATCTTCAAAAGTGGGACATACCTCTTGCCCTCCGAAGCTGAAGACATGCGTCACCGGGTTCCAAAACCTTGCCGCGGCATAGAGGAAAGGAAGATGCAGTGAAGTCCGGCCCAGCGTGAATAGTGCATTCAAGCCGAAACCCCGGAAGTTCAACTTTTCCGAGCCGTCTAGAGAAGAAATCCAAGTTGTGAGATTTTCTGCGAGAAATGCCTCCATTTTTGTGAGAAACGGTGATGAAATGAATTAGTTCCAGGGCTGGGGCTTTTATAGGGGGGTAAACACTATTCAAAGGACACGTGTCAAAATTCTGGGGGTTGTGGGGGAGGTGGCCGGCCGGCCATCTATTCTAGTAGGCCGGCCACCCTCTAGTCTCCAAATGCAAAATGTGTTCGGCCACGCATTGGTCCTGTTTTACCCTCCGGAAAGAAGTTTGAGGCATTTCTACGCATCGGGGATGTCGAAGGCCTCCATTTCTCTCAGTTTCGGATACGTTCCATCATCCAGATCGTCCGTCCGAAGTGCGCTTTGTTGTACTTTTGCTTATCGAGTTGTTGCTTTGTTTATCGAGTTGTAAGTTTTGTCGAGCTGTCGCATTTTGTGTTTAGAGTTATTACCTTTTGCTTGCGCAATTTTGTTAAGTCTTGTTTATCGAGTCGTTAACATTGTTGTACTTTGCTTATCGAGTTGTAAACTTGCTAAGATTCTGTTATTTCTTGGTGAGTCGAGTTGTTTGATTTGTTGCGTCGGTTCATTACCTGACCTGGTAAATACACAGGCACATTCCCATTCAATTCCATTTTTGTGCAAAATGATGCGTTGCGATGCTAAGAATTTCAAATACAAACATCTTTTCAAAAGCTGTTTCATTCCATCATGTTTTACAACAAACAAAGGTACAAGTTTTACAGGATATAAAACTGCCTAACAATGTGCAAAGTGCTACAAACTACTAGCAAAAAGTAAAATAAAGCAGGAAATAGCATCAATATCCTCGGGAACGGGAATGAGGAGGCCCTCTCATCCTCTTCTGCGGGACAACCTCTGCACCATCATCACCATCCGGGTCAGAGCTATCATCCTCCGGATCCCCCTCAGCCTCGCCTCCACTCCCGGAACCAAGACCGGAGCCTTCCTCCCCAGCAGATGTCTCTGACTCACGGTCTGCGACCTCCTCCTCCTCCTCCTCAATAATGGGTGCCCTGCGTCTGCGAGACGACCCTGCTCCTCGAGCTCCTCGGACAGGCCTAGATGGCCCTGCTCCCTGAGAAGGCCTGGATGGCCCAGCTCCTCGAAAGGGCCCAGATGGCCCAGCACCTCGACCTCTCTGAGAAGGCCCGGGTGGCCTGGCCTGCGACGGAGCATATACGGGAGGCATCTGAAAGTGAAGAGTTCAATGCATCAGTTCAAATATGAAAAGCAGATACAAGTACAATATGTGAGTGGGGTGTGTGTCAGATGTGCTCTACACAGACTATCAATACAGCAGAATGTTCAAAACCAGTATGTTATCAGAACTATGCTAAATACGGGAAAGATGGACAGTACCTGCACGCCCATGATGGCTAGCTGTGCCTCCCTCCGTAGGATCATGCCCTCGAATGTGGCCAGCATCCCGAGCAGCTCGTCCGTGTACTCAACTGGAGGCTGCAAGTACAAATGCAAAACTATCAGTAAAGGAATGAATGTCCAAATATCTGACTGATGAATCAAAGCTGTAAAACATACCGGTGGTGAATCAGGGTCTCTGACATATCCGTGGTCAGGAAGAGGAGGCTCTAGCGGGACCTGGTAAGGAGTCCCGAACCGCCAACTCGTCAACTCGGTCGGCATGTCTGGCCACCCAGCATGAGGATGAAGAGACGGAGGGATCGGAGGGATCGAACTACCTCTACCTAGCACCAGCCCTGCTAGAGGAGGGGATACCCGTAGCACGGGCACGACTCGAAGATGGTACATCAGTAGGCCTCAGTGTCGGAGCACGCACTCCCGTCAAGGGGGGCATCAGATATATACGACGATAGGTGGCGTAGTCCCCGTCCATGATATGTAACAAAGCATCGCTGCCCTGCATAGCACTGATGACCTCATGGGAAGATAGCCTATCGGCAGTCCGCATAGTGGCTGGAGGTACAGCAGGAGGGTCCTGAGAATCGTACCCCCACACCTGGCGCAGAAAGCGTTCCCCCAGGAACCATGCCCTACCAACTGGTCCTTCGAGCAGGAACCTATATGGGAATTACTCGATCCTCCGGGATACTGATATCGGAGACCATCGCCAAAGACCGCCCAGGGCTGCCAGGTAATCTGCGGATAACCAGTGCATAAATCAATCAGAAATCAGCAATATACAGGGCAAGTCAAAGATGAAAATGAAAGGAACTGAGAGTTCTGAAATACCTCTGTCGTCCGCACAGTATCAAAATACTGTCGCAGGTAGAAGAGAGTCTCTCGAGGTCTCGCTCGGTGCTCGCCCTCGAATACCAGTGAAAACGGAGTCATAAGGACTCCAGCCACCTCCATCTCCGGAGCTAATGTGGGAAAGTATACGTACACCCATAGCTGAGAAAGCAGTGCGGAATGTGAATACAAAGTGCTAAAAGCAGAATACAGAGTGCAAAGTGCGCCGTGTGTGCAATGAACAAGTAATGAGAAGCAGAAATGTAAATCATCAAGAGGACAGAACGTACCTCCCAGGCTCTCCAATAGCCGCCAGCAAGTCTCCCCGCCCGCGAGAGGCTGCACTCATGTAACAATAAAGGGTAGCCAGGCCGGCGCCACCCCAGTCATACCGTCTGACCTGTGATAGGTCCACCAAGGCGCTCAGCAGATACAGCCCAACAGTGTTCCCCCTGTCGGCAAACAAAGTGGTGCCAAAGAGGAACATGAGGAAACCTCGGGTGTACTGCTCAATCTCCTCAGGAGACTCAGGCTCCATCTCTGGCCTCCGAAAACGGGAAGAGAACCAGGTGTACCGGAAGCTCTGTCTACAGGTAGGCGAGCCCCCAACAGATGCATCCATGCAGCCTCCCACTCTCCCATATCCTCGTCATAAGGAATGGGCCAACCGCCTGTGTCTAGGCCGGTGAGCACAGCGAAGTCTAACGGGGTCATGGTCAGTCCCCGGTGGCAGAAAAGTGGAAGGAATTGGTGGTGTCCCACCATCTCTCCACCAGAGCAGCTAACAATGTCCTGCTGGCAGGACAACGTGCTAATCCCACGCAGAATGGTCCAAACCCTGCTAGATCAACCAGATCCCGGACGGCCTCTGGAAGCTCAGCATACCAGTCTCTCGCGGCGGTAGAGCCATATCCTCGTACAGTACGAGAGCCAACCTGCATTCAGAATGAATACATGTGTTCAGTACACAATAAAATGCAAGCCGTATGAAATGAAAAAGCTGTGTGCAAATGAAATGAAAAAGCTGTGTGCAAATGAAATGAAGAAGCTGTGTGCAAATGAAACGAATCAGTGGGCTGCGTATTCACTTTATTTCTATCTGGGCTGCGTGTTTAGTAAATCAGTGTTTTGGGCTGCGTGTTCAAAATCCTAATCAGTGGGCTGCGTGTTCACTTTATTTCTATCTGGGCTGCGTGTTCAGTAAATCAGTGTTTTGGGCTGCGTGTTCAAGATCCTAATCAGTGGGCTGCGTGTTCACTTTATTTCTATCTGGGCTGCGTGTTCAGTAAATCAGTGTTTTGGGCTGCGTGTTCAAAATCCTAATCAGTGGGCTGCGTGTTCACTTTATTTCTATCTGGGCTGCGTGTTCAGTAAATCAGTGTTTTGGGCTGCGTGTTCAAAATCCTAATCAGTGGGCTGCGTGTTCACTTTATTTCTATCTGGGCTGCGTGTTCAGTAAATCAGTGTTTTGGGCTGCGTGTTCAAAATCCTAATCAGTGGGCTGCGTGTTCACTTTATTTCTATCTGGGCTGCGTGTTCAGTAAATCAGTGTTTTGGGCTGCGTGTTCAAAATCCTAATCAGTGGGCTGCGTGTTCACTTTATTTCTATCTGGGCTGCGTGTTCAGTAAATCAGTGTTTTGGGCTGCGTGTTCAAAATCCTAATCAGTGGGCTGCGTGTTCACTTTATTTCTATCTGGGCTGCGTGTTCAGTAAATCAGTGTTTTGGGCTGCGTGTTCAAATCCTAATCAGTGGGCTGCGTGTTCACTTTATTTCTATCTGGGCTGCGTGTTCAGTAAATCAGTGTTTTGGGCTGCGTGTTCAAAATCCTAATCAGTGGGCTGCGTGTTCACTTTATTTCTATCTGGGCTGCGTGTTCAGTAAATCAGTGTTTTGGGCTGCGTGTTCAAAATCCTAATCAGTGGGCTGCGTGTTCACTTTATTTCTATCTGGGCTGCGTGTTCAGTAAATCAGTGTTTTGGGCTGCGTGTTCAAAATCCTAATCAGTGGGCTGCGTGTTCACTTTATTTCTATCTGGGCTGCGTGTTCAAAATCTAATCAGTGGGCTGCGTGTTCACTTTATTTCTATCTGGGCTGCGTGTTCAGTAAATCAGTGTTTTGGGCTGCGTGTTCAAAATCCTAATCAGTGGGCTGCGTGTTCACTTTATTTATCTGGGCTGCGTGTTCAAAATCCTAATCAGTGGGCTGCGTGTTCACTTTATTTCTATCTGGGCTGCGTGTTCAGTAAATCAGTGTTTTGGGCTGCGTGTTCAATCATTTATCAGTGGGCTGCGTGTTCACTTTAATTCTATCTGGGCTGCGTGTTCAGTAAATCAGTGTTTTGGGCTGCGTGTTCAACTTTAATTCTATCTGGACTGTGTGTTCAGAAAATCAGTTTGGGCTGTGTGTTCACTCTTATCAGTGTGGGCTGTGTGTTCACCATCAACTTGGACTGTGTGTTCAGAAAATCAGAGTTTGGGACTGTGTGTTCTACTCTTAATCAGTGTGGGCTGTGTGTTCACCATTAACTTGGACTGTGTTCAGAAAATCAGAGTTTGGGACTGTGTGTTCTACTCGTAGTCAGTGTGCGCCGTGTGTTCATCTTCGAATTCGGGCTGTGTGTTCGACAAATCAGTGTATGAGCCGTGGTTCAATTCTTAACTAATGTATACCGTGTGTTCACAGTCAAGCAGTCAATGAGCCGTGTGTTCAGAAATTCAAGTGTTTAAAATACATGTTCAGGATGCAAGCAAAGTACTATGTCATAAGCTACAACTGTGTGTTTAAGCATGGCAAAGCTACAAAGTGCACGAAAAATGCAGGAAATAAAGTAAAATACCTCTCGTGCCTCGTGAGAGAGGTGCTGCTCCGGCTCTCGCAGAAGCAAGTCTCCGGGTGCCCGATCATTGAAGTCAGTGAAATGACGGAAAACCGCTCGCGGAAGGATGTGCACTGCCGGGGCATATCTCTCAGGGATAAAAGGACGGACCCTCGGGGGGAGTGCCATGATATCAAAATCATCTCCGGCGCCTGGAGGACCTCCACCGTGAGGGAAATTGCCTGCCATTTCAAGAAATCTGCAAAAATGAGCCAAAATTGGAAAAAGTCAACAAAAGTCAACTCCCGGGAAATGAAAAAGTCAACAAAAGTCAACTCCCGAGAAAATCTTCCAAATATTGAGACAAACTTACCTCAAGTGATGAAAATGAGAAAAGAAGCCCCGAAATCAAAATTTAGTCGGCCCAAAGTGCTTAAAACTGAAAGATTTCGCGAAAACAACTTGCGTGGGAGACTGAAAAGCGCGTATAAAGTGCAGATCTGAAGGAGAAAATGGCTTAGGGAGCAAGAGGAGGAAGTTTTGCAGCTGTAGGTGTGATTTCGGATTGAATGGGTGAGTGTATATATAGAAATGAGGCAAAAGACCAAAATGTCCCTACTTTTGGACAGATGGCCGGCCGGCCACCTTTTCTAGCTGGCCGGCCATCTACTTTTTTGCCCCTGGCCGGTGGTCTCTCCTAGGGCAACCACCTGGCCGGTGGTGTTCCCCACCTCCCCCCCTAGCTCCCTGCAAATTTTGAGGAAGATCGGAGTTCCCGGGACCTGAAAAAGTTCAAGAAAAGTGCACTTTCTGGCGCGAAATTGCTCCGCCGGAACTTTAGCTGCAAATTTCTGACATGTGTCTCATCATCACTCATCAAAATCAAGGTGTATCCTTTTTGATCGTGTTCTAACTTCTCCGGGAGGTGAACCCGAGGCCGCGGTTGAGTTGCCTTCGCCAAAATGCGCGTTTTCTTACTCGTTATTTCGCAACAAACGGGCACCCTGGCTTATGCTCGTTTTGCGTTGTTTTGCACATAACTTGCATTCTCGTCAACATTTTGCATTGTCATGCATGATTTCTTGGTGTACCATATCTCTGTGCTTGTGCATGCGTTGTCACGCACGTTCCTTTCTCGCATCGCGATGCATTTACTCGCCGACACTACGTGTGTCAAACTTTTGGAATCACAGGAATCACATTGAATATATGTTGTTAGCATATTGTTCTTGTTGAATTTCTCTCTTCTGCAGGCACGATATTGTATGTACGGTTCATTCGAGGCTGGTGCGACCAGACGAATCGCGCAGGTATTGTATCTTCTCCGTGTGAGACGCGACGAGAATTGAATGATTCTCCGCATTCCTAACTGCATGAAATGTAGTTGTTGCTTTGCATTCTTGCTTAAAATTGTTGCATCTATTTGCGAATACTTGCCTCATTACAGCTTGCTGCATTTGCATGATCATTTGGCTCTGTGCATGTCGCTTTGCATTTTGCCCCCCCTGCCTGCGGGCACGCCTGCGGGCGCATATCTCTGTTCATCTTGTATGATTGTCTAAGTCTTCGGCCTTGTCAAAAATGGGTCGTCTCTGGGCTTTGACATTCACTCCCGTCATTGTTATGACTTCCGAGTTCTGTCAAAGAGGGGCAACTGTAGACACCCCATTTTTGACCGACCTTAAGACTCAGACGTCACCGATTGAGCGCTCGGTGATGTTGCATATTGTGCTCGTTCAGAAGTCTCAGAGTCGCGGCCGTGCGCCCTGCCTCCGGACTTCCGAACTCTCTTCTGTACCTTGCCTCGGTTTGCGAACCAGACTCGGTTTTCTCTGTTTTCTTTCCTAAGGGGAGGGAGAGGTCCCGTAGACCATCTCTCAGTGGCCGTGGGCTACATTTCGTGGCCGTAGGCCATTTTGCCCATTTCGGAGCCCGGTTCCCGGTTTTCGGAGCCGTCAGGCCGTGTGCCTCGGTTCGGGACCACCCAACCATCTCCGATTCCTCCGGTTTTTGGCATGCATCTCATTTACTCCCTTTCGAGGGACACTGGGGTCTTAGATACCCACTTCGTGGCCAAACACCACTTTCGGTGCTTAACGGCCGGTTTTCGGGACCCCGAACTGCGTGTTTTGGTCCCCGAGCATTCGTTTTGCATCGGTTTTTGTTCATTGTTGGCAGTACCTCTGTTTTATCATAACGAGGGACACTGGGGTCTTAGATACCCACTTCGTGGCCAAATGCCACTTTCGGTGCTTACAGCCTATTTTCGGGACCTCGAACTGCGTGTTTTGGTCCCCGAGCATTCGTTTTGCATCGGTTTTTGTTCATTTTTGGCAGGTACCTCTGTTTCATCATAAGGAAGATCACTGGAGGGTGGGAGGCTAGTAATTGTCCAAGCAACCTGTTATGCTCTTCCGGCGCCCCCCGGCGCCCGTTTTTCTCACTTCCGGGCTAATGTTGACCACCCTAGGGCCATTTTCTTCGAGCCAAAACCACATATTCGTGTTGTACACACATGGGAGGACACTAAAAACACATGGCCGGCCAGTAATTTTCTTTTCATTTTTGAGCCTCTCCTAAAAGTGGATTGTTGTTTCTCCTGGTTCAGAGTTGCCAATTTCCAACCATAAGGTCTTGTTGTACACACATGGGAGGACACCAACCTTTGGTGGCCGGCCAGTAATTGTCACTTTCCATTTTTGCCCTTGGCCGGCCACCTCCAATAAAGGTGGCTAGCCGGCCAGCTTCCTTGGGATGTGAGCTTTCCAGTTGTGCTTCGAATTTCCCCCAAAAATATCTCTCCGGGGGACCCCCTATGGAGGGAAATATAGAGCTCATTTCCCTCCATTCCAAAAAAAACTCCTCTCTTCCCTTCTTGCACATATTAGTGTCCTCCCACCTCAAGAACACAAGCCACAAGTGTTGATTGAAGGATACACATACATACAACTCCATTTTCTTCAAGTTTTGGGGCCTTTTCTTCATCATCTCCAAGCCCTATCATCACAACTCCATTCCAGCAGCTAGGAGAGCTTTCCAGCAGCTAAGAGGCAACAAATTTGATCCAAGAAGCAACCAAAGTCTTGATCTTCAAGGGTAAGTACACTTCACCCTCTTTTGAGCTCATTTTTGCTTCAATTCTTAAGCCTATTTTCTTATTGTTTCGGGCTCCGACCAGAACTGAAAGGGGCCTTATTTTGAGCTATTCTTCATGTTTGTTGAAGGGCTCAACTCTGTTTGAGCCCTCCATCTTACACTTCTTTCAATATCCTCTTATATGCCATTATTTTGCATTGAATATTTGGCTTATGTGTGATCTGAATTGGAGCATCTCATGAACTGATATTGTGCTTATTTTGAGGCCCTATTCAACATTTAAGAAGGGCTCAACCTTGTTTTCATGCTCCATATGCAAGTTGCTTTGAATCCATGTTTTGCCCTTGTTTTTGCATGCTTTTTTTAGCTTATGAGTGATCTGTTTTCGAGCATAATGTAAACTGTGAGTGGGCCTATTTTGAGACCCTCTTCAACATTGAATAAGGGCTCAACCCTGTTTGGCCTCTCTATCATGCACTTGCTTCACAATTCCTTCAATTTACCGTAAATTTGCATGATTTATTTGACCTACATGTAGTCTGTTTTGGAGCATATCATGAACTGTGAGTAAGCTTATTTTGTGTCCCTCTACAACATTGTAGAAGGGATCAACCTTGTTGGGGGTCTCCATGTTATACTTGTCTCTATACCCCTCTTTGACCCCCATTTTGCATGCTTTTTTAAGCTTATCTAGCTTCTGTTTTCGGCCATCATTAGTACTGAAAATATTCATATTTTGATCTCCTTGACATATTTTATTAGGGTCTTTTCTGGTTTGATGAATGTTTGGGGTACCTCATGTTATAGCCTTATGTATCCTCAATCTTGCATGGAATTTTTAGCATGTTTGAATACTGAGTTGGGGGATGTCATCTACTGTAAATGTGCATATTTTTTGTCCCTCATCAGTGTTGTAGAAGGGTACTTTTCCATTTGGGCATCGCATGTATCACTTGATTCAATACCCCTCTCTTGGCCCGTATTTTTGCATGCTATTGTTGTCCTATCTCTGCCCATTATTTCGCCATGTTTTGTACTGTAAATAATGCTATTTTGGGGCTGCCTTGCTACTGTTTTGCACGTCATGTACCAATTATGCATATTTAGTATGGCTGTAGGCCATTTCGGGTGCTTAATATCGCATTTCGGGACCATTCCGTGCATTTGGTGTTATTTCCCCGCCTTTCGGGACTGTTTTGCATCATTTGTGAGTGCTGAAATCCATTTGCATGTTTGCATATCATTTCCATGTCATTTCATGCCTTACGGTCATCGCCTCGGTTTGCGTGCCCGTGTGCACGCATTTCGAGGCGTCTTTTTTTTTATCCGACGGCCCCTTATGTGAGTGTGGCTGAGGCCCTCTCATGTTAGTATAAGTCCAATTCGCATTTGGAGTGCCATTTCATGCTTTATGTCATTGCCTCGGTTTGCGTGCCCGTGTGCACGCATTTCGAGGCGTCCTTTTTTATCCGACGGCCTCTTATGTGAGTGTAGCTGAGGCTCTCTCATGTTAGTATAAGTCCATTCTGCATTTTGCATATCATTTTAGCTTCATTACATTCCGTATGCCATTTTCTCGGTTTGCGTGCCCGTGGGCACGCACTTCGAGATATCTCATTTTAATCCCATTACATATCATTTCCATGCCATTTCATGCCTTACGGCCCTCGCCTCGGTTTGCGTGCCCGCGTGCACGCGTTTCGAGGCATCTCATTTTCATAGCATTGTGTATGTTAGGATTGCATATTAGCTACATTTCATGCATACCATGCATATTACATTGTGTTCGGGATAGGAGTTAGCCCGGGCACGGGAAACGAGGCACGTTTGGTACTCCGAGTGACAGAACGGGTCTCAATTCCCAAGTCACCGACATTCCGGATTACCCATGATGGAGTTAGGTTTTGTTGTAGCATTCATCTGCATTCATCCTATATTGAGTTGTGCAATTCGGCTCCTCGGCCATCATGCATCGAGATGCGTGATTGGTGGCACGAGGACCGAGGCATGCATATATTTGTGAAATACATTGTTGTGCCCCTTTCCTGCTCTCTGTTGCAGTAAAATGAGGAATCAGCAACTTTTCAGAGTCTGGCGCGCATTTCGAGAAACATTGCAAACAGAGGCTAATTGGGGCATCCCAGTGGATTTCCGCGCAAAGGCAGTCCAGCATACATTATTCATCAGAATCGAGGCAGCCCCTGGCTTGCATGCCAGTTTATAGTTTTCTTAGTTTAATTTGTTGATTAATTAGGAATTTCTGTATATTTCGGACTGTATTATTCTTTCATTTCGGACTGTATTATTTATTCGGACCCTCTGCGCGAGGGCATGATTGTAATAAGTGTGGGTGAGTGTGATGTATGTCTTCCAACCCCACGTCTTTCTTCCCTTTTATTTACCCGCTTACGATGGTTAGATATAGGGCATATTTCAATTAGCATACAGTATGACAGCATGTTTTGCATTCATTCATCTGTTTTGCACGCACCGGGCTCGGCGCATCATACAAACTGCATTTGTATTTCAATTCCAAATTGAATACGTGTTAGTTGTAGCATTCCATATGCCATGTTTAGAATAGCCGAGCCTGCTATAGTTTCATTATTGCATGTGTTGCATTAGGCAATTCTGTGTAGTTAGGATCATGCATGATTTCTAATAAGTTTCTGTTTTGGCTCGGAGTACTCGGTGAGTTTTATGCTTTAGCATCCTTGCATGCGTGTGAGTGACTGCCATGATAGCATGCTTACCATGAGGCTATATGCTTATGTGATATAACTGCCTCGAATGCCTGTGGGTGGCGGCTGTGTTACTTGAATTGGGATAATTCATCAAATGTTTGTTTTAAGCCCACTAGATAGTGGCAAAATCATGTTTTCTAAGCCCACCCGAGGGTGGCAAATCCGCGTCTTAGCCTACCTGCGGGTAGCACCATCAAACCATTTTCAAACAAACAAACATGAAGTGTTTTGTTCCAATTCAGGCGACTCAGTCTATACTTGTTTGCTGCGAGCATCACATAGTAACCTAGGCTAATAACCGGAATAAGAACTCACAATGTTGTCAAAAACAGATATCATGGTTAGTAGAGGCCGGTCTTTGACCGGGTGAGCGGGGGTGCTCACGAAGTGACCTTCCCCAATCGTACCCAAGTTCCCGAGCCGAGGCAACTTTGGTGATGACGGACACGTGGCCTTTGGCACCAAGTCAGGGTTTCCTAAATTTCCCATTAAAAAAAATATTTAGGTGGCGACTCTGTATCTGGCAAAGCAGTCCATGTTTGGCACTTCTTTCAAAAAAATCTGTTTTCCAAAACGATTTGCCGGATTTGGACTCTTTGGTTCAAGATTAAGAACCGTGACACAAATCGAGTCCGAGCTGTAGCGAGGTCCCCCGCGGGCTTGTTACAGTGAGTGGTTCAGGCATTTCAGTTTGTGGGATTTAGTGTGTTTTTAGTGGAGGCATAATTGGAAGTTCCATTTTGTTTCTGTGATTGGGATTGACCACCTGTTGATTGCCCGGGCTTTATTTTGAATGTCGTGGATGACCCATACTTTGACTGGAAATTTGAGAATGGTTTTATTCTAAGTTCTGAATTGAGTATTGAGTCTAAGTCTCCACCAAGTTTGGAGAGTTGGGGTCAGGCTCGAGTCAGCCTAGTGAGTCAGAGTCTGTTGATTTCGAGAGTGCTAACCTAGACATTTCTGCTCTGTTTAGGTCTTCTTTGTCATTTTCTTTTGAGTCTGTTGTCATTGTTGAGTCATAGTCTCTTTTCAATAAACAGAAAAACAAAAAAACAAAATGCCATAGTCTGCCTACTTCTCTGTGCCTTAATTCATCGCATTGACCAAAGTTTTTCAAAACTTTTTCCAAAACTCTGATAAAAACGAAGAGGAAGAATTTCCTCGGGATTTGCAAATTTTGATCAACTGAGGAGAAGAGAGGTGTGCTAAGCCTTTGATGAATAAAATCATTTTTGTTAATGTGGGTACTGAGAAGAATCTTGGCTTGGTCCAAATTGGTTCTATCTTATCTTCGTAAAAGTACGAGTGATTAGTCACTTTGTGAAAAGATTTCAAAAACAGTTTTTGCGTGGTCCTACGAAGACATGCCTGTAATTAGTTATACAGCATAGGATCCCTCTTGACTCGTGGTCCGACCTCCTTAGCTCCTTAGCTTTCAAACCTTGATTCGAAGTATTCAATGATCATTCAAAGTGTAAGGCTTGCATAGCCGAATTGGAAATAGCCCTTGAACTAGGGGCCATGATGTGATTCAAATGGAGGCAGCCCTTCAACTAGGGGCAATAAGGTCGAATATGATTTAGATTGGAAATAGCCCTTGAACTAGGGGCAATGATGTGATCCAGATTGGAAACAGACCTTGAACTCAGGGCAGAGAATGTGATTTCGATTTGAAACAGCCCTTGAACTAGGGGCAAAAGTGTGAGGCTTGCATAGCTGAAATGGAGGCAGCCCTTGAACTAGGGGCAATAAGGTACCACCCTTGAGAGGCTCGCTGGGCTGAAAACCCGGAAGGGCGACCCAGGCAAAAGTTAGAGCAAAAAAAAAAAAAAAAAAAAAAAAAAGAAGGAAAAAAAAAAAAAAAGAAAGCTCGCAAGGTTGAAAACCCGAAAGGGCGGCTTTGGCAAAAGTTAGAGCGTAAAAGGAGAGTGTCAATACCCGAGTGAACCTTAGCCAAAACTATGTAGGGCCAGTGATTCAGATTGGAAGCAACCATTGAACTAGGGGCATGAAGGTCGGATGTGATTTAGATTTGAAGCAGCCCTTGAACTAGGGGCAAAAGGTTGGATGTGATCAAAGAGTTAAAACTGAATCGTTTCCCAAAGAAGACCGCACAGAAAGGCAAAACCCAGAATTTGAGAAAATGAATTTTATTATTGAAGGACAGTTGAGTTCCTATCCACTACACTAGAGGCAACACTAGGGGCAAATTCAGACCCAAGTAGCCTAGTCCCTACATCATCATATCTCCTAGTCAAGTGTAGCAGTTATTATTATAGATTTTGATGGCCTAGAGATCTCACACCCAATCAACATGGACAAGCTAAACTGAAACCCTTGAGAGGCTCGCTGGGCGGAAAACCCGGAAGGGCGACCCAAGCAAAAATTAGAGCAGAAAAATAAAAAATTAAAAAAACATGATGAAAAACAAATGAAAATGAAAAAAAATGAAAATGAAAATGAAAAAAAAAATGAAAATGAAAAAAAAAAAAAAAAAAAGCTCGCAAGGTTGAAAACCTGAAAGGGCGGCTTTGGCAAAAGTTAGAGCACAAAAGGAGAGTGTCAATACCTGAGTGAACCTTAGCCCGTACTACGATGGCCTGATTTCTATCTCTAGGATACGTAGGTAGCTTCATTTTGAAGTTCGGCCCTAATAATTTTTCAACTCATTCATTTTGTCCATGCTTGATTGGTGTATCTTTAGTCGACTTGGTTGTCCTATCCGTGTTTGATTGGTGTATTTTTGTTCTGCTCAGTTCAGTTGGTTCCATTCAACTTGGTTTAGTTCGGTTCGGTTCGGTTCGGTTCGGCGGTTCAGTTCGGTCCGGTTTTGCTCAGTTTCATTCGATTCGGATCGGCTTGGTTCGGTTAGCATCGTTGCTACAAAACCAATTCGGGGTTATCTGGCTTGGAGCTATGCACCTCAATGATTGATTCCATGTTGGTTGTGTAGTGGCCATTTGCAAAAATAGGTTTTGATTAATTTGAATGAAGTTGACTGATTTTCTCAAAAATTATTCCATTTTTGCAAAACTTGGACCATTCTTTGGATTTAAAAAGGGAAAATTTTCAGTGCTCACAGCTTAGCGTACGTGATTTCAAAACAGAAAATGGAATAAGTATGCTAATCTAACTCTTATGTTGGTCAAAACATTTTTACAAAAAAAAAAAAAAATCAAGAGACAAAAAAGGGTCAAGGCAATGAACTAGGGGCATAGTCGAGTTAGAGATTCTGTCTTCTCCACCGCTCGAGTCAACTATTCAGTGTATATAAGTGTGTATTCATACCAGTCAAGGTATTCATACCAGTCAGTGTATTCATACCAATCAGGGTATTCATACCAGTCAGTGTATATAAGTGTGTTCCTTTCATACCAGTCAGTATATTTATACCAGTCGGTGTATTTATACCAATCAGTGTATATAAGTGTGTTTGGATTAATTTGCTTCGTTTTTCAGTTCGTTAGGTCATTTGTTGATTCAGATCAGTAAAGAGTCAATGTCTAATTCAGACTTCAAAAATTCAATCATTCTCAAATTCAATCAAACAAATTGTTTTCAAGCTCAAAGTGATATGCCAGTCATGCCAGTGATGAGCAAAAAAAGAAACTGATTTTACTGAAGTCAGGGGAAGACATCCCCGATTACAGAGACTCCAAAAAAAAAAAAAAAAAAAAACAAAAAACAAAAAACAAAAACAAAAACAAAAACAAAAGAGAGAGAGAGAGAGAGAGAGAGAGAGGGATCTTTTTCTTTTTTCTTCTCCGGCAGCAGCTCAGCGACGAAGATTACAACGGGCTTCATTTGCACACAGCTTCATTGCCTAACTTTTCCATCAGCTGCCTCGCTTCATCTTTACTCCTTTGAAGCTTTTGAAGACTCTGCCTCGGCCTTGGCAGAGCTTCTAAAGGAGATTATTCCTTGCCGGCCATCAAATTGGTTGTGCGAAGAAACTTCGAATCGAGTCACGGAGGTTGTCAGTTGTTTCAGCTCTTTGTTCTGCTTTTTCAGCGTACTAATTTCTACTCGAGCATCTTTGTACATACGTTGAAGAAGGGAGAGTTGTGCATGTAACTGATGTACTTCACACGTCCTGTTCTGCAGTCGACGGGACAAGTTGGAGACCGCTGTCACGGTCTCCACACATGACCTCAGCGTATACGAGTTTGCTTCGATGTTAGACTGTGCCGCCATGATTTGTTCAACTGACATCGCTGGAAAGTTAAAAACAGGAGAAGGAGGAGAAGCTCGTGGTTGACGTTCAGGGGAGTCGGAATTGGTCATCTCTATCGTAGACTCGTTTAGGTCTGGAAAAAGAGTGAGAGAACCTTGTGAAGAGGCCATGGCAGAGAAGAGTAATGCAAAAGAAAGAGGTTGCAGAGTGGTGGCAGAGAAAGTTTGCAGGCTTTCGCTCTGCCTCTCTCTATCGCAGGCCTGAACTTAAGAAGAGGATGAAGCCAAAGAAGAAGACAAAGAGGGAGGAAGGCTCGAGATGATCATTAACAATCGGGGCAGGATTGGATAGCCTGTCGGTCAGGCGCCGCGATTGTTGAAATTGCACGATAGACACGACGCTCGAAGAAGATGAAGGAAGAGAGAGTGAGACAAAAATAGGAAGAGAGAGTAAGACAAAAACAGAAAGAGAGGCGGGAAAGTTGTATATATATATATGTATATGTATTGTATAGCTATGTAATATATATATTTGTTTGAGCATTTGGGTCACAGGTGTGGCTTGGGTTCAGTGGTTTGGCCTAGTGAGTTGAGGATTTGGAGAGCCTAAGCCCGAGGTCAGGGGTTCAAACCCACAACAAATGTTTCTTTGTTTTTGCTTTGATTTTGTGTATATATGTCTCGTATATATATATATATATATTTGTTTGCATATCTTGTCACAAGAGTGGCGTGGTTCAGTGGTCGAGGACTCGAAGACCAGGTCTAAGGTCAGGGATTCGAAACCCCATATCCCCACATCCATGCATTTTGTGTTTTTCCTTTCTTTTTGCGTGTTTTGCATACGTGTGCTGACGTCAGCAAACGGAATATGCCTTCTCAGTAACAGCATCTTTCCGCTGGCGGTTGCAAACGAAATATTCTCCATCTGTGTATATATCCGTATATGTTTGTGTATAGCTCCATATATGTCTGTGTCGTATATACCTATATATATACTGTATATGTCTGTGTATATATCTGTATATATCTGTCTGTATGTTGTCTGTATATGCATATTTGTATACCATATGTACATATATGTGTGTATTGATATGTAAATATTTGTGTATTATATTGGTTGTGTTTGCAATGAGTTCCTAGGAGACCAACTGCGACGGTGAAAACTAGAGTTCGAATGGCCAAGGCCTAGAACGCAAAAGGTTTGGAATTTCCGAGACTAAAGTCTGGTTTAAATACCCAGGGGTGTATCCCCGGCTTGAAATCTATATGGCAGCCCCATAGGTTAAGGTAGCGTGTATGCGCCTCAATTCTGGATACTGAACTAACCTAGTTTGTCACCCCGTTGGAGAATAGGGAAAGTTGTGAATATGATCAGGAAGTAAAGCGGCATTTGTGGCCATTCAATCGGTTAAAAACAGCAAGTGTGCTTGTTGTTTTTTTTTTGGTCTAGGAGACCTTAAATCCTTTAGAGGTGCAAGTCCTTTGGTGTTTGTCGTGCCCAAACGACTTTCATGGTCTAGGAGACCTTAAATCCTCTAAAGGTGCAATTCCTTTGGTGTTTGTCGTGCCCGAACGACTTCAATCGGTTTGGTATAGCCACCTGACTGTGTTTGTAATAAGTTCCTAGGAGATCAACTGAGACGGTGGAAACTAGAGTTCGAATGGCGATGCCTAGAACGCAAAAGGTTCAGGATTTTCGAGACTAAAGTCTGGTTTAAATACCCAGGGGTGTATCCCCGGCTTGAAATCTGTGTGGCAGCCCCATAGGTTGAGATAGCTTGTATGCGCCTTAACTCTGGAAACTGAACCAACCTAGTCTGTCACCCTATTGGAGAATAGGGAAAGTTGCAAACATAGCCAGGTAGAAATGTGGCTTGCTTCGTGTGTTTTACACAAAGCTTGCCACCCATGTTGCCATCTTCATAGCTTTATCATCACTCCATGACATTGCATTGCATTGCACAAATCATGAATTACCCAAATCGGCTTCGCGTAGCGTATAAGTCCAATTATCAAAACCCAATCGGTTAACAACAGCAGGTGCGCCTGTCTGTTCACACCACCTAAATCGGCTTCGTGTAGCGTATAAGTCCAAATATCAAAACCCCGGTTAAAATACAGTCAGGTGAGCCTGTCTGTTTACACCACCCCTTTTCCTTTCGCGTGAGACGCGTTACGATATTGATTTCACTCGGTTAAAAACAGCAAGTGCGCCTGTCTGTTTACACCACCCCTCCTCCTTTCGCGTGAGACGCGGTAGGATGTTGATTCACTCAGTTAAAAACAGCAGGTGGGCCTGTCTGTTTACACCACCCTTTCTCCTTTCGTGTGAGACGCGTTAGGATGTTGATTTGACTCGGTTAAAAACAGCAGGTGCGCCTATTGTTTACACCACCCCTCCTCCTTTCGCATGAGATGCGATAGGTTGTTTATTCACTCGATTAAAAATAGCAGGTGCGCCTGTTTGTTTACACCACCCCTTCTCCTCTCGCGTGAGACGCGTTAGGTTGTTGATTCACTCGGTTAAAAACAACAAGTGCGCCTGTCTGTTTACACCACCCATTCTCCTCTCGCGTGAGACGCGCTAGGATATTGATTCACTCGGTTAAAAACAGCAGGTGCGCCTGTCTGTTTACACCACCCCTTCTCCTCTAGCATGAGACGCGTTAGGATGTTGATTTCACTCGGTTAAAAATAGCAGGTGCGCCTGTCTGTTTACACCACCCCTTCTCCTCTCGCGTGAGGCGCGTTAGGATGTTGATTTCACTCGGTTAAAAACAGCAGGTGCGCCTGTTGTTTACACCACCCCTCCTCCTTTCGCGTAAGACGCGGTAGGTTGTTGATTCCCTCGGTTAAAATACAGTCAGGTGCGCCTGATGTTTACACCATCCTTCCTCCTCTCGCGTGAAACGCGTTTGGATTGCAAATCGGTTAAAAATAGCAGGTGCGCCTGTCTATTTACACCACCCAAATCGGTTAAAAACATCAGGTGCGCCTGATGTTTACACCATCCTTCCTCCTCTCGTGTGAAACGCGTTTGGATTGCAAATCGGTTAAAAACAGTCAGGTGCGCCTGTTTGTTTACACCACCCTTCCTCCTCTCGCGTAAAACGCGTTTGGATTGCAAATCGGTTAAAAATAGCAGGTGCGCCTGTCTGTTTACACCACCCAAATCGGTTAAAAACATCAGGTGCGCCTAATGTTTACACCATCTTTCCTCCTTTCGCGTGAAACGCGTTAGGTTGTTGATGTACTCGGTTAAAAACATCGAGTGCGCCTGATGTTTACACCATCCTTCCTCCTTTCGCGTGAAACGCGTTAGGTTGTTGTTTTACTCGGTTAAAAACATCAGGTGCGCCTGATGTTTACACCATCCTTCCTCCTTTCGCGTGAAACGCGTTAGGATGTTGATTCACTCGGTTAAAACAGCAGGTGCGCCTGTCTGTTTACACCACCCCTTTTCCTCTCGCGTGAGACGCGTTAGGATGTTGATTTCACCCCGGTTAAAAAACAGCAGGTGCGCCTGTCTGTTTACACCACCCCTTCTCCTCTCGCGTGAGATGCGTTAGGTTGTTGATTCACTCGGTTAAAAACATCAGGTGCGCCTGTTGTTTACACCATCTTTCCTCCTTTCGCGTGAGACGCGTTAGGTCTTTGATTCACTTGGTTAAAAACATCAGGTGCGCCTGTTGTTTACACCATCTTTCTTCCTTTCGCATGACACGTGTTAGGATGTCGATTTCTCTTGGTTGAGGTCTTCCCTCTCTTGCATGATCATAAGGTTTTCAAAAATAATCGGCTTCGCGTAGCGTATAAGTCCAGTTCTCACAATCTTCCTGCATGTCATTAGCATCTTGCCCCTGAACTACGCTGGTTTGATTGCTTGCAAAGGGATACGTAGGCAACCTTCGGGTTCAACCACTTGCATTACATCTTGTTTGTTTGCCCAAGTCATACGGCCTTGTCAAAAGGGTCGTCTTTGGGCTTTGACATTAACTCACGTCATGAAATAACTTTGAGCTCTGTCAAAGAGGGGCAACTGTAGACACCCCATTTTGACATGTCCTAAGACTTGGGCACTTTAGTTTGACCATCCTCACCAGAAAAATCAAATTGAAATTTCAATCCCAAACCGCACCTATTTTGGCCAAATTAGTTTATATCATATAGTTTATTACTTTGCAGTATTTTATAATTTTATATATTTTTATATAATTTGATGTGTGTGTATATATTTTGAGGTGGTGTATTTTAGAAATAGAAAATAATAAAAACAAAATAAAAAAAAAGAAAAAGAAAAGAAATTGAATTCAATTTATATATATGTCTATGTTTATATATTAAAATATAGATAGAATATATTATGATGAGGTTTTGGGTGGGAAAAATGATAAATTATTTCAAGAGATAGTGGGTGGTTCATGTGAGTGGTCTCGTGGGTGAATAATATAAAAAAAAAAAAAAGAGAGCAGGTGAGAAGATGGGAGAGCATTTCAGGAAGTGGTTCAAAAGCTGATGGATCTGTATGTTTTAAAGAAAAATGTGGGGTGGTATGTTTTAAAGAAAAAGAGGGAGTGGGTGGTCCAATAAAAAAAGAGTGGGTAGTGTATGATTAAAGAGGAGGACACACATGGGCAAGGGGCCTGGGGGGATCTGCCATTAAAAAAAAAAAAAAAAAAATACACACGTATTAGCTCTCTCGCTCCCTCGGGTGAGAGGAGAGGGAGATGACAGCATTGTTTTAGGGGAGATACACACACAGTTTGGGTGAGGGAGAAGGAGACACAGATACACGGCACATACTGAGCTTCACACAACACACACAGCACACACACACGAATCAACCTCTCTCTCTCTCTCTTCCCACAGGTTCAGCCCCTCGGCCACTGTCTAAAGCACACTCGTTGCAATCAACAAAAGCACCACCGCGAAGCTCTCCTCCACCGCCTCCGGTCTCCGCCGCAGCACCACCGACTCTGCCAAGGCCAATGCTACAGTTTCTGGTAGAGTTCGAGTTACTTTCCTAGAGAGAGAGATGGCTAGAGACATGGTGGTGAAAATGGGTCAATGGCAGAGAAGGAAGTGAAGAACAACCATGGGTGTTGCAAAGGTGGGCCCTTCCATGGATGCTTAACGTGGGTTTACTTGGGCTGAGGTTTGTGCATATTATCATATGCTGGTGAATGGAAAATGGGGTGAATGGGCCCACGGTAATTTTATTAAATCATGGGTTGGTATTGAGTTTGGCTACATGGGCTTGTTATATGAATTTGGGCAAATTCTTTTCTAGTGCCACGTGCTGGAATTATAAAATCATTTGAGATCATGTGTTGATGCTGATGAGGTGGGGGGCTCCATTGAAGATGAATTTACATGGGCTGAGTGGTCGGGGGTTTTAAAACTTTTATTTTGATTTTGAGTGTTTTGTGAGGTTTCATTTTATTTTTCTCTCCTCTCTCCCTCATTTGTATTTGTAATATTCAAAGTGTTGTAATAATCCCTCACCCCGCTTCTTTCTATCCCATTCTTTAATCGCTTTCCCTAACTGTACATATGTATATATTTGACATGCCATGCATATCCATGCTTTACATTCATGTCTCATGCATTAAGATTCGGCTAAATTTACATGTGTGGATTTAATCAATTCTTCTGTGATTCTGTGCGCTATCGTATGTTTTGAGATGATTCACATGCCATATTCTAGAAGCCGGATCTTTAGAAGCATTCTTATGTATGTATTGCATTAGGATTCTGTATATAAGATCATGCATATTTTACTAACTTTGTTTTGTAGCTGTTCGAGGGATGTCAGTAAATCTGTGAGTTTTTATGCTTTAGCATCCCATTTGTGTGTGTTTTTCTTACTATGTGTTAGCATTCTACCATGAGGCTACTTGCTTACTTGATATAACTGTATGAATGCCTGTGGATGAAGGCTTGTTGTTTGAATTGGAATAATTCAATAAATGTACGTTTTAAGCCCACTTTGCAGTGGTAAATTCACAAACTTTAAGCCCACTTTGTCAAGTGGCAAATTCAAACCCTTTTCGACAAACAAACATGAAATTGAATTGTTCCAATTTGAGCAAACTAGTCTATACTTGTATGTTTCACATAGTAAATTTTAGGATTTACTAAAATAATCAGAACATGAACATATATCAAAAAATAAAAGTCATATCATGGTTTAGTAGAGGCTGATCTTTTGATCGGGTGAGTGGGGGTGCTCATTATTGACCTTCCCCTTTCATACCTAAGGTTCCGAGCCAAGCATCCTTGGTTATGACGAACAGTGGCCTTGGCACGAGTCATGGGTTTCCTAATTTCCCAAAATATTAGGTGGCGACTCTGAAATCTGATGACGCGGTCCATTTTTGACAAAATTGCAATAAAATGGATTTTCAATAAAAGTTTCCAAATCTAGACTCTTGTCTACGTTTCATATTGCACTCGTGAGACTAGATCTAAGAGATCTCGGGAGTCCGAACTGTTTAACGCGTGCGGGTACCCCCCGGGCATGTTACAGCGGCTCTGCCCCTCCCAGCCAGGAAACTCTACAGCTCAACATGAGCCACTCCAAACCCAGCCTCGCACCTTCCGAAACAAGCAAAACTCGGAATAGAAACAATCAAGAACGAGAATTTTGAGAAAGAGTTTTCAAAATCAATAAACCCAACATAACTTAAAGAGGAACGAGGCGGCTTTGCAAACCCGATCATCACAAATCGTCATAAAAAATGTCACTAATTTTTAACTTTTAGCGACAATCAGAAAAATTCATCATAGAAAGACATCGCTAATTGTATGTTTTAGAGACAATTTATGAAAATCGTGATCAAAAAGTTACTAATTGTCAATTTTTTACGACAGATGCAAAAAATCGTCACAAAAAATTATTTTTAATGATGATTTTACTATAACTAACTTCCAATAGGACTTAGTGGAAATTAAATTTGACTATTAGAATCTATTGGTAATTTATCCTATATTTTATCTAGTGGGGTCATACAAAAGTTATATTAACGAAATATTTCATAGTTATATTAATGACATTTTTGGTTTTTATCATTTGAAAATTCAATCGAATGAAGCATCCGACGCGCAATCACCCTGCCATGCTCTTGAAAATTTATTTTATTTTATTTTATTTTTAAAAAAAGAGAGAAAAATGAGAAATTAAAAAAAAATCTCAAGATTTGAGTCTTATAACAAAATAAATTATGAGTTTTAATTTTGTTAATTTGTACCCTTATTTGTACCCTTATCTTTTTATTTGTTTTCAATTTATATTATTTATTTATTTTTGTTAAGTAAAAATAATGAAAAAGAATATTTTAGTTAATATAATCAATGTTGGTGTGCGAAAAATATTTAAAACATTATTTTTAGGTACATCAAATTGCTATTAAAATAGGAATTTTAATATCAATGTTATCCTATTGGCACCAAAAAAATTCCTTTTATAGGAATTTTTGTCTGCTAATAGGGTATCACGTGGCACTACCTTCTATCAATCATAAATGTTAGGTTTTTATTCTTGGCAATCCCGTTTGACAAAATTCCTTTCAGTTGTATTTGTTTTCGCACTTTTATTTCAGTAAGGCTATGAATTTATTAGATGCGAATCCAACCCGAATCGAGCCTTGCAGAGAAGTTTGTGATGTTAATGCTTTCAAGATTGCCACTTCGCTGATTATGACGGGGGACGAGCTGCCTGGTCAACTCGTGGGGTCGAGGGGCAGCGCCCCCGAAGCAAAATGAAAAAGTGCATTCAAAGTTGCTTGTCCGCTCGAGCGGACATTCCCCCGCTCGAGCGGAGATTGCTGAGTTCCAGAAGTTTGGTGAGTCTGCAAAAATACTGTGATCCGTGTTTTCACGCTCGAGCGTCCATTTCCTCGCTCGAGCGTACATCCTGGTTTGGAACACGTCATATAGTGTCCCCGCTCGAGCATCCATTTCCCCACTCGAGCGTACACCCTAGTGCGGAACATGTCATATAGTGTCCCCGCTCGAGCGTCCATTCCCACGCTCGAGCGGACCTTGCGATTTCAGATTCTATAAATTCGCATGTTGCTTCAAATCTAGGGTTACTTCTCCAGATCTTCTTCTTGGGTTCTAGGGTTTATATCTGGGGATATTTTGCTAGTTTTCTTTGATGTTTTGATTGAGTATTCAACTCATGGTTTAAAGAGTATACATCAAAGGATTATTTGTTTGTTCTACACAAAAGAGAGAGTTGTTCTTCGGTGGATTCTGAAGAATTCGAGCCTGAAGCTTTGGTAGATTCTGGAGTGGCTCATCGTCAAGACAATTCCGAGGTGAAGACTGGGTTGGAGGAGGCACATAGGGGTTGGTTCAATTCGGGTGTGGATTCGCTAGGTAATCGAGAGTATACCTGTGTAATTCCTTTATATCTTCTTAGTGGATTGTTTTGTGGCTGTTGCCCATGGTTTTTTTTTATCACAATTGGAGGTGTCCAATTGTGGTTTTTCCACGTAAAATCGTTGTGTCGATTTGTCTTGATTGTTTGATTGGGATTGTTATATACTGCTTAAAATTGATACAAAATCACAAATCAACATCTAGGGGATTTTTAGATTTTTCAATAAATATATATCCCCTCTACTTTTCCTCAAACACCTAATATAAATATAATGGACCCTACTGTCAAATTCAATCATAATAATAAAAGATATCACGTGACTTTTGGATATCACCCCATGTGAGAGGTGATCTTCTTTCTCTTTTGCTTGTGTGAAACCAAGCTGGAACTTGGATGAAGAAGTTAGGAATGGCGGCATGAATTCAGTGAAGAATGGCGCATGCGAGCAGCTGTCAAAGGCGCCAGATTTTGTACAACAAATTTGGAGTGATTTGCGGGATAGTGTCGACCAGCCTTCTTCTTCTTATGCAGTGATTTTTTTTTTCCCCCGTCATTTTCTTATAGAATTTTTCATCTATTCAAATGCATGAAAGAAAATAAATTTTCATTTCCTTTTCCTTTCTCACTTCACTTACTATCATTTTCATTTTCTATGATCTGTTTCTTTCTAAACAAACGGAACAAGTGATATGGTCATATATTAGTTGAAATAATACAATACAACAGATATATTAGTGAATAATAGTATCAAAAGTCTAAATTTACGTTACATATGAATTAATATGATGAATAATGGCTTATATTATCATCATGCTTGTAACACCTTTCATGGCAACTCCACTCAAGCTAGCATTTAATCAAAATGACCAAAATTATTATACAAATTATTCATTTACACAATTTCCCTCTCTCTTTCTCCATCACCAAATGATATGACAAGTAAGATTTGAAAAGTTGACCCACATTTTAATATTTCCTCAAAACTCTTATTACTTGCATTATGTTTTGCCTCCTCATTAAAAAAATGTGAGGAGAAAAAATTGTGTGAATGTAACATTGCTAAAATTATTAATCACCAATACATTACCAACTCACTTAATAATTGTTGTTGTTAGAGAAATAAATAATATTATTATTTGTATACTCAATAGTTCTCAATGGCAAATTTTTCTTCATAAATGGATAAATAAATTTAAATATTTTAATTATTAAGTAGACAACAAGATTCAAACATATAATTTTAATATAGGATAGATCAACCATAAGTAATTAAAGTGAGTTTTTAACCGAAGACATGTAGCCTTTAAACATATTTCTCTAACATCCCTACTTCTAAATATATTTATTACATGCAGGTCCTTTCTTGAAGTCTTGTATTAAAAACACAACTTTAATTTTAAAATTCTGTTTTTGAAAGGGGTCATAAATCCCCCTTCAACTACTTATACTCCACTTAATCCAATTTTTTTTTAATGTTCAAATTATGAGTGATATAATTATCAAAATACCCCTAACAATAATATTCACATTAACAGTGTGAATGTTCCGTGACGTGAACATTCATACTGTCAATGTGAACATTCACACTGTAAAACATGAATGATCACATCACCAAATTGCTAAGCATTCAAAAAATATTTGTAACGGTAAAAATTTCTGTAAAATACATTAAATATGAGAATTATGATTTGGTTAATCAACTGTCCAAATAATAGGATTTATTGAAATACAACAATATGCTATCGACTAATTGGAAATCAAGTACTTCAAAAAAGATTTCCTAATAAATCCTCCTTTTTAAAACATGATTTTGATAAAATTGTGTTCAAAAGAAAAAATTGTTAATAATTTATTGTAATTTTTTTTAAAGTCATGTTTTAGAAAATACAAGTGCAAATAATTTTGTTAAAAAAAAATTAGGGTAAATTACGACGGTAGTCGCTGTACCTTAGTTTTTGTGTCATTTTAATCCTTTTAATTTCAATTAGTTCGATTTTGACCATGAATTTATGATTTTATCTCAATTTAGTCCAATTGATTACAATTTTTAGTTTTTTTTTTTTTTTTTTTTTTTTTTTTTATGAAAAATACGCACATAAGTGTCATGTATCATATTTTTAATGACAAAATTATAAACTCAATTTAGTTAGTTAATCTCAACTAATTTAGTAATAATTTTTCTTAAAAAACACTAACTATATTCTCAATTAAACTAAATTGAAACAAAATCTAAAATTAAGGATCAAAATTGAGCTAATTAAAAGTGTAGGAACCAAAATGACATAAGGGGTAAAATATATGGATTGCAGGTGTAATTTGTCCAAACAATTATGTATAAAAATCATAATTTTACATATTACAAAAATTTCGAAAATTAGTTCATAACTACATGAATTTAATAAATCTGATTTAAAATGACATGCACTTATTTATTTGGTGACAAAACTCCAACTAAAGAACAACGAGATCTTTTAGCCAAAAAAGGTCGAAATAGATCTTTTAGCCAGAAAACGTCGAAATAGAGGTAGCACTTACACTTACTAATACAAAAATGTTAGAGATCCAAAAATTCTATCAAATGTCTCACATGGTGTGGGACTCACACAATGTGGATCCCATGTGCGTCCTACACTCATGTGAGACATTTGGTAAAATTTTTGGGATATTTAGCATTACTCTTATTAATTTAAACAAAAATGTTTGCTAGCCCTAAAACAAGAGCTCTAAAGGAGCTCTAATGGGTGGGGCCCACCCATTGATGTGATGTGATGTGTGTATCTATGTTTTTTATTTTTTTTTGTTTTTTCCTTGCCACGTAAGTAGAGCTCAAATTAAAGCTCTCTATCACTTCCGTAATTTAAATTAAGGTTAATTATGTGTACCATTTAGTCTTATAAGTGTTTGTATAGATCAAAAAGTTATAATAGTTGGACTTAAAATTTTTTGTGACGATTTTATGAATCTGTTGCTAAAAACTAAAAATTAGTGACATTTCTAAATCCGTTGCTAAAAAATAAAAATTGGTAATGTTTTTCTGTAATGAATATTTTAAACTATGACTAACAACTAACAATTAATGACACTTATTATGAAATGTCGTTAAAAAAAATAACAAATAAAATTTAGTAGTACCAATTAAAACTGAACGAGACTTTTTGATGTATCAAAAAGTTAAGAAAACTTATTAGTGGACCCATATTCCTAATAGATTTTTTTAGTCAGTTCCATAAAAAAGTTTCTACATAGATAATTTTCATGGTGAGTTAAAAAGGTTTAAATATCGCAACAAATACACAAGAAGCAAATTGTATGAACGACTTCAAATAAATGGACTGGACAAAAACTTCATTCATCCTAGAAATGACATTATCCGGTTGGGCTAACCGACTAGACTATCATGTTGAGCTCGATGGCCCACCACGTTATCTACTTTTATCATTTAAATTATTTATTTTGTATAGTTCTCTAATTTGATTATTCATGTAAAAGATTAGATTGATTAGACAACAATAATCACATTTGTTTTCAAAATAATAAATAGTCTATCTTAAAATTATATTTGTTATTTATTTTTTATTAATAAATGTAATTTGATCATATAATTACAATTATTCGATTAATTTAATTTTTTTACATGAGAGAAACCATATTATCTCCCCCGAACGTTGTAAGCCTCACTATTTTATACCCTTATATCCCAACTTTACTGAATCATTATATCCTTAGCTGTTTTATTGGACTTCAGGTATATGCCAGTAGTAGCATTTCTGAAGCATCATTGGGAATTGTAAAGTGGATTGGCATATATATATATTAGTCCCGCTTGGTAGCTCGAATTTACCGCGGCCCGAATGGCTCGAGCTGTCAAAACGACATCGTTTTGGCACCTCTTTTTTTTTTCTTCTTCTTCCTTTCCCTCTCTTCCGTCCTCTTCTTCCTCTGTTCTGAATCCAAACTCAAATCAAAATCAAGATCATTGTTTTTTTCTTTTTCCCTCCCCCTCTCTTCTTTCTCTTCTTCCTTTCCCCTCTCTTTTTCCTTCCTCTTCCGGCCGGCCAACAGATTCAGAAGAAAAGCAAAGAGAAAGAACAGATTCAAAAAAAAAAAAAAAAAAAAAAAAAAACAAACAAAGAAAAGAACAAAGAGTAGAGAGAGGAGAACATATCTATGTGTGTATACACACAGAGGAGGGTATTCCAAAATCAAATCAAAATCAAAACCCACAAAATTAAAAAAAAATCAAAACTCAAGATCAAAACCAAACCCAAAATCAAAATCAAAAACCAAACATGTCACGACCCCATTCCGCCCCTAGTAGAATGGTGCCGCGATGGCCAGTAATCTGAGATTACCGAAGGCCAACTTTCAAGGTTCACACACAATCATAGTATGAATACATGGGGCTCACAAGTGCGGAAGCAATAAATATACAAATCTAATTAGTCCATAAGAGCTGTGCATAAGTCAAATGAAATGGCATACATCTTCACATAGCTTACAACTTGAATACAAGCAAAATGAAGTACAAAAATACATCTTGACCAAAAGGCTTCTCAAGCCATCGTGTACAAACACAATGAAATGTAAGCTAAGAAGCATGATCTTCAAGATGCTACAAAATGCGAATCCAAAACAAGTTGCAAAGCACATCTAGGCGTCACCGCCGTCCTGCCCATCACCTACATATATATAGAGAGGGTGAGCTTGGATACTCAGTGAATGGTACAAGAAATAAAGGGTTTGCATGCATGATATCCGAGATCCTTAACGAAACAATACATAGTCATAGCTTGTAACAAAACATGGAATGAATCAAGTTCATTTAACAAATCTTTCAAGCTTCATCAATCAAAGTCTTTCAAGTTTCAAGGGATGATATTAACAAAGGTGCTACAAAAGCCTAGAGTCCTCTAGCACGCAAGGACTTGTGCTACAAATGCTTATAGTCCCCTAGTACGTACGGACTTTCAAAGATTGTGCTACAAATGCTTATAGTCGCCTAGCACGTACGGACTTTCAAAGGTTGTGCTACAAATGCTTATAGTCCCCTAGCACGCACGGACTTTCAAAGAATGTCATCAAAACAAGATAATACTTGATACAAAAACTAGGGATAATGATTCATGCTTGATCAAATACTTTTCCAAAACGAAGCAAAGCTTTATCAAAACTTTATAACATAGCTTTATTAAAAATACCACTCACATAGTTCTTCAAACGTCGGGGTCAAGCGAGAGTCCAAGTCCTACAATCACATGGCAAAGTCTATTGAATGCACTTTCAAACAAGCTTTACATGAATGCAAATGATCTCGGCATTCCTTCAAAACCAAGTCGAATCAAAACAAAACACTATTTCTCATTTCGGGAAAACATGCTGGGCACCAACCAGGTCTTGGCCGAGGTCCCACACCTCCTTGCCGAGGTGTGGTCCCGATGGCCACATTCAAGGAAATGAAGTCGGGAAAATCTGGGTTTCCCTCTGCTAAAGGTCATGAAGAACATGAACATAAAGAACATGGAAATATGAATGCTCAATCACAACTTGTTATTACAAAATCTGAGATTTCATGCTATGAGCTCGAAAACATGGACATGGGTACCCATACTTAAGGATCTTGGGAAAACAAACACAAAAACATGGATCTTAGTGCAAGCTTTCGGATCAAATCATGGCTTTTCCTCAAGAACACATGAATATCATATTCTCTTTCTAAAACCGAACTTCAAAGCAATGCATGGCTTTCAAAACATGCTCGATCATGCAATGCAACTAGATAAACAATAAAAACAGCAAGAGCAGGTCAAGAATCTAATCTCAAAACTTGGATCTAACGGTTCAAGGTGTGAAGATCAAGCTTGGAATCTACTCCCTCTTCTAGAGCTTCTCTCTCCTTAAGAACAAAGAAATATAACAAAATGATACATTCTCTCTCTGCCGGCTGATTTAACACTCAGCTCGGACACGTGGCGCTACTGGGTTGGTTCTCCTAAAAAAGGTGACTGAGTGAAAAGACAAGACTTATGACAAAGTGTATTCAACAAGCAAGATGGCATAGGCACTCTGGTAGGTAATGATCTCGGCTAAGAACAAGGCATCGGCAAGTAAGGGAACAATGATCTCGGCTAGGAAGGACAACACTTAGCCTAGCTGTGCCACACCTCAGCCTAGATGTGCCAGACCTCGGTCTAGGTCGTACCAATCCAGGAACAAGATCACTCAGGCGCAAAGGTAACATCTCGGCCTTGGTGATACAGACCTCGGCCTAGATGATGACATCTCGGCCAACATGTTAGGGCAGAGGTGGAGGTCAACCAGAAAAGGGTTCCAAGATAGTTCTAGGCTTAAGGTGACCTCGGCTTGAATTAACCTAGGCTAAACACACACCAAACAAGGAACAAGGCATGCAAGTAACACTTATGCAAGGCAAATCAAGGTTTACAAATGCAACATATCAAGACAAGATCATGTAATATATGCAAGCATGACTAGAGTAAAGTGAGGGTTGTTACATCCTACCCTCCTTAAAGAAGTTTGGTCTCCAAACTTGAGTTATCTTGACCCGAAAACAATTCCGGATATCGGACTTTTATTTCTTCTTCCATTTCCCATGTAGCATCCTTGCCGTAATGTTCCTTCCGTTCAATTTTCACCATTAATATCGATTTGTTCCTCAACCGTTTCACTTGCCTATCAAGAATCCGTATCGGCCTCTCCTCATAACCTAAATCTTCGTTAATCCCAATCCCGAAATGGTCAACCACATGCAGGGGATCCCGAATATACTTCCTCAACATCGAAATATGGAACACATTGTGAACTTGACTTAGTTCTGGTGGTAAAGCAAGTCTATAGGCAACTGGGTTAACCTTCTCAAGAATTTCAAACGGCCCGATGTAACGAGGTGTCAACTTACCTTTCTTCTCAAATCTGGAAACTCCTTTCATTGGCGAAACCTTCAGGAATACATGATCCCCAACTTCAAATTCCAACTCTCTTCTTTTGATCGGCATAACTCTTCTGCCGACTCTGAGCAGTTTTGATCTTTTGTCGAATGAGCTCAATCTTTTCGGTTGTAACTTGAACTAGATCGGGACCAATCAAAGCTTTATCTCCTACTTCAGTCCAACATATCGGCGATCTGCACTTCCTTCCATACAAAGCTTCGTACGGCGCCATGCCAATACTAGCTTGATAACTGTTGTTGTAAGCGAATTCTACTAACGGTAGATGTACTCCCCAACTTCCCTTGAAATCTAACACACATAGTCTGAGCATATCTTCGAGTGTCTGAATCGTTCTTTCTGTTTGTCCATCGGTCTGGGGGTGAAAAGATGTGCTAAATTTCAACTCGGTCCCCAAGGCTTTTTGTAAACTCTACCAAAATCTAGAAACAAACTTCGGATCTCGGTCTGACACAATGGACATCGGCACTCCATGAAGTCTTACAATCTCATTCATATACAGTACAGCAAGTCGGTCAGCATTGAATGTAGTCTGGACAGGCAAGAAGTGTGCTGACTTAGTTAATCTGTCGACAATAACCCAAATCGAGTCCATACCCTTCTGCGTTCTCGGCAAACTAACCACAAAATCCATGGAGATGTGCTCCCATTTCCACTCAGGAATTGGCAAAGGTTGAAGAAATCCTGCTGGTCTTTGATGCTCTACTTTCACTTGTTGGCAATATGGACACTGAGATACGAACTCGGCTATCTCTCTCTTCATATTCGGCCACCAAAAAGTCTGTTTCAAATCTTGGTACATCTTGGTACTCCCTGGATGAACGGCAAACTTGGAACCATGGGCTTCCTCCAAAATCTTATTTTTCAACTCTGCGACGTCGGCCACGCACAATCTTCCTTCAAATTTGAGTACCTGATTTTCAATGGTATACCCTGACCTCGGCTTAGTGATAATCTCATCAATTACTTTCCTGAAGAATCTGTCTTGCATCTGCCTGGTCCTTATTTCCTCAATGATGGTCGGCTCCACTGAAATCATTGACAAACATGCTGAATTCCCAACTAACTTCCTGCTCAACGCGTCGGCCACTGAGTTTGCTTTACCTGGATGATACTGAATCTGCATGTCGTAATCTTTTAGTAATTCAAGCCATCTTCTCTGCCTCATATTTAGTTCCTTCTGGGTGAACAAGTACTTCAAACTCTTGTGATCCGTAAAAACTTGGCAAGAAGCTCCATACAAGTAATGACGCCAAATCTTCAAAGCAAACACTACGGCTGCTAGCTCTAGATCATGGGTAGGATAGTTCTTTTCATGAGGTTTCAATTGACGAGATGCATATGCTATGACCTTACCCCCTTGCATTAATACACAACCCAAACCCTTATGCGAAGCATCACTGTAAATCTGGAATTCCACATTACCTGATAGAAGTACAAGAACTGGTGCTGTAACTAACCTCGTCTTCAACTCCTGGAAGGCTGATTCTCTATCCTCGGTCCATTCGTACGCCACTCCCTTCTGAGTTAGTTGTGTTAATGGTACTGCAATCCTTGAGAAGTCTTTCACAAACTTTCGGTAATAACCTGCCAAACCTAGAAAACTACGAACCTCGGACACATTAGACGGTGTCGGCCAATTCACAACGGCTTCAATCTTACTTGGATCAACAGAGATACCTTCTTCAGTGATCACGTGGCCCAAAAATGAGATGCTGGCAAGCCAAAATTCACACTTGCTAAGCTTGGCATATAATTTCCTGTCCCTCAGGGTTTGTAAGGCTAGTCTCAAATGCTTCTCATGCTCATCATCACTCTTGGAATAGATCAGTATGTCGTCGATGAAAACAACCACGAACTCGTCTAGGTACGGTTTAAAGACTCTGTTCATCAAATCCATGAATGCTGCAGGAGCATTGGTCACTCCGAAAGGTATCACCAAAAATTCATAGTGGCCATATCTTGTCCGGAAAGCAGTCTTCTCAACATCCTCGGCCTTAACTTTCAGCTGATGGTAGCCCGACCTGAGATCAATCTTAGAAAAGACCCGTGCCCCTTGTAGTTGATCAAGTAAATCATCAATCCTCGGCAATGGATACTTATTCTTAATGGTCACCTTATTTAGTTCTCGGTAGTCGATACAAAGACGAAGTGTACCATCCTTTTTCTTGACAAATAGAACTGGTGCTCCCCAAGGTGAAGTGCTCGGCCTAATAAATCCCTTGTCCAACAATTCTTGTAATTGTAGTTTCAGTTCCTTGAGTTCGGCCGGGGCCATTCTATAGGGTGCTTTAGAGATAGGCTGGGTTCCCGACATAACGTCAACCGTAAATTCTATTTCCCTATCGATTAAGTGGCCAGGCAAATCTTTTGGAAAGATGTCGGGGAATTCCCTAACCACGGGGATGTCGGCTAACTCAGCATTTCCATTCAAATCACTTAGTATACTACACAGATAACCTTGACACCCCTTTTGGATCAACTTATAGGCTTTCATGGATGAGATTAAGTAAGGTGGGGGTACTACTCCTTTACCCTGGAAAATAACCTCGGCTTGGTTTGGGGGTTTCAGTGTGACATTCTTCGAAACACAATTAATAGATGCATGATTCGTTACTAACCAGTCCATTCCCAATATGACATCGAAGTGGGTTATGTCCAACGGTATCAAATCAACTAATAATCCCACATTCTCAATCATAACAACACATGCTCTATAAATGGATGCAACAATCATAGTTCTTCTAGACGGAGTGGACACAGATAACACAAAATCAAGGGGTTCTAATTCCCTATTCAACTTCTCGGCAAACTTAGTAGACACAAATGAATGAGTAGAACCCGAATCAATCAATGTATATGCATCTTGAGAGCAAATGGGAAGTATACCTGACACTACTGTCTCGGCACCTTGAGTGTCTCCTGGTACCAATGCAAAAACTCTGCCCTGCCTCATCTGTCCTTTCCCGACGTTTCCTTTCTGCGTCGAACCCGAGGTGTTCCCATTCTTCTTACTATCATCAGCCTTTGCCTGCGGACAGTCCTTCACTCGGTGACCTATCTCGCCACATTGGAAACAAGCCCCTGACGCCCAACGACAGACCCCGAAACGCGGCTTCCTGCAATCTGCATACGTCGGCTTAGCATTACCTTCCTGGTTCGAGTTGCTGGAGCTGCCCACATTCGCTCTCTTCTTGGCGTTAAACGGAACTCGACGGTTATCATAGTTCTGTCTCTTCCTCTGGCTCTCTCTTGAATTCTGATATTGGTTCAAGTTAGCTTCTGCAAGGATGGCCTTGTCTAATACTCTGGCGTAAGTCAGCATGTTGAGCATGTTAACTCGATCCTGAATTGGTCCACGCAGTCCACTTTCGAACTTCCTAGCTTTTCTATATGCATCATCGACCATGTGAGGCGCATATCTAGCCAACTCGGTAAAAGCACGGTCATATTCTGCCACTGTCCTGCTGCCTTATGTTAGAGTTTGGAACTCTGTAGTCTTGCGATCTCGAACGCTAAGGGGAAAGTGCTTGTTGTAAAACAACTCCAAAAATCTGGCCCAAGTCAGACCTGGGTTGTTTTCTCGGGTCATCATCCACCATCTTCGTGCATCGTCGTCCAATGTGAACGTGGCCAGGGACACCTTCTAGTCGTCGGTGCTGGGAAAAATCTCAAACAGCTTCTCTATTTCTAAGACCCACGCTTTGGCCTTCATCGGTTCAATACCCCCAGAGAACCTCGGCGGTTTCATTTTCTTAAACTCTCTAATCAAGGCTATGGTGCCGTCCCCATATAAAGCTTGTTGTGGAGGCACTTGCGGCACTAGAGGAGGTGGAGGCGGAGCTGCATGTTGGCCATTTGTCTGCTCGGCCTGGGTAAAAGTAGTACTAGTGTCTTGTGGCCTAGGTTGTCTTAACTCACGGACCAAACCTTCGACCAGTCTCCCTAATCTGTCCAATCTGTCTTCGGGATGATCTCGGCCAACTGGTGGTCTACCCCTTCTCATGATGCTAAGAGTATGCGAAATGTGACTTTAAAACAAAACGATCAAATAATATGCATGCAAATAACAAATGGTCACGCCGAGATGATGCACACATTGTCAAGTAGCAAGCATTATGATGCAATCCTAACATCAATTCTAAGGGAAATCCTATGCTCTTTAGGACTCGAAGTGTGTGAATAACGTACTATAAGGAACTTGTGCTCTGATACCAATCTGTCACGACCTCATTCCGCCCCTAGTAGAATGGTGCCACGATGGCCAGTAATCCGAGATTACCGAAGGCCAACTTTCAAGGTTCACACACAATCAGAGTATGAATACATGGGGCTCACAAGTGCGGAAGCAATATACATACAAATCTAATTAGTCCATAAGAGCTGTGCATAAGTCAAATGAAATGGCATACATCTTCACATAGCTTACAACTTGAATACAAGCAAAATGAAGTACAAAAATACATCTTGACCAAAAGGCTTCTCAAGCCATCATGTACAAACACAATGAAATGTAAGCTAAGAAGCATGATCTTCAAGATGCTACAAAATGCGAATCCAAAACAAGTTGCAAAGCACATCTAGGCGTCGCCGCCGTCCTGCTCATCACCTACATATATATAGAGAGGGTGAGCTTGGATACTCAGTGAATGGTACAAGAAATAAAGGGTTTGCATGCATGATATCCGAGATCCTTAACGAAACAATACATAGTCATAGCTTGTAACAACACATGGAATGAATCAAGTCCATTTAACAAATCTTTCAAGCTTCATCAATCAAAGTCTTTCAAAGCTTTCAAGTTTCAAGGGATGATATTAACAAAGGTGCTACAAAAGCTTAGAGTCCCTAGCACGTAAGGACTTGTGCTACAAATGCTTATAGTCCCCTAGCACGTACGGACTTTCAAAGATTGTGCTACAAATGCTTATAGTCCCCTAGCACGTACGGACTTTCAAAGGTTGTGCTACAAATGCTTATAGTCCCCTAGCACGTGCGGACTTTCAAAGGTTGTGCTACAAATGCTTATAGTCCCCTAGCACGTCCGGACTTTCAAAGGTTGTGCTACAAATGCTTATAGTCCCCTAGCACGTACGAACTTTCAAAGGTTGTGCTAGAAATGCTTATAGTCCCCTAGCACGTACGGACTTTCAAAGAATGTCATCAAAACAAGATAATACTTGATACAAAAACTAGGGATAATCATTCATGCTTGATCAAATACTTTTCCAAAACGAAGCAAAGCTTTATCAAAACTTTATA
Source organism: Camellia japonica (assembly GCA_030407325.1). Classification (NCBI taxonomy): domain Eukaryota; kingdom Viridiplantae; phylum Streptophyta; class Magnoliopsida; order Ericales; family Theaceae; genus Camellia; species Camellia japonica. The sequence goes on along the minus strand of JAPPVO010000031.1, from coordinate 172,854,368 downwards.
ACATAGCTTTATTAAAAATACCACTCACATAGTTCTTCAAACGTCGGGGTCAAGCGAGAGTCCGAGTCCTACAATCACATGGCAAAGTCTATTGAATGCACTTTCAAACAAGCTTTACATGAATGCAAATGATCTCTGCATTCCTTCAAAACTAAGTCGAATCAAAACAAAACACTTTTCTCATTTCGGGAAAACATGCTGGGCACCAACCAGGTCTTGGCCGAGGTCCCACACCTCCTTGTCGAGGTGTGGTCCCGATGGCCACATTCAAGGAAATGAAGTTGGGAAAATCTGGGTTTCCCTCTGCTGAAGGTCATGAAGAACATGAACATAAAGAACATGGAAATATGAATGCTCAATCACAACTTGTTATTACAAAATCTGAGATTTCATGCTATGAGCTCGAAAACATGGACATGGGTACCCATACTTAAGGATCTTGGGAAAACAAACACAAAAACATGGATCTTAGTGCAAGCTTTCGGATCAAATCATGGCTTTTCCTCAAGAACACATGAATATCATATTCTCTTTCCAAAACCGAACTTCAAAGCAATGCATGGCTTTCAAAACATGCTCGATCATGCAATGCAGCTAGATAAACAATAAAAACAGCAAGAGCAGGTCAAGAATCTAACCTCAAAACACGGATCTAACGGTTCAAGGTGTGAAGATCAAGCTTGGAATCTACTCCCTCTTCTAGAGCTTCTCTCTCCTCAAGAACAAAGAAATATAACAAAATGATACATTCTCTCTCTGCCGGCTGATTTAACACTCAGCTTGGACACATGGCGCTACTGGGTTGGTTCTCCTAAAAAAGGTGACTGAGTGAAAAGACAAGACTTATGACAAAGTGTATTCAACAAGCAAGATGGCATAGGCACTCCGGTAGGTAATGATCTCGGCTAAGAACAAGGCATCGGCAAGTAAGGGAACAATGATCTCGGCTAGGAAGGACAACACTTGGCCTAGCTGTGCCACATCTCGGCCTAGATGTGCCACACCTCGGTCTAGGTCGCACCAATCCAGGAACAAGATCACTCAGGCGCAAAGGTAACATCTCGGCCTAGATAATACACATCTCGGCCTTGGTGATACACACCTCGGCCTAGATGATGACATCTCGGCCAACATGTTAGGGCAGAGGTGGAGGTCAACCGGAAAAGGGTTCCAAGATAGTTCTAGGCTTAAGGTGACCTCGGCTTGAATTAACCTAGGCTAAACACACACCATGCAAGTAACACTTATGCAAGACAAATCAAGGTTTGCAAATGCAACATATCAAGACAAGATCATGTAATATATGCAAGCATGACTAGAGTAAAGTGAGGGTTGTTACAAAACATTTGGTATTTTTTTTTCCCTCTCTGAAATCGGTAACAGAGAGGCGAAAGAAAGAAAGAAAGAAAAAGGAAGAGAGAGAGAGCCCACCGTCGCAGAGAAAAAGAGCCCACTGTTGCAGTTGAGAAGGAAGAAGAAGACCAAGGCAAGGAGGAGAATAGAGAAGAGAGAGAGAGAGAGAGAGAGAGAGAGAGAGAGACAGAGAGAGAGAGAGAGGGGGAGAGGGGTCGGGCCATTCAAGCCCTTCTTTTCTCGAGCTATAAAGCTTTACTGTATATATATATATCATTCCTGTGACTTAAAATTCATTTCATTAATTCTAGAATTTCATAAATGTTTGGAGTATAAGTGGGGTTTTATTCCAAAGTTTTGAAATTTAACAAATTGAACCCAATACACTTGGGAAACAAAAAACTAAATTTTGTAGTTTTTCAAATTGATTTGGTAGAAATAATCAAATTTACAAATTGATTTTGTAGTTTACAAATTTTGTAATAATCAAATTTATGAAATTATTCAAATTTGTAGTAGGAAAATACAATACAAACTAATAAATTTTACAAAATTTTGTTAATAAAAATTGAAAAAACTGAAAGGTGGTAAAAAAAATTTATGAAATTTATTTACTATTTTATTGAAGCCATATAGTATTAATGTCCTAATATTTTGTTTTTGCTTGCAATTGACTAATTTGAATTATTTCGTCAATATGACAGAAAATATATGAAATTTGTAAGATATGATGTGAACTTTAATGTTGATAGCTTGTGTAAAATTGAAAATATGACATAACAATAATGATGACTTGTTAAATGAACTCATTTGAAATTCCTGATTACACCACTGTCTGTAATTAATGGAATTCTTTTCTTCAACTCTGCGATTATTCAGTTTTCGTTTCCTCTACCTTCTTAGATTCTCTAATAATTTACTTTTAAGCTGTTATATCTTTTTCAATGTTTTATGTTTTGTTGATGCTTAATGGATGTCACCTCTATTGTTCTCCTCACTAACTATTGTCTTGCGGTTAGAGATTCTTTTATCTTTGAATTGTCTTTCTAATGTATCAATAGAATTGTGTGAGAATTTCAAAATTTGATCCAACAATTGAAAGTGTATTAAGATAGAAGGTTTTCATAATCAAGCGCTCCATGCCCTATCACACTTTCTTTTTTCTTTTTTTTTTTTGGTGTGTACAATGGTTTTTCCTGTGATTTGAGTGATTCTTTTGGATCAACCACATCAAAGTGCTTTTTTCTTTTCTAGAGTTATATGATTTTACTTTTACAGTTTGATTTTATCTATGAATTCTCTTTCTTCTGTATCAATTGAAGAATTGTTCAAGAATTTCAAATTATGATCCAATGATTGAAAGTGTATTAAGATAGAATGACCTCATAACCAAGGATTCCATGCCCTATCTCACTTGTTTTTGGCGTGTATACAATGGTGTTTCTTTTGATTTGAGTGATTCTTTGCTTCAATCACATCAAAGTCTTTTTTTCTTTTCCAGAGTTATGTTTTACAATTTGCTTTTGTAGATCATGCGCAAGGTGTCATTTGATAATGTTCTTAGTTCAGGTTTTCTATTTACAAAAAATAAGAAACACATTTTTCTTTTGGGTAAAAAATAAAAATAAAAAGTATTTAATGCACGATGTTTTGAAAAAAAGAAAAAGAAAAAAAGAAAACACATGTTTGGTGACTTGCTCTTTTAGCCCATTCTCAATATTTTGTAATTAATCAATATACAAAAGGTGAAGAAATTTTCAAACTAAACAAATCATAAACTAACTAAAAATAAAATGAAAAAGAAAATATTAGGCTAATTGTCTTAAAGCTCAATGCTGAAAAAATACATGAGAATGCTAAAAAATTTAAAAAAATAAAGAAAATAAAGGGATAATTACAACCAAAAAAAAATTCCCAGGGTTTGAGCCTTTTAACAGATAAATCCCTAGTTTTTAATTTTGTCAGTTTAAACCCTAATCTTTTAATTTGTTATCAATCTAAACCATTGACTTATTAAAATCGACAGAAAAATAGTATTTTAGTTATTTAACTCAATGTAAATATATGTAAAATGTCTAAAATACTTTTTTTTATTGAGTTTAATGACTAAAATGTTGGAAAATTTGGTTTTATAAGGCTTATTTTGGGCCAACTTTGAGCCCAAAATTGAGTGGGCCCCAAACGTCTTTTGGAGTGGGTCCGAAGAGGTGATGTGTTCCTTGCCGCATGGCAAGTCACACAGTGAAAACGGTTTGTCAAAACCATTTATGAGTGAATAGGAAGTTGACGTCATTTTCGAGTTCATGGAATGGACAATTAAAGAAGTAAATGTGGGTTTCCTTGAAATGAGATGTCCCACATTGAAACTTTAAGAGAGTTTTTGTGAGTATAAAAGCTCTTGGTGTACTAACTTGAGTTGGGCCCCAAGGGGCATCCCAAGTTTGTAGAAGGGAGGAGTTATGGTCTAAGTGAACCTTAGCCCAAACCACCACATGTGAACGCCGCCGTCGGCCGAGCCGTGTGCTAGGTTGGGTTGTGGGTCGGTTCTAACATTAATTTTTAGAAAAAATTTATTTGAATTTTTTCTTGCAGGAAATTATTTTCAAATTTGAATTCTATAACTAATTAGTCAATCTGAACAGTTTTTTTTTTTCAAACTGTTGAATTTCGGACAAATTGAAACTGCCCAGACAGATATGTTCAGCAGTTATAAAACTACCCAGACAAATTCAAATCTGTCCAGCAGTTACCAACAGATCTATTTGAATTTTGAACTGTATCTGCTCAAAACAGTTTCATACCTGCTCATTCAAAATCTATATTTGTTCGGCAGATTCATACATGTTCGAACAACCTCGGATTGTTTATAAATACAGCCATTTCCAACAGTCTTTTTGTATGAAAAAATTCATTTTTTGCTGTCCAATTTTTTGCTCTGTTGCATATATTCTTCATGTAATTTTAGGAATAAATTTTAGAGAGTATAGAACACAGGTTCTAGTTCACCGAACAAATTGTTTGGAGTGCTACTACAATTTGTGAAGATCATTGTATCCTGGGAGATAGACGCTATTAGTCCGTAAGCACCGAAACGGAGCGAATCTGTCTTAAGGACAGAGTGTCACACACTCGACTTGATCTTTTTATTATTCATTCGGTTCGGTAAAATAAATTCTGTAAGTTATTTATTTTATTTGTTTGATTTGGTTTCAATTTATTTATTTTACACAGAAGATTATTCCAATAATCTTAAGACAGATTCGAATTATTCTGTTTATAAAGAATTTTTCGTTTGTTTCCTTTCTTCTTCTTATAGAAATTATTTTCTGTGATTTTACAAAATAATATTCTAGTTGGAAAACAAATAGTAGTAATATATTGTTTGATAGATAGTAGTAATATAATGTCTATTTTCTTTGACAACTAGTAGTAATATACTGGTGTCATTAACAATTCAGAATATTTATTTGTGAAGTTTGTCATAAATTAATTTTGGTTTTCAGAAATAATTTCTGAGTGTTCATTAATTAAAATTCTGTTTCACTATTTCAATTATTGAAGTGTTACAAATATTTAATTTTTTGTGTGGAATTAATTTGGTTAAATAAAACTTTATTTTATTTCCAAATTAATTGAAAATAAAAGTTACAATTCTTGTTTCTTTTATTTTTACAGAATTTAATTCTGTGGTTTTTTCTGTGTAGTATAAAATTCTAATTCTAATTTTGTTTTATAAATTAGAATTCATGGCTACTGAAACTGGTCAATCTAATGTTCAAACAAGTACTAGTGTGGTGGCTGCAATTGCTCCAACCCCTCATGTTGTGACTGTGCCAGTCAATCACGGTGAGAAGCCAGAGAAGTTCTTAGGAACTGATTTTAAAAGATGGCAACAGAAAATGCCGTTCTATCTTATAACTTTGAACCTAGCTCGTTTTCTCCGTGAGAATGCTCCTACTCTGAACGAGGATGAAATTGACTGGCAAGTGGTTGCTGCTGATGCCTGGAAACATGCTAATTTCCTTTGCTGGAACTACATCTTGAACGGACTTGACAACACATTATACAACGTCTACAGTCCTATCAAAACCGCAAAGGAACTTTGGAAGTCTTTGGAGAAAAAGTACAAAACAGAAGATACCGGCTCAAAGAAATTTGTGGTTGACAAATTCCTGGACTTTGTGATGGTTGATTCTAAGACTGTGATCAGCCAAGTTCAAGATCTCCAACTCATTCTACATGACATTCACGCAGAAGGCATGTCTCTCAGTGAATCCTTCCAAGTTGCAGTCTTAATTAAGAAATTACCACAAGGTTGGAAAGAATTCAAGAACTACATCAAACACAAGCGCAAAGAAATGTCTTTAGAAGAATTGATTGTGCATTTGAGGATTGAGGAGGACAACCGCAATTCTGAAAAGTGAGCTGGTAAGCATCCAATGAAGTCTAAGGTAAATGTGGTGGAACATGCTCCAAAAAGCAAAGAAACGGAAGTTTTCTGGAGAAAATTCATCACAAGGCTCTAAGGGGGGGGGGGGGAAACTAAAAAGTACAAGTTTAATGGCAAGTGTTACATCTATGACAAAGAGGGACATCAGGCCAAAGATTGTCATAGCAAAGGTAAAAGCAAAAGAAGAGCAAGCATGAAGCCTGCTTAAGCCCATATGACCGAAATGGACAATATTTCTAATAGTGTAGATGACATAAATCTTTCTGCAATTGTTTCTGAGGCAAACCTTGTCAGAAATCCTAAAGAATGGTGGGTGGACACTGGTGCTACTTGCCACATCTATGCCGACAAAAAGATGTTCACATCTTATTCAGTGGTGGACAATGGTGAACAACTTTTTATGGGCAACTCTTCGACTTCTAAAGTTGAAGGACAAGGAAAGATTATTTTGAAGATGGCATCTGGAAAGGAACTCACTCTCAACAATGTGCTGCATGTGTCGGACATTCGCAAGAATCTTGTTTCCAGATCTTTGTTGAGTAAAAATGGGTTTAGGCTAGTTTTTGAAAGTGACAAGTTTGTACTTACCAAAAACGGGATGTATGTGGGAAAAAGTTACATGTCTGATAGCCTTTTCAAAATGAATGTAATGACTGTTGTACCTTCTGTTATTAATAAAAATGCCTCTTCTTCTTACTTGATTAAGTCTTCAAATTTATAGCATGGTAAACTTGGACATGTTAATTATGGATCTTTGCGTAGATTAATTAATATGGAATGTTTACCTAAATATGACATTGATTCAAATCATAAATGTGAAATTTGCGTTGAGACAAAATTATCCAAAACTCCTTTTCATTCAATTAAAAAAAGTACGAAACCACTTAAATTAATTCATAGTGACATTTGTGATTTTAAATCAATTCAAACTAGAGGTGGGAAAAAGTTTTTTTTATCACTTTCATAGATGATTATACTAGATATAGTTATGTTTATTTAATTCGAACCAAGGAAGAAGCTTTGGAAACTTTCATTCAATATAAGAATGAAGTCGAAAATCAACTTGGTAAGAAAATTAAGAAGCTTAGAAGTGATAGAGGTGGTGAATATGAATCACCTTTTGATGACTTTTGTAAAGAACATGGAATAATTCATCAAACCACCGCTCCTTACTCACCTCAGCAAAATGGAACTGCTGAAAGGAAAAATAGGACTTTAAAAGAAATGATGAATACCATGTTAATAAGTTATGGATTATCTCAGAACTTATGGGGGGAAGCAATACTTTCTGCTAATTATATACTTAATAAAGTACCCCGAAAGAAAGTAAATCAAACACCTTATGAAATGTGGCATGGGAGAGTACCATCCCACAAATACTTAAAAGTGTGGGGGTGTTTGGCTAAAGTGGCTATTCCTAGCCCGAAAAAGACTAAGATAGGTCCTAAAACAGTTGATTGCATTTTCATTGGTAATGCCATGAATAGTAGCGCATATCGATTTTTGATTCATAAGTCAGAACATTACGAAATGCATGTAAATACTATTCTTTGAACATGTGTTTCCAAACAAGACTGGACAAGAGACTAGTACTAACAAAAGATCTCATGATGCTATTAGCAGTCAGGATCAAGAGCAAGAGCAAGAGCAAGAGATAGATCAAAATTGAGAAGAGGAACTTAGGCGTAGTAAACGTGCTAGAACCTCAAAATCTTTTGGTCCAGATTTTCGAACTTTTTTGTTAGAAAATGAGCCTTTAACTTTTAAAGAAGCTATGTCCAGTCCTGAGGCTCCTTTATGGAAAAAAGCTGTAAACAGTAAAGTTGAATCCATCCTGCAAAATCACACTTAGGAATTGGTGGATCTGCCACCAGGTTGTAAACCTCTTGGGTACAAGTGGATTTTCAAGAGAAAAATGAAAGCGGATGGATCAATTGACAAATACAAGACAAGACTTGTGGTCAAAGGTTTTAGACAAAAAAGAAGGTCTTGATTACTTTGACACATACTCACCGGTGACTAGAATAACATCCATTACAATACTAATTGCTATTGCATTTTTGTACAATCTAGAAATTCATCAAATGGATGTGAAAACCGCTTTCTTAAATGGTGAGTTAGATGAAGAAATTTACATAGAACAACCAGAAGGATTTTCTGTTCCAGGAAAAGAAAAGAAAGTGTGTAAATTGGTTAAATCATTATATGATTTAAAACAGGCGCCAAAGCAATGGCATGAGAAATTTGACAAAGCAATGATATCAAATGGATTTAAAATTAATGAGTGTGACAAATGTGTTTATATTTAAAACACAGACAAATGTTATGTTATAGTATGTCTTTATGTGGATGATATGCTCATTATAGGTAGTGATAATGACATGATTAAAACTACCAAGAAAATGTTGAATAAACATTTTGACATGAAGGACATAGGCATTGCTGATGTAATTCTTGGTATGAAAATTACCAAAACATCAGAAGGTTATGCTTTGTCACAATTTCATTACATTGAGAAAATACTTGACAAATTCAGCAAAGATGATGATCATCTTGCTAGAACACCTATGGATGTTAATTTGTTTCTTTCTAAGAATGTACAGGAAAGTATTTCTCAATTAGAGTATGCCCAAATTATTGGAAGCTTAATGTACTTGATGAACTGCACTCGCCCGGATATAGCTTATGCAGTAAGTAAATTAAGTAGATAGACGAGTAACCCAGGAGTAGAACACTAGAAAGCAATTATAAGAGTTCTAAGATACCTCAGATTTACTCGTAACATTTGGGCTGCATTATACTAGATATCCAGCAGTACTTAAAAGATACTGTGATGCAAACTGGATATCGGATACTAAAGACTCAAAGTCCACCAGTGGATATGTCTTTACTCTTGGTGGTGCGACTGTATCTTGGAAATCTTCCAAACAGATTTGCATTGCTAGGTCTACTATGGAATCAGAATTCATAGCTTTAGATAAAGCTGGAAAAGAAGCAGAATGGTTTTGCCACTTCCTTGAAGATATTCCAATGTGGCCAAAACCGGTGCATGCTATATGCATACATTGTGATAGTCAATCAACAATAGGTAGAGCACAGAGTCATATGTATAACAGTAAGTCCCGACATATTCATCATCGACATAACACCATATGACAACTACTCTCTAATGAAATTATTTTCATTGAATATGTGAAATCTAAAGACAACATAGCGAATCCATTAACCAAAGGGTTAGCAAGAGAGCTAGTTGAGAATTCGTCGAGGGGAATGGGACTTAAGCCTATTAAATAAGAGTTACCACAACGGAAACCCAACCTAGTTGACTGGAGATCCCAAGACCTAGGTTCAAAGGGACAACCGAGTTGTGTATGACTCAGAAGGATCATTGGGGAGTCAAACTCCTACCTATTTCTATGATGAAATAATGATGTCTGCAGCGGTTTAGGTTAAGTAAATACTTTTAATGATTCTTGTATCTAGGTATACCTAGTGGAGTATGGCAGGATACTCTTCATAAGAATCGCCTATGTGAGTGTGAACTGGACCGGTTTTATAAGATTTGTGAAGGGCTACAATTCTCTAGAGTACTCATGGAATACCAGGTTGTTCAGGGCCAAAATGAACACAATAGTGAGAACTAAACTGTGTCTGGGGATATACTGTGTGAGTTCTATTGTCTTGGTTTACACAAACGGCTGAACAGTTCAAGACATCATGTTCACTGGTTAGCTAGTAAATCTGATAATGTTTCACAAGGGAAGGTTCAAAAGCCAAAAGCTACCTATCCTTTGTAGAATATTTCCAATTTATGTACTCTCTGTAATTTGATCATGTTGTTGCATTTTCTCTCCGTCAAATTCCATTCATGTGGGGGATTGTTGGAAAATTTGGTTTTATAAGGCTTATTTTGGGCCAACTTTAAGCCCAAAATTGAGTGGGCCCCAAACGTCTTTTGGGGTGGGTCCGAAGAGGTGACGTGTTCCTTGCCGCATGGAAAGTCACACGGTGAAGACGGTTTGTCAAAACCATTTATGAGTGAATGGGAAGTTGACGTCGTTTTCGGGTTCATGGAATGGACAATTAAAGAAGTAAATGTGGGTTTTCTTGAAATGGGATGTCCCACATTGAAACTTTAAGAGAGCTTTTGTGAGAATAAAAGCTCTTGGTGTACTAACTTGGGTTGGGCCCCAAGGAGCATCCCAAATTTGTAGAAGGAAAGAGTTATGGACTAAGTGAACCTTAGCCCAAACCACCACACACGCGCGCGCGCCGCCGCCGCCATCCGTCCAGGTGCAGTTGTGGGTCGGTTCTAACGTTAATTTTTTAAACAAAATTTATTTGCATTTTTTCTTGCAGGAAATTATTTAAATTTCAAAATTTATTTGAATTCAAATTTTTGTCCAAAAATTTTGTGCCTCTTTTCAAATTTGAATTCTACAACTAATTAGCCAATGTGAACATTTTTTTGTTTTCAAACTGTTGAATTTCGGACAGGTTGAAACTGCCCAGACAGATCTGTTCAGCAGTTACCAACATATCTATTTGAATTTTGAACTATATCTGTTTAAAATAGTTTCATACCTGCTCATTCAAAATCTGTATCTATTCGACAGATTCATACCTGTTCGGACAGCCTTGGATTGTCTATAAATCAACCATTTCCAACAGTCTTTTTGTACGAAAAAATTCATTTTTTGCTATCCAATTTTTTGCTCTATTGCATATATTCTTCATATAATTTTAGGAATAAATTTTATAGAGTATAGAACACAGGTTCTAGATCGCTGAAGAAATTGTTTGGAGTGCTACTATAATTTGTGAAGATCATTGTATCCTGGGAGATAGACGCCATTAGTCCGTAAGCACCGAAGCGGGGCGAATCTGTCTTAAGGACAGAGTGTCACACACTCGACTTGATCTTTTTATTATTCATTCGGTTCGGTAAAATAAATTTTGTAAGTTATTGATTTTATTTGTTTGATTTGGTTTCAATTTATTTATTTTACACAGAAAATTGTTCCAACATGAAATACACATTTTTCGATCAATTTTACTTAATGAACATAGACAAATGATTTAGATTGAAAACAAAAAGTAAAAAAAAAAAAACATTTATAGTTTAAATTGACAAAATGAAAAACAAGATTTATTTTGTTACAAGGGTCAAACCTTGGTTTTTTTTTTTTAATAATAATTTCTCCAAAAATTAAATAAAACTAATGGAACTATAAACAGAAAAAATGTGAAAAATTAGCTTAATGATCTCAAAGCCTGGCCTGACTTGGTTTATGGGTTGAATATAATTTAGATATTAGATTATGTTTCGCTTCGTCCAGCCCTAGTCAAAACCCAAAATATTCGGTATTTGTTAGCGTCTTGGATAACTTGTAACGAGTTGAATCAAATTGAATTTTACCCTTATTATTATTGTTGTGGTATCATGAACCATTTTATTTAAATTGGTAAAAACAAATTATATTATTTGTTGATTTTGACTTCATAAGGCTTATTTGGCAAATTTTTTTTGGAGTTTTAATTATTCTTGGGTCTTGAGTATTAAATGAGATATAAATTTTTGGTTCATATTTAATTATGTGTATGGTGGGCGTCAGTGGCGGAGCTAGAAAATTAAATTAGAGTGGGTACTTAGTAATTACAATATAAAAAATTTTTATAAAAATATTTCACGCAAGTTTTTATGATTGATTTCGAGAAATATCAAAAAAATAATGTTATTTATAACTAGTGTATTATAGACAATATAAAAAAATATGGATATAAAACTCAAAATAAGTTATAGGATAAATTACAAATACACCCCCCGAGGTTTGATTAAAATACGAATCCCCCCCTATAGTTTTAGAAATTACATTCTACCCCCTAAGGTTTCTAATTTCATAACAAATCGCCCATTTTATTAATGAATCATCAAGTCAATTAATAATTTTTAATGATATTAGAAACATGTTTCAATTAATAACTTAGATAATTTTATTATTATATAGAAGAACAATTATGAATTTCATTTTTTAGTTAATTCTGTTAAATAAAAAATACTAACGAGGTATTTGTAATTTTTCAAACCACATGGGACAATTTATATTTTAAGCAAATCTCATGAGGTGTATTTGTAATTTACCCTAAATTATAAATTATTTTTTTCATACAAAATTTAATTAAAAATTCAATATAATGGTAATACCACGTCATCATTAGTATATGATATCACTAACTAATAGTAAATAAACACATAGAGAGTGAACCTCACATGTCAAATGTAACTAACAATTCAATAAATTTCATATCTTTACAGTGCGATTACTTATACTTGCATGTCAATAATAATATAACCGTTACATTCTAAATTTTTCATAAAATTTTCATAGATAATATGGTTTATAGTAGTCTCTTGATTTTTAATCAAAACAACCATTATTGTTTTCATAATTTTTAAAATGTCATTGACATTTCACTCTAATAATATTTTTGTAATTTTTTTTTATTTAAAAAATTTTCTTTATATATGCAAAGCAAAAAAAAAAAAAATTCCCAAAATCCAGGAGGGGCACGTGACCCCGCTAGTCCCCAAGTCCCTCCGCCACTGGTGGGCATCACCTTGAGTCTATCTAGATTATTTTATACTTTAATCTCAGTTGGAGATTCATCCTAGATTATTAAAATTGATTCATTTTAGATTTAATTGATTAAGTCACGGCTTGTTTGTAATCGCCTATTACTGTTGTTGTTATTATCTTTATCGTTATTATTTATTTTACTACGATGAGGGAGCTACAAATATTAATGCACACCATCAAACAAAATATATTTTGTGTTGAAGAAATAATTATACAGCTTCATAATTTCTACAAAAAAAAAAAAAGAAAAAAAATTATAATAATAATTATGAGAGGAACCCACGTGGGGCTACCCCCCCATCCCCTTGTCCTTCATTTCTTCTCTTCTTTTCATTTGAAGCAGCAGACTCCCTACTCTCTCTCCTTTCCTTCGGCTTTCTCTTGCTCTCCGTCTCTCTCTCAATTTTTTTTTTCTTAACATTCATTACATAGAATCTTTGATCCACCAAAATCTATTAGGTTTTAAACCTTAGTTCTTGAGATCAAAATGAAGAGCTTGGCGAGAACAATGTTTTGTACGGTGGAGATCGTTTTCCGGCACTGTAAATTTTTGGGGTTTTTCTCTTTCCTACCTCCTAGAACTTGAGGTAGGAATCTTTTAAACATTGTGTATGTGTTTTAACTTTATTATGTGTTATTTTGATAGTGTGATATTTGAAAAGATTAGGATTTTATTAATGGTATATCAAATGTATTAAAAAGGAGAAGTTCTCAATATTTATTTGAAATCTCTTATTAGTTGAGTGTGATTTTTGTATGACTCATGGGTGTTAAGGAATGTATTTTTTTTTTTAATGAGAAATCTCCAAATTTTAATAAAATCCTAGAAATTTTAAATGTTAAGATTTAGATTTTGGGAATAAATTTGTGAACAGCTTACAAGAGTTAAAAACATATGTTTATTTGAACAAATGAGAATTTGAAAGTGGATGTTTAAAGGGATGGGATTGATGAGAATGTTGTTGGAAATATTGAAAACCTCTGAGGTTTCTTTTGAAAATTGTTTAATTTGAAAATATTCAACTTTGAGGAAGATGAAAATATTTATCATGTTGAGGTATTGAGAAAAGTCGAAAGAAACATATGTTATTTTTGGCATTATGAAAATTCTTGGTAAATTCTTGAGTTTGAATAAAAAGGAAAAATTGATGAAATTTTCGGAAAAATTATGATTCTTGATTGAGTTGGGAAAGAGGAGATTGAACATGTGATTGTTACTCCTATATTGAAATTATTGAAAATATGAGATTATGAGTTATATTTGTCTCTTAAAATTTATATTTTGTGTAGAAATAATTGTTTTGGCAACCGGTAGAGGGTTGTATTGATTGTTATAGAAATTGCATATGAATTAGGTAAATTGAAATATTTGCGAATGCATGCATAGCATTGAACATTGCATAATCTCATGATTTAATCCTCGCATTGGATTTGAGAAATTGATTTTCAAATTGATTCATTGAGAATATTTGAAATGTGTAGAGTTATGGAGTAAATACATTTAGTAAGTCCGGATAGGAGGTGAAGATTGGTATTGTATAAGTTGGTCTAAGTGTCCAGGGTGAAAGACCGAAAACACGCGCGGAATAGGTACCACGTGCCTTCTGGTTAGGAGTTAGTAAAGTGGAGATTGGTAGTTGTCACGACCCCAAACCCGCCCCCATAGGTTAAGGACGTAACCGGCCAGTAATCATGAGATTACCTACGGCCTCAAACCAAACCAAACATATTTTAACAGAGTTAATGGGGGCCAAACGGAAGCAATTTAAAACTTTGTCCATAGAGCTGTGCTTACACGGCACATCATAACAATCATACAGATACATATTAATAACTCACATCAAAATATGTACTAACACAACCTCTGTACATACAAGATCATTCGAATCTAAGTCAGCCAAGCAAAACTATATACAGACGTAAACCAAAGTCCTCGCCAACATGACAAAATGACACAAGATAGCAAAAGGGCGAAGACGTGTCTCGTTCGTGAGATGCGAGGGCTGACTCTTCAAAACCTTGGTTGTTCCACACAAACTTCACTGAGGCTGGGTTTGGACCTCTCCTAGCTCACCTACAAACACATGAATGAGCGTGAGCGATAGCCCAGTGAATAATATCAAATAAGAAGATACAACAATATATAGAACAGCATATTCCGAACGGCCTTGGGCCCAATTCATATTTCTATTTAACATACATATACAATTTAAGTCAAGTGACTGTGGTTCCAAACATACTGGTCTTTGGCCCATTTATCTTTCCATAACAAACTGGCCCTTGGCCCATTCAGACTTTCGTTCATGTCAAAACGGCCTCTGGCCCATTCATTCATGTCAAAATGGCCTCTGGCCCATTCATTATATTGTTCAGATGGAACTGTTATTCGTGTCAAACTATTACTTATATCAAACTATCATTCGTGTCAAACTATTATTCGTGTCAAACTGGCCTTTGGCCCACTCAAGTGACAAACTGGCCTTTGGCCCATTCAGACTTTTATTCATGACAGAACGGCCTCTGGCCTATTCATTTATGTCAAAACGGCCTTTGGCCCATTCATTTGTGTCAAAATGGCCTTCGGCCCACTCATTCATGTCGAAACGACCTTCGGTCCATTTATTCATGTCAAAACGACCTTCGGTCCATTCGTTTATGTCAAAACGACCTTCGGTCCATTCATTTATGCCAAAACGACCTTCGATCCATTCATTTATGTTAGAGCGACCTTCGGTCCATTCATTTATGCCAAAACGACCTTCGGTCCATTCATTTATATCAAACCGGCTCATAAGTCTTTCATATCAAACTGTGTCTACCATTCAAATTAATGAACTTTACAAAACTTACATAGAAGTAGCCATTGGACAATAACATATGTCAGATATTACTCACAGTGATCGGTTGGTTGAATTGCCCTGAAGCTTGACCCTACATATCACATAACACATATGGGTCACAAATAATTCAATCCGTTCTTTAATTCACATATTCCTCTTTAGGCTTCATTCTTATTTCCTTAACTCAATTACAATGCTCAATGTATGCCTAAGAGCGCTTAGAAGTGAAAGGGAACGGAAAAACAGAACACAGAATGCATTTTCAAAATTTCAGAAAACAGGGTCCCCGCTCGAGCGTGAAATACCCCACTCGAGCGGACCCTTAAGGCTTGCAAAAGTACTGGTTGCATGAAAAATACGCTCGAGCGTTAAATATAGCACTCGAGCGGAAGGCCTGCCTACAAAGCTTCTCCGCTCGAGCGTGAAATACCCCGCTCGAGCGAACACCAAGTCTACAAAAAGTACTGGGAGCACGTATTTCCCGCTCGAGCGGCACTTCCCCCGCTCGAGCGGACATCAAAATTCTGGGTTTCCCAGATTGAGTTCTTAAGCTCCAAATCGACTTTCAACCAATTTTTCTTGCATACAATGGCTCCAATCTCACATATATTTGTACTAACATGGTACTAACACTAGAATACATCAACATGGAGCTTAATCTCATGAATCAAACACATGCATGGCTCATTTTCCACCAAACTCATTACCAACATAACAATGTCATGCATTCAACCTTATAATTTGTACATGCATGTGATGATTCTCAACTTAGATAGTACAATTGGTGAATACATCATGAGCTTTAACCAAAACTCTACATGAATCATGTATTTCAAGCTCAAACATGCAAATTTAAGACAATTTCTTACATGCATGCACAATTTAGCCTTCAATTCAACAAAACCAATTCAATTTCATCATACTCAATTAAATTCATGTTCTTTATTCTTATTCAACTCTGAATTTACAAATAGCAAACAAAAACCCATGATTCAAAGGTTAATTACTCACCTAGGAGCCTTAAACACTCAAGTTCTAGCCAAATCTTGAGCTTAATCTTCAAATTCCCAAGCTTGAGCCAAAAATCACACAATTCTCTGCTTCTCTCTCTCTCTACAGCCGGTTCTCTCTATTTTGAGTCCCAAATTCAGCCAAAATGAAGTGAAAAAGAGAGAATAGAGAGTGTAGTGACTTCACAACAAAACCCACTAAGGTCAATATAATATTAATAAGATAATTGGGCTCTAATTCACTGATTTAATCGATTTAATCTGACCCGAATCAATTTTCAATTAAATTTCACCATAGGTTCTAAAAATTATGCCAATCACAATGGCGTAATCAATTTCGGGTTCTGTGGCCGATAAGGCCTCCAATTAAATTTCCAAAGCAGATAAATCAACCAGATATTCCTACGGTGAACAGATAGAAATCCAAGACCACATAATGGCACACAAAATCATATTAAACACATAATCATACTCATATTAAGGACCAGTTAACATATTATGGAACAGGGGTATTACAGTAGTGCTAGTTATGCCTATTTGCAAACATCAGCCTAAAGATTACCAGTGTCGCATTTATCGCCCCTTGTTCTATCAAATGGATGATTGAATTGATTATGTTTTTGAACAAGTGTATGGCATGAGAATTTCAAAATGAAAAAGCCTATGATTTTGGCATTGGCATCTTATATGCATTGCATCTCATGATATTGTTAAACTGCGTGCACTTTATTTAAATTATCTCTGGTGGAAACTATTTTTCAGGTGATTGTGATGTGCCTCTGCCAAAGTGAAGGCTTGAAGGATCTTTTTGGAGAACAAGACTCAGTTATTTATTTGTTTTGCAAGCCAAGGACTATCTATGTATGGGTTTGAAAACCACTTCGTTGTAACCGGGTAAAGCCTTGGAATTTGTAACCATTAAGGCATTAATTTGTATTTAAATTGTTTTTACTTGTTATTATCACATGTTATAGATTCATATCTTAGGGACGAAAATATTAATGCATGGAGTCACTGTTTTGTTAAATTTCACGTTGAATGATGAGGATTTAGTATGAATATTGGTTATTGAAATGTCTATAATACTCAATATTCCTGTATGTTAATAATTGAAAGTAATGGAGTTTGGTCTCCATATATGAGTTAATTTGAAATTATTGGATGTATATATTTTTTTGGGCGTTACATAACTAATTTATAGATTGGGTAAATCTGGCCCGGGTCATTAATTGCCCTTACACACAATAGATTGGAGAATGAGAATATATAAGCAATGGATGTCAACAAATGTCAACTATTCATAGAGTCGAACTAAAATTAATGAAATACATATTGAAAACTAAAAAGACTATTTTAAAAAATTTCAAACCAAACAGGGCAATAAAACCAAATTCCAAAATGCTCGAATAAGATACACTATTTCCGCTAGTACATCATGTTATGAATCTTCTTGATGGCATAGTACTTATTCATTTGAGATAGATAAATGATCTTTAAACTTGTTAGCCACAACATCAAATGAAAGATATATAGCATGGTTAATTGTTGATTTTTGGCCTCCTTATGTTCTTGCATTGCTTTTACAAACTGATCATTATGTGTAGTGCTTAAAATTGTATTTGATTTCGAAATTTCAGTGGGAATTTGATTAAATAAATAGTATCAAGGGCCGAATATATGTAGTAGAGTATATTTTGAAAATGACAATCCTCGTCTTTTGTTAAATTTGTTTTGTTAATTTGTTTTGTTAGATAAATTATACCGATAGTTCCTATATTTTTGGCTTTGTGTCATTTTAATTTCTCAAATTTTAATTAACTCAATTTGGTCTAATTAATTACAATGAGTTATATTTTTGATGAAAAATGTGCACATAAGTGACATGCTATGCTTTTATAAAAAAATTATAAATTTGTTCAACTTAGTGAGTTAATCTCAACCAATTTAGTGATAATTTTTTTCAAAAACCCCAATCAAAGTTATCAATTGTACTAAATTGATACAAAATCTAAAATTAACGGTTAAAATCAGATTAATTAAAATTACATAAACCAAAATGACATAAAAGTCAAAATGCGGAGACTACCAATATAATTTACCCTTATTATTTTATTTATTTTGGGTGAAGGGAGGGGGGAAATATGTTGCACCCTCAAAAATAATTTTATAATGAGTCTTTTAATGGGACACATCCCATAAATAGAGTGTATAGCATGGAATGCATAAAATATGTGGTTGATAATGTATCACCTCATAAAAAATGACATGAATTACCAGCCCCATTTAGCATGTCAATATATAACCAAAATCAATTGTGTTTTAATTGTGACCTAATTAAATTGGTGAAGTTATGAGCTATTAAGATTAAAGTTAGGCTACCAAATTCAATATTTTAATAAATCAATTGGGTCCCATACTCCACTAAGGAGGTATACCCAACAATTCTCCCCCTACCGACTTAGGTGGAGACATCAACCATACACGCCGAAGTTCGACACTTCAAATGTTTGCCTCTTGACAGAGTCTTACTCAACATATCTAAAATATTATCATCTGTGTGAACCTTTTCGAGTTGCAACAATTTCAAATCTAACACATCACGAATCCAATGGTATCTCACATCAATGTGTTTTGATCTTGAATGAAAAGTAGAATGTTTACTCAAATGAATAGCACTTTGACTATCACAATAAAGCACACACCTTTCTTGCTTCAAACCCAACTCTTGTAAAAATTTCTTCAACCATAACTCTTCTTTACAAGCTTCTGTAATGGCAATAAATTTAGTTTCAGTAGTTGAAAGAGCAACACATTTTTGTAATTTTGATTGCTATGCCACAGCTCCCTCTGCAAAAGTCATTAAATAACCCAAAGTAGATTTCCTAGAATCAACATCACTGGCCATGTCGGAATCTATGAACCCATCAAGCATCGACTTACCATCCCCAAAATACAAACACACCTCCGAAGTCCCTCAAAGATACCTTAGAATCCATTTTACCACTGCCCAATGTTCTTTCCTAAATTTGAGAGAAAACGACTCACCACACCAATGGTGTGAGCAATATCCGGCCTTGTACAAATCATAGCGTATATCAAAGAACCAACCGCTAAAGCATAAGGAATTTTCAGCATCTCTTCCTTGTCTTTCTCACTTGTAGGACATTGATTCGAACTAAGCTTGAAATGACCCGCAAGTGGATAACCAACCAGCTTTGCTTTATCCGTGTTGAACCTCTCAAGAACTTTCTCAATGTAGCTTTCTTGAGACAACCAAATTATCCCTTTTTTGCAATCACAAACAATTTTCATACCAAGTATTTGCTTTGCCGATCCCAAATCTTTCATAGCAAAAGACTTGTTCAACTCTAACTTCAACTTGTTAATCATGGTAGAATCTTAACCCACAATTAACATGTCATCAATATAAAGCAAAAGAATAATAAATTTGCCATTCGAAATTTTTTTCACAAACACACAATGATCCTAAGTGGTTTTAGAAAAACAATTATTCATCATGAAAGAGTCAATTTTTTTGTACCATTGCTGCGGGGCTTGCTTGAGGCCATACAAACTTTTCTTCAATTTGCAAACAAATTTCTCTTTCTCTTTTTTCACAAAACCTTTCGGTTGCTCCATGTAAATTTCTTCTTCAAGGTCACCAAGAAGAAATGCAGTCTTAACATCAAGTTGTTCAATTTTAAGATTCATACTTGCAGCCATGCCAAGTACAACCTAGAAGACATCTTCACAACTGGCAAGAAAATTTCATCAAAGTCAACACCTTTCTTTTGCCCAAAGCTTTTCACAACAAGACGTGCTTTGTACCTCAGATTCTTTCCATAATTTTTCAATTTGAAAACCACTTATTTTTCAGAATTTTCCTCTCCTTAGGCAACTTCACTAAATCATAAGTGTGATTTTCAAGCAAGGAATTTATTTCCTCTTCCATGGCCTTTTTCCAATCATCTTTCTTTGCATGCTCAATTGCTTCTTGGTAGTTCTTAGGCTCTCCTTGATAGAAAATCAACACAAATTCATTGGGAGGATACGTTCTCGAAGGTTGCTGGTCCCTTGTAGATTTTCTCAACCCAAGTTGTGGTGACGATTCTTGAGTTGGATGCACTTCCTCAATTTCGGGCTCAACTTCATTCAGAGTAGCATCGTCATCTACATCTCCAAGAGGTGGCTGCACATCTCTTCCATTTTCATCATTGACAGAAGATGAAGGAGATAGATCCATGTCAATAAGATCACTAGTTTTTGGCTCCGATTGATCGCCTTTGCTAAAGTCTTCAATTGTTTGGTCTTCAAGAAACACAACATCACAATTTCGAATAACTTTCTTGTCGACTAGATCCCACAATCTATAACCAAATTCATCACGCCCATAGCCAAGAAAAATACATTTTCTTAACTTGCTATCAAGCTTAGACCTTTCATCCTTTGGAATGTAAACAAAAGCTCGGCAACCAAACACTCTCAAGTGCTTATAAGACACATCTTTATCAGTCCAAACTCTTTCGGGAACATCACCACTCAAAGGATAACAAGGAGACAAATTAATTACGTCAACTACTGTTCTCATTGCCTCACCCCAAAAGGATCTTGTCAATTTAGCATATGAAAGTAGACACCTTGTTCTTTCCATAGTGGTGCGGTTCATCCTCTTGGCACCGCCATTTTGTTGAGAAGTCTTCTTAACTGTCTTTTGATGCCGAATATCTTGGCTGCGACAATACTCATCAAATGGCCCAATGTATTCACCACCATTGTCTATTCGGATGCACTTTAATTTCTGCCCTGTTTCTCTTTCAATCATGGCCTGAAAATGCTTAAATACATCTAGAATTTGATCTTTAATTTTTAGTACAAAAGCCCAAACTTTCCTTGAATAATTATCAATGAAAGTAACTAAATAAAGTGCACCACTATTTGTTCTAATTTTCAAAGGACCACAAACATCCGAATGAATCAACTTCAAAATATTTTCTTTGCTAGAAATAACATTTTTATGAAAAGAAACTCTATGTTGTTTGCTCGCTAAACAATGAATACAAGTTTTAAGATGCATACCTTTCAAACCGGGTAGAAGCTCTTTCTTGAACAAAACTTGCAGCCCCTTTTCACTCATGTGCTCAAGCCACTTATGCCATAATTCGGTAGAAGTATATATCATCCTCAAGTGCATTGATAACACCTTTACAATTTTTTCCTTGCATCGAATAAAATGTACGAGTCTTTTTGCACTTAGCCACCACCAAAGAACCCTTTGTGAGCTTCCATTTTCCATCACCAAATTTATTGTTGTAGCCTTCATCATCTAGCTTTCTGGTAGAGATCATATTGAGGTGAATGTCTGGAACATACCTCATATCTGTAAGTAACAACTTGCAGCCCAAATTTGTTTCCAAGCAAACATCACTTATGCCAACAATTTTGGACAAACCTTCATTACCCATTCGAACCCATAATTTCCTTTGGTGTAGGTAGTGAAGAAATCAACTTGAGAAGTCACATGAAAAAAAGCACTGGAATTAATCACCCAATTGCTCTCTTGGCCCACAAAATTGACACAATCATCTTCACAAACGGCCATGAGAACACCATCAGTAGTAACTGCTATTGTGTCTTCTTGCTTCTTATCCACACTTTTGTCATGCCTTTTCTCCTTGTTTTTGAGTTTTCAGTATTCTCCCTTCATGTGCTCTTTCTCATGACAATAATAGTACTCAATGTCTTTTTTTGAAAAAGTACCATCTCTTGATTTGCCATAGCTTTGATTATGACCATGAGGAGTCTTACTTCTCCCTCTTGCTTTGCTTCGGTCTCTCACAACAAATGCCTTCGAATGAGAAGAACCCGCTGATTTTCTTCTAGTTTCTTCATTCAACAAGCTACTAGTGACTTGGCTCATTATGACAACTCCATCGGGTGTCAAATTACTAATCGTCACAACCAAAGTCTCCCAACTTTCAGGCAAGGAACTAAGTAGCATCAAAGCCTGCAACTCATCATCAAAAATAATTTTCATAGAAGCAAGTCCGTTAACAATACTCTTTATTTCATTCAAATGTTCCGGAATAGGGCAACCATCTTTATATTTTAAATTAACCAACTTTCAAAATAGAAATGCTTTATTTGTGGTTGATTTTCGATCATAAAGGCCTTCTAATTTTTTCCATAAATCATGTGCTGAAGTTTTAGTAGCAACATGATGAAACACACTGTCATCAATCCATTGACAAATAACACTAACGGCTTTTCGATTAAGCCTCTTCCATTCATCATCTTTCATACCCTCAGGTTTGCTACTATCATCCTCAATGGGTCCATACGAATCTTTACAAAATAATACGTCCTCCATTTTAGTTTTCCAAGTTACCCAATTGCTTCCATTGAAGCTAGACATGTGACCTACATTTCCCTCCATTGATTTACACAAATAAATAAACCCAAATAAACTGTATGCTCTTATACCAGTTGTTAGGAAAAATAGATGATTTCCCACAAGTAAATCAATCAATGGAAATAAAAACTAATACGAAAAAATTAAATCAACAATGACACAAGAATTTTTACGTAGTTCCCTCAATGTGAGGTACGTCCATGGGACTGAAATCCGATTCCACTATCAACCAAAGAGTTTTCAAATGATTACAAACGAGACACAAATGGTCTCACAAAACCATCCTTGGATGAATTCCAAATAATCACAAATAATCAAGAGGAAAGACCTCATCAAATAGATGAACAAAGTCTGCGAAATAGAGTCGTAGAAGACCCAAAATAATAACCCAAATCAGCTTCAAATCAAAAACAACAGTAGCAACGAACCAAGCACAATTTCTACTACACCACCAAGATGATTTTGGTTATATATTGACATGCTAAGTGGGGCTAGTAATTAATGTCATTTTTTTTTTTTTTGAGGTGACACATTATCTATCACATATTTGATGCATGCCATGCTATACACTTTATTTATAGGATGTGTCCCGTTAAAAGACTCATTATAAAATTATCCTTGAGGACGCAACATATTTCTTTCCCTTTTCACCCCTCCCTTCATCCAAAAAAGAAAAATAATAAGGGTAAATTATATTGGTAATCGCTGCATTTTAACCTTTATATCATTTTAGTCCATGTAATTTTAATTAATCCGATTCTGACCGTTAATTTTAAATTTTGTATCAATTTAATACAATTGATAACTTTGATTAGGGTTTTTGAAAAAAAAAATTTATCATTAAATTGGTTAAGATTAACTTACTAAGTTAAACAAATTTACAATTTTTCTTATAAAAGCATAACATGTCACTTATGTGCACATTTCCATAAAAAATATAACTCATTGTAATTAATTTGATCAAATTGAAATAAAATCATAAATTAAGGACCAAAATTGAGTTAATTAAAATTAGAGGAATTAAAATGACACAAAGTCAAAAATATAAAGACTATCGGTGTAATTTATCTAACAAAACAAATTTAACGGAAGACGAGGATTGTCATTTTCAAAAGATACTTTGCTGCATATATTAGGCCCTTGATACTATTTATTTAATCAAATTCTCACTGAAACTTTGAAATCAAATACAATTTAAGCACTACACAAAATGATCAGTTTCTAAAAGCAATGTATTTTTTTTCTTTTTCTTTTATTTTGATCAGCAAAATAAAATCTTTATTGATGAAGAAAATATACATTTCATATGAGATTACATCAATAAGAGAAAAGAAGAAAGAAACAAATAGAGGAACATAGCACAATGTTGGTGAGGAACCAACACTAGCTGGACAAAACAGAGAGACCAAGGCCTAGTATTGAAAATAGCACAGCCAAAACAGAAACCAACAGCAGCACCACAATATTGGGCACAATAGATACCAAACTATTGGGCACAACAGATACCAACAGCAACAGCACATAGCAGAAACCAACAGCAGCAGCACATACAACACAACAGAAACCAGCAGCAGCCACCCAACAACTCAATAAAGGAACAAATTAGTGTAACAAATGAGTGTAAGCAACAAATACCTCCTAAACAATATTACACCTTACCACCTAAACAATCTCTAATCTGAAAAATGTTATAGAGGAAATCATTGATAGTAAACTGACAATCCTTAGAAGTAGCTTTCAGCCAAATAGCTAATCTGATGATAATTGCCTCCTACTGTTCCTCCATATCTGGTTAAACATTATTAAATAAGCAGTCATTCCTATGCTTTCAGATGGACCAAAAAGCAACCAAGGGAATTGCTTTCCAGATCCTCCTTCCAGCTTTCATGAGGTAGTTTCCAGCCTACCAATGTAACAAACACTTGACTGAACCAGGCACAACCCATAACATTCCCCACCACTGCAATAGGCCAGTCCAAACCTTCCAAACCAGAGGACATGAAATGAGTACATGCTCAACATATTCTGCCTTTGATTTACAAAAGACACACATAGTGGAGGCATTCTCATCAAGAACTCCAATCCTTTTGAGGAAAACAGAAGTTTTGACTTTATGTTTCCAAGCTAGCCACCCAAAGAATTGAACTTTAGGTGGGAGATAATTAATCCACACTAGTCTACTAGAACTCACACAGTCACCAAAACCCAATTCACAATGCCTATAAAGAGACACAACAAAGGACTGACCTGATTGGCCTGCTAACCACCCGGGTTTATCTTCTACACCCAAACATAATGTAGGGGCCGCTCTTAACACATCAGTAATCCTGGATAGCTCCTCATCCTTCCACTGTAGCAAAGGTCTTCTTAAACTGAGATCCCACACCTCAGAGCTTCCTTTTTTATCAACAAAAAACTTGAGAGAACCATTCTTAACAGTGGAGAGTGAATAACATCTAAGGAAATCCTCTTTTAGACAAATGACACCACACCATTTATCATGCCAAAATCTCACTCCCATTACCCACTTTAATCTGAAGATTGTTAACAAAAAATTGTAGAAGCTTGTTTCTATGCTCTGCCACTGCTAGGATGTCACACCATAACTTAGAACATCTTATGCCAAGATTCTGATTTGGGAGCCATGCTGCCTCTTCAATTTTATATTTATTGCATATCACCTTTTTCCACATTGCCTCCTCTTCATTGGCAAATCTCCACCACCACTTCATTAATAGGCAAGAATTTACCTCTCTAACTCTCCTAATTCCCAATCCTCCTTTGATTTATGCTCTTAGTCACCTCATTCCACTACACTAGATGAATCTTTCTCTTCAACTCTATGCCTTTACACAAGAAGGATGCTTGTAATCTATCAATTTCCTTAGCAACTCCTTCTGCCACCCTAAATAGTGATAGATAATACACAGGTAAACTAAACATCACAGATTTGATTAAAGTCAGTTTGCTAACAAAGGAGAGGAACCTCCTTTTCCACCCTGTAACGGCCCGAATTAAATACAACAACCCATCCACAATATTGATTAAAAGATGTCATAAGAAGAGATAAGCACTTCCATTAATTTCAATTTCTTATACAAAAGAACAACACATGCAACTATACATTCATAAGTCTAACCCTAAATCTATAGCATGTGTTACATTGTGAAGAACAAAACGAAAAATAAACAAATAAGAGAATACCCTAAGGCTTACAACTTTCCAAGTTAGTACTTGGTTACAATAAAATGGATTTAGATCCCAATACATATAAAAGCCCTTAGCTTGTACAAAACAAATACACAATTAAACAAAATGGAGCTCTTGCTCCATGTCCTCCTAAACTATTGCCTTGGCGGAGGCATATCATCTGCACCTAAAATGTTTTTCCCACATAGGGTGAGCCAAGCCCAGTAGAAATAATCCAGCACAACATATGAATCTTAACAAAGCTATAAGGGTAAAATGCACATGCAATGCTCATGACAAAACATTTTAAATCTCTTTCAAATCATACCATGCTAGGTTTATATTACCATTCATCAACCACTTTTCTTTTTATAGAAAACCAGTTTGTGATTACAACTTTGTAAATCTCTAGGTACGTGTTTGCTGGCAGGCTATACAAGCATTACTCTTTTGTCATTTTTACCGGTATTAACTGGAAGGCTCGACACCTATTTGCGCAGCTTTCTGGTATTTCACCAAGGACACACATGCCAACTTATCATAGTACCCACACCCCTTACCCAGATTCACCAAGTATTCAACATTTTCTCAAAACGATGTAATTATTACAAATGTGTAAATGTATGACAATGCTCAATGCAATGAATGAGAAATAGTTTTCATTCTCCTAGTCCTCATGCAATTTCTACAACAATCATAGCTATCATCCACCGATAGCCCAAAATAAATATCTCTAAACAGATAAAATAATTTCCATAAAAATATACTTTCCAAATTTCTAGATGTGAGTGGTAATACATACCCAACTCCACCATCTTAATCAATAACAATTAAATTCTATGTTTCCAACATCAATATCATTATTCGTAAAAAGAATCAACATTTAGGGCAAAATCCCTTTTTCCAAGATCATTTCCAAATTTCAAAAACCAACCATTTTGTTATCTCCACACCTCATTCCCAACCCCCCAATCATTTCCATGAAACCATTTGAAAACCCCTCCTTTTAACTTACAACCAAAACCCAAGATTTATTCAAAAGTCCATTTCTTTCACAAGATGGTTTTATAAAACATATAGCTAAGTTAAAACCTATAA
Source organism: Camellia japonica (assembly GCA_030407325.1). Taxonomy (NCBI): domain Eukaryota; kingdom Viridiplantae; phylum Streptophyta; class Magnoliopsida; order Ericales; family Theaceae; genus Camellia; species Camellia japonica. The sequence goes on along the minus strand of JAPPVO010000031.1, from coordinate 172,827,381 downwards.
GGAGGTGCGAAGAATCCCTACCTCAAGCCTAGAAGGTGGAAGAGAAGAACTTGGAGAAACTCCACATCAATGAAATCACAAGCTACTCGGATCAAAAGAAAGCCATTGACAGCGATCTACAAGTATCTCAAAGGATCAAGGTGTGAAGACACCTCTAGGTGAGTAGATCTAAGGATGTAAATGGGAAAAAGTGAGTTTTGAGAGAAAGAGGGTGAGTTACGGGTAAGAGAGAGAAAAAGAGAAACAACTAATAAGAGAAAGAGACTTTGGGTCTATTTATAGTGACTAGGTATTAATAGAAAGTAGCTACAAGGTTAAATGAAAAGAACAAGTCAAAAATCCCCAAAAAGTAGGGCCAAAGCCGAACAAAATCTAAAAAAAGAGTCACAAGGGTCGACCCCTACAACAGTGGTGTCGACCCTCAAGAAGAAAAGTTGAGACACTTGTGTTTGGCAGTAGGCAAGGTGTCGACCCTTAGACTCAAGGTGTCGACACTAAATTTCAACAACAAAACCCCAGATTTTGCAATAAATAAGAGTCGACCCTTCCCAGACTGGTGTTGACCCTTGAGGCCAACAAGAAAAGGCAAGTGTCGACACCACCAAGGGTTGGTGTCAACCCTAAATTTCAATAGCGATCTAAGAATGCAACATCAAGTTGGTGTCGACACCTCCAAGGCTGGTGTTGACCCTAGGAGCAGAACAAGGCAAATAAAATAAGGCAGTGTCGACGCCAACAAGGATGGTGTCGACCACTGAAGCCAAAACCAAACATGAGGAGAAGGGAAAGATAATCATGAATACGGTTTCCTGAATTCAAAAGTAATAAATGGGTCGGGTCTAAATCAGGATCGATATAACCTTCCTCTTTTAAGGAATTTCCTTTCCGAAATTTTAAATCAACATTCAAACCAAGTTTAAACTAGTTACGAACATAATAGTGAATGAAATCACCACCATGACCCATCCACCGGTCAATCACTCCCATGACAAGGGTAACCGAATTCTAGAAAATGAATATACAATTCACATTTCCAAATATGCACACTGTTGATATTACATTAACATAATAAATGTTCAATACATGTTCAAATATTAACAAATAAGTCCAGATACTTCTCACGGACTTCCAATTCACGCTCCAAAGTGGCTTCTTCAACCCCATGATGTCCCCATAACAACTTTACTAAAGGAATTGTCTTGCCACGCAAGACTTGGTCTCGAGTATCCAAAACTCTAATCGGTCTCTCCTCATACGAGGCATCCGCATCTACTTCTAATTCAGTCCAATCCAACACATGTGATGGATCTGGTTCATACTTCTGAATACGGATTTGAAACACGTCATGAACCCTGAAAAGCTATGGCGATAAGGCCAAATGATAAGCTACCTCCCCAATCCGCTTTAGGATCTCAAAAGATTCAATAAATCTAAGAGACAACTTCCCACTCTTTCCAAGCCTTATCAAACCCCGTTTAGGCGATATTTTCAAAAAGACATGATCTCTTACCTCAAAGGATAACGGTTTCCTCCTACGGTCGGCATAGCTCTTCTGGCGGCTCTAAGCCGTAACTAACCTCTTACGAATAAGAGCAATCTTCACCGTCGTTTCCCAGACTAGCTTAGGACCCATCATAGGTTTATTACCCACCTCAGCCCAACATACGAGTGATCTACACGGTCGGCCATACAAGGCCTCAAACGGTGACATGCCAATACTCGACTGGAAGCTATTGTTGTAGACAAACTCCACCAAAGGTAAGTGCTTTTTCCACGACCCCTTAAAGGCAATGACACAACCTCAAAGCATATCCTCTAGCATCTGGATGGTACGCTCTGACTGTTCGTTGATCTAAGGATGATAGGCGGTGCTAAAAGTCAACTTAGTGCCTAAGGCATTTTGTAGGCTTTGCAATAACCGAGCCGTGAAACGTGGGTCTCTATCCGAAACAATAGTCACTGGAACCCCGTGAAGTAGAACTATATCCCTAATGTAAAGGTCGGCAAGATAATCTACTGAGTCACTTGTGCACATAGGTACAAAGTACGTCGACTTAGTTAATCGATCAACTACTACCCAAATGGTATCGCTACCCCGTTGAGTCCACAAAAGGCCCATAACAAAATTTATTTTGACATGCTCCCATTTCCACTTGGCTATAGGCAAGGGTTGCAACAAATCCGCTGATAGCTGATGTTCGGCCTTCACTTGCTAACAAGTAAGGCACTTTGATACAAACACGACTACGTCCTCCTTCATAACCCCCTACCAAAACTGGCGGCTAAGATCGCGGTACATCTTTGTGTCTCTTGGGTGCACCGCAAAGCGTGAATGGTGAAACTCTCAGAGCACTTCCTCTCAACAAGACTCTGGCACGAAAAAACAGTCAAGGTATCTAACACTTGAGTCAGAATAGACGTTCAAGCCCTTCTCTACCTTCCCACTGGAGATCTTCTCCCGGAGGGTTTCTACCTCAAGATTACCCTTTTGTGCTTCTATGACTCGGTTCACAAGAGTAAGTTGTACAACAACTGTAAACAAAGCAACTGACTCGACAGACTAGCCAAGATACAAGTTGAACTCGCCAATAACACCCAACATCTCCCATTCTCGGATGACAATACTAGCTATACTGCTAAAGGACTTCCTACTCAAGGCATCAGCCACCATATTGGGCTTTCCAGGGTGATAGTGCAACTCAAAATTGTAGTCCTCCATAAATTCCATCCACCTTCTTTGCCTCAAATTTAAATCCTTTTGCGAAAATAGATATTTCAAACTCCTGTGATCAGAGAATACCTCAAATTTCTCCCATACAAGTAATGTCTCTAAATCTTCAAGGCAAAGATCACAGTTGCTAACTTTAGGTCATGAGTAGGATAGTTTCTCTAGGTTTTCAACTGCCGTGAGCCATAAGCTACTACCTTCCCATCTTGCATCAAGACACAGCCCAAACCTTCCCGTGACGCATCATAATACAGTGAATATCCCAAACCCCTCTTCGGAATAATCAACACTGGAGCAGTGATAACTCTAACCTTAAGCTCTTGGAACAACTTTTCACAAGTTTCACTCCACAGAAACTTAATTCCATTCCTTGTCATTCAAATCAAAGGTAAGGCTAGTCTAGAAAAATCCTTCACAAACCGACAGTAATACCCGGCCAACCCTAAGAAACTATGAATCTCAAAGGCATTCTTAGGTTGCTCCCAATCTCGCACTACCTCTATCTTAGAAGAGTCTACAGTTACTCCTTCTCCAGACACCACATGGCCTAGAAACTTAACCTCTTTCAACTAGAATTCACATTTTTCAAACTTAGCATAGAGTTTGTGGGCTCTAAGCAATTCAAGTACGACTCGCAAGTGTTCCTCGTGTTCCTCTTCAGAGGGTGAGTAAATCAAAATGTCATCAACAAAGACAACCATGAAACGGTCTAGGAACTCGCGAAAGATTCTATTTATCAAGTCCATAAACATGGCTGGTGCGTTGGTTAACCCAAAAGGCATCACTAGGAACTCATAATGGCTATACCGTGTACGGAATGTCGTCTTCTAGATATCCTCATCCCTTACCCTCAACTGGTGATAACTCGATCTCAGATCTATCTTGGAAAAACAACAAGACCCCTTCAACTGGTCAAACAAATCATCTGTACGAGGCATTAGGTACTTGTTCTTAACAGTTACTCAGTTCAACTTCCAGTAATTAATGCAAAGTCGCAACGCATCATCTTTCTTTTTGGCAAAGAGAGCCAGTGCTCCCCAAGGCGAAGTACTAGGGTGGATAAAACCCATATCTAGCAATTCTTGGAGTTGAATCTTCAACTCACTCAACTCGGCAGGCGCAAATCCATAAGGTGCCATAAAAATTGGTGTCGTGCTAGGCACTAAATCAATTGAGAACTCAATCTCACGATGAGGTGGTAAACTAGGGAGATCCTCAGGAAAAAGGTTCGGGTATTCACAAACTACTCTTGACAAATTAACTTGGACTTCATCACACTCGCTACCCAAAAAGTTGGCAAAAAGACAACTAAGCTCACTCTGCCCGCGCGGATCATACACTAGCGATGAAATTCTATCGGCTCTATCCCCCATGAAATAAAAACAATCATTGCTCAAGGTACATACAGTAACCCTCTCACGGTAACAATCTATGACAGCTCAATACGACGACAACCAGTCTATACCCAAAAATAGCATCAAAACTAGACATTTCAATCAACACAAATGCAAAAGGAAGTTGGCGACTGGCAACCTCTATGTCACAATCCCGACACCCCTGCTCCAAGACAATCTCACCACCAATAGGTAACACTACACTGAGTAGAGATGCTAACCGAGCCAACTCTAATCCCAATGTCGATGCAAATGCAAACTAGATAAAAGAATGAGATGCACCCGTATCAATCAACACATTGGCAATAAAATTGCATAATAGGAAAGTACCTCTCACTACCGAAGGTGCTGGCACTAAGTTTGGTGTGGTAACAACATACACACACCCCGTAGGTCTCTACTCCACCTGCTCACCCCTCAGAGCATAAGTCTGATGCATTGACTGAGCCGAAGGGGCTTCCTGATTGGCCCTCAAGGCCTAAGCTGACTGTGCTGGCTGATGGCTCTGTGTCTGCTTCTGGCCAAATGCTCCAGATGTGCTGCTCAACTGAGGGCAAAACCTCTCACGTGCCCCGTCTGCCCACACTGATAACAAGTAGGCGGCTGCCCACTTCTCTGACTCTGGCTCTAAGAACGAGCCGACGATGGTGCAGACTATTGCCCTCCTCAATTCTTCGGGCAAACTATAGACTTGTGACCCAGCTGGCCATACTTGAAACAAGTAATCCCTCCCTATCCACCTCTCCCTGACCCAGAACTCGGTACAGGAAAAGTAGACCTAGACTGAGCTCCTTGGGACTGCTGTGGGGTGGAACCCCTCTGTAGACGTCCCTGAACGTCCCGGGAGGGAAATCCTGTTCTGTTCATTTGGGCTCACTACGGTTCAAGGACTCAATGTCACGGTCCTGTATCTAATCTTGCAGAGTGCAATGCAAGACCGATGAAATCATCAAAGAGTCCAAATCTGGCAAATCATTTTTGAAAATAGATTTTTTGAAAGAAGTGCCAAACATGGACTGCTTTGCCAGATACAGAGTCGCCACCTAAATATTTTATTTTGGGGAATTTAGGAAACCCTGACTCGTTTGCCTAAGGCCACGTGTCCGTCATCACCAAAGTTGCCTCGGCTCGGGAACTTGGGTATGATTGGGGAAGGTCACTTCGTGAGCACCCGCGCTCGCCCGATCAAAGATCGGCCTCTACTAACTATGATATCTAGTTTTGAAAACATTATGCGTTCTTGTTCCGGTTATTAGCCTAGATTTACTACGTGATGCGCGCAGCATACAAGTATAGACCAGGTCGCCTGAATTGGAACAAAACATTTCATGTTTGTTTTTTGAAAGATGGTTTGCTACTCGCAAGTAGGCTTAAAAATGCAGATTTTGCCACCCTCGGGTGGGCTTAAAACTCACAGTCGATGATTTGTTCCAATCCAAATAACCCAACCTTCACCCACAGGCATTCAGGCAGTTATATCACATAAGCATATAGCCTCATGATAAGCATGCTATCATGGCAATCACTCACACACATGCAAGGATGCTAAAGCATAAAACTTACCTAGTACTCCAAGCCAAAAAAGAAGTTATGTTAGAAATCCATGCATGACCCTAATTATACAGAAATGCCTAATGCAACACATGCAAAAATGCAACTATAGTAGGCTCGGCTATTCTAAATATGGCATATGAAATGCTACAGTTAACATGTATTCAACTCGGAATTGAAATACAAATGCAGTTAGTATGATGCGCCGAGCCCGGTGCATGCAAAACAGATGAATGAATGCAAACATGCTATCATACTGTATGCTAATTGAAACATACCCTAATCTAACCATCATAAGCTGGTAAATGAAAGGGAGAAAGACGTGGGGTTGGAAGGCATACATCACATACACACACACTTATTACAATTGTGCCCTCGCTCGGAGGGTCTGAATAAATAATACAGTCCGAATAAAATACAAAACCCTAATTAATTAACAAATTTAACTAGGAAAGCAGTAAACTAGCACGCAAATCTATGGACCGCCTCAGCTCTATTCCGAATGATGAATGATGCATGCTTGAGTTGCCTTGCGCGAAAATCCATTGCGATGCCCCGATTAGCCTCTGTTTACAATTACGCCTGGAATATTGCGCGAAGCTCCTGAAGGCTGTTGATTCTTGATTTGCTGCAATAGAGAGCAAGAAAGGGGCATGGCAAAGTATTTTCACATATGTATGCATGTCTCGATTCTCATGCCACCAATCACGTATCTCGATGCATGATGGCCGAGGGGTCGAATTGCACGACTCAATATGAAATGAATGCACATATAAACATAACAAGACCTAAACTCCATCATGGGTAATCCAGAGTGTCGGTGACTGGGGGATTGAGACACGTTCCGTCACTTTGGGTACGAAACGTCCCTCGTTTCCCGTGCTTGGGCTAACTCCTATCCCAAACACAATGTAATATGCATGACATGCATGAATGCAATTCTAACATGCAACCTAGCATACACAATGCTATGAAATGGCATACACAATGCTCGATGTAACGCGGCATACACAATACTCTAACATACAACCTAGCATGCGCAATGCTATGGACTAAGATGGCATACACAATGCTGTATGGGCTTACACCAATATGAGTGGACCTCAACCACACTCACATCAGTGCCCATAAGATGAAAATGAGACAACCGAAATGCGTACACACATGCACGCAAACCGAGGACCGAACCTAAGGCACAACATGCAATTCTAACAAGGCATGGCAAGGATGAAGCACGGCATTCAAACATGTAAATTTCAGCACTGAAACATGATGCTAAATGGTCCCGAATCATGCAAATATGTCATACAATGCATGCTATAGGCCCCAAAACTCAAAACTAGGCACATGTATTGAACCAAAACCATGCAAAGCAAGCATTATTTGACTATGAAGCACAAAGACAGAGCCAAGGCAGTCCCAAAACATGCACATTACTAGTTTAAAGCATGGCCAAAAAATGCTAACATGATGGGCTAAAATAACATGCAACATTGGCTAGCAAGCATGGTTTACATGGCATGTATATGAAGCACATGAGAACTCATCAAACCAGCCAAAAACAGTGAATAAAACATGTCAAAATATGCCCAAATAACCACTGAAATATAGCCAACGCATGCAAAAATGATGAGTTCCTTTGAAAGGCCATGCAAGGGGTTACTTAACGCATACAAGATAGACACTTAGCATGGCAAAACCAACTCTGGAAATGGATTATGACAGCCCTAAAACTCACCAAATAGGCCCTGGAATTGGTCTAAGAAACATGCAAATGGAAGGCCCTTTGAAAGGCCTTGAATAGGATTGCTCTATACATGCACATAGACATAAAATATGACCAAAGGGGCACCAGACAGAGTCAAGGCAGACCTTAGAACTCACAAAATAGAGCCTGGAATGTGACTTCACAATATACAAAATAGAGCCCCTTTGGAAGGCCAATCATGCTAGTAAAGAGAATGAGGGGTGAGAGGGTCACCCCTCTATGATTTCAAAGCTCAAAACCTCATCAAAGCCACTAAAAATCCACTAGATTTCAGTGGCTAAGAGACCAAAACAAGGCCAATGCAAATGCTCAAATGCATGACTCAAAGCATGTGGAAATGAAGCATGCAATGAAGGAGATGACTCCAAACAGAAAAGTGACCTCTATCAAACTTAAAGAGGAAATCAAAACAAGACTTTTCCCAGTTTATAACAAATCTCGAAAATGTTCACAAGTAAGGCTAAAATAGGATGCAAAAATAACCCTAAAAGAGAGATTGAGCAAACAAGGAAGTAGATGACCTCAAACAGCAAAGTGTCCTTAAACAAAGTTGAAGAGGGGCTCAAAATAAGACACTTCACAGTTTAGGTCAAAGCCCAGCAATGCTTGCAAATAGGGCTAAGAAATGAAACAAAAGAATGCAAGAAAAGGGGAAATGGAGACTTACCCTTGTAGCACAGCAATGCAGCAGCTTTTGGTCCAAGATTGTGAGCTCTCAACCTCTAAAAATCAGCTTCAAGGGGCTGGAATGGATGGTGGAGGTGGTAGGCTAGGAGTTGTAGTGTAAAATGGCCAAGAACAAAGGTGTTTGGAGGCTTGAAGTAGAGAGATGGAGGGTTGTATGTATATGTCTCAGCCCAAAGCTTCTAACCCTTGCAAAATGAGATGGAGGGTTGGTTATATAGAGGGAGAAGGCCATGGCTTCTTGGAGAAGCCTCAAAAGGGGGGTCAAAGCTTCTAAAAGAAGCTTGATCAATGAGGAAGCTAAACCAAAAGGGTCAAGCTTCCTCAAGAAGCTTGACCAAAGGGTCAAACTTCCTTTGGAAGCTTGACCAAAGGGTGCAAAACCACCTTTAAAAGGATCAAAACAAGGACAAAACCCTCGGACAGTGGGTCAAGTGCAAAACAGCTGGCACAGCTAGAACACACTCACAGAGGCAAGACTGGCCGACCAGCTCAAAAGGTTGAAGGTGGTCGGCCGACCACCTCCCCTGGTCGGCCGACCAAGGGTCAAAAGGTTCAAGGAGAATTGCTGGTCGGCCTACCCAGAAAGGTGGCCTCCCAGATGAGTAGAATACAGCTGTATGGAGAAAAACCAGAAAATGTGACCCAGGAGGGAGAAAAACCAGCTTTTTAGAGGGGTTTAAAAGGGTCAAGAAGAATTACTGGTCGGCCTACCCATATTGGTGGCCTTCCAGATGAGCACAACACAATGGTGGCATGAAAAACCAGAAATTGTGGCTCAAAAGTAAGAAAAACCAGCTTTCTATCAGAAAAACCGGCTTTAGGAGAGAGAAAAAGGAGAAAGCTGGTTTTTCAGGGGAAAAGGTGGCCTCCCACCATACCACCACCTTCATAACCATGAAAATAGGGCCCCTGCCAAAAATGGGACAAGACGGATGCAAAACGGAGGTTCGGGGGACGAAACGCGCGGCCTAGGGCCCTGAAAACTGACTATAAGGCACCGGAGGTGGCGTTCGACCACGAAGTTGGTCTCTCGGGCCACAGTGTCCCTCAAAAGAGGGGAAACAAGGTGTGTGCCAAAAACCAGAGCAAACGGAGGTAGTTAAGCGGTCTCGAACCGAGGCGCACGGCCGACGGCTCCGAAAACCAGAAACTGGCCTCCAAACGGGAAAAATGGCCTACGACCACGAAACGTAGCCTATGGCCACTGAGAGATGGTCTACGAGACCTCTCTCTCCCTTCGGGAAGAGAAAACAGAGAAAGCAGGACATGGTTCGCAAACCGAGGCAAAGTACAAAAGAGCCCCGAAGTCAAGAGGCAAGGCTCGCAGTCGAGACTCTGAAACCTCATAACGAGCACGATATGCAACATCACCAGGCGCTCAGTTGGTGACGCATGAGTCTTAAGGCCGGCCAAAAATGGGGTGTCTACACCCTCTGCTTCTTACTATCCTACGTCTCCCCCTGAACCGCCTGACTCGTCTTAGAGTCCCTCATACACTCCTCTTCTGCCTGAACCACGATCTCTAGATGAGCCACCACCTCCACAAGGCACCCATAGTCCCTAATCAATGACTTGGCTACTTTGAACAAGAGCCCGGTCCTCAACCTTTATGCTCAATACAACGGCATTCCTCAGTCGCCACGAGTTCCGGTGCAAACCTCGACAAGCTGGTAAAGGTAGCCTTAAACTCGGCCACCGGTGTGTTAAGCTACTTGAGCTTTAGAAATTGATCCCTCAACTTCTTCCTAGCAGTGGGAGGTAAAAACTTATCTTGGAAGACGTTGACGAAAGCCTCCCAAGTCACTTTAATGCGCCCCCGCACATACTTCCACCATTGGCCCGCATCTTCTTTCAACTGGAATAATGCCAAGGTCACCCTCAAACCATCATCCTCGATGCTAAGCATCTCGAACATCTTCACCATCTGCTCGAGCTATTTATCCGTTTTCAGTGGCTCCTTCGGATTCCACAAAAACGCATCTGGATTAGACCGAAAGAACTCCTTCTTCAAGAAAGACGGCCCTGCCTCAGCAACTTGGGCCTGGACTTGATTATCAGCTCTAAGAATGTCCATAGATTCCTGCAAAGCCCCGGCCATTTCACCAGCCAAAGCTCTCATTGACTCCTGGCCAACTAGTTCGGCCACATTGGCTTGACTGACCCCTTCTTCCTGCGCTGGAATTTCATCAGGTAACGGCACCTTATGCCGTCTAGGCCTACCACGCCTACCATCACCACATCCTCGTCCTGACATCCTAATGAAGGTAACACCTGAGACTAGCTCACTCGCGTCCTAATGCGATGGACAAAATTTAATTCATTCCACATAAGAACATAAACACATATGAAGTCTCTTTCTAGATAAGGATCATCCCGCGGCTTTACCAGAGTTCTAGTTAGGAGCAGCAGTGATCAAGTGCTCTTTTAATAAGACTTCTAGAAACCCCTAGACCCAATCAATATCTTAGAAATTAAATTCCATACCCATATAGTCACATAAGCATGTTGTCATATAAGCATACTATACACACAAATATCTCTATCAAGCGAGATAAACCTATTGTGGTAAAAACCACTTCTCATATACCCAAAGTATTCAAACCCGGTACACTTTGATACCAAGTTGCAATGCCCCGAATTAAATACAATAACCCATTCACAATATTGATTAAAAGACATCATAAGAAGAGGTAAGCACTTCCATTAATTTCAATTTCAATTTCTTATACAAAAGAGCAACACATGCAACTATACATTCGTAAGTCTAACCCTGAATCTATAGCATGTGTTATATGATGAGGAACAAAACGAAATATAAACAAATAAGAGAATGCCCTAAAGGCTTACAACTTTCCAAGTTAGTACTTGGTTACAACAAAAAGCCCAATGCATATAAAAGCCATTGGCTTGTACAAAACAAATACACAATTAAGCAAAATGGAGCTCTTGCTCCATGTCCTTCCAAGCTATTGCCTTAGCAGAGGCATATCATCTGCGCCTGAAATTTTTTTCTCACATAGGGTGAGCCAAGCCCAGTAGAAATAATCCAGCACAACATATAAATCTTAGCAAAGCTATAAGGGTAAAATGCACATGCAATGCTCATGACAAAACATTTTATATATCTTTTAAATCATGCCATGCCAGGTTTATATTACCATTCATGAAACACTTTCCTTTTTATAGAAAACTAGTTTGTGAATACAACTCTGTGAATCTCTAGATACGTGTCTGCTAGCAGGCTATACAAGCACTACTCTTTTATCATTTTTATCGGTATGAACCGGAAGACTCAACACCTATTCACACGTGTTTCTGGTCTTTCACCAAGGACACACATGCCAACTTATCATAGTAACCACACCCCCTACCCAAATTCACTAAGTATTCACCATTTTCTCAAAACAATGTAATTATTACAAATGTGTAAATGTATGACAATGCTCGATGCAATAGATGAGAAATAGTTTTCATTCTCCTAGTCCTCATTCAATTTCTACAATAATCATAGCTATCCTCTATCGATAGCCCAAAACAGATATCTCTAAACAGATAAAATAATTTTCATAAAAATATACTTTTCAAATTTCTAGATGTGAGTGGTAATATATACCCAACTCCACCATCTTAATCAATAACAATTAAATTCCATGTTTCCAGTATCAATATCATTATTTATAAAAAGAATCAACATTTAGGGCAAAATCCCTTTTTCCAAGATCACTTCCAAATTTCAAAAACCAACCATTTTGTTATCTCCACACCTCATTCCCAACCCTACAATCATTTCCATGAAACCATTTGAAAATCCCTCCTTTTAACTTAGAACCAAAACCCAAGATTTATTCAAAAGTCCATTTCTTTCACAAGATGGTTTTATAAAACATATAGCTAAGTTAAAACCCATAAAAAGGTGCGAAGAATTTCTACCTCAAGCTTAGAAGGTGGAAGAGAAGAACTTAGAGAAACTCCACGTCAATGATATCACAAGTTACTCTAATCAAAAGAAAGCTCTTGATACGATCTACAAGTTATCTCAAATGATCAAGGTGTGAAGACACCTCTAGGTGAGTAGATCTAAGGATGTAAGTAGGAAAAAGTGTGTTTTGAGAGAAAGGGTGAGAGTTATGGGTGAGAGAGAGAAAAAGAGAAACAACTAATCAGAGAAAGAGACTTTGGGTCTATTTATAATGACTAGGTATTAATAGAATAGTAGCTACAAGGTTAAATGAAAAGAACAAGTCAAAAATTCCTAGAAAGTAGGGCCTAAGCCGAACAAAATCTAGAAAAAGAGTCACTGGGGTCGACCCCTACAACAGTGGTGTTGACCCTCAAGAAGAAAAGCTGAGACACTTGTGTTTGGCAGCAGCCAAGGTGTCGACCCTTGGACTCAAGGTACCGACACAAAATTTCAACAACTAAACCCTAGACTCTGTAATAGACAAGGGTCAACCATTCTCAAACTAGTGTCGACCCTTGATGTGATACCCCTGTTCCGTAATATGTTAATTGGTCCTTAATATAAATGTGATTATGTGTTTTGATATGATTTTGTGCACCATTATGTGAAAATATGTGGTTTTGAATTTCTATATGTTCACCGTAGGAATATCTGTTTGATTTTTCCGCTTCGGAAATTAAATTGGAGGCCTTATCGGCCACAGAACCCGAAATTGATTATGCCATTGTGATTGGCATAATTTTTAGAGCCTACAGTGGAATTTAATTGAAAATTGATTCGGGTCAGATTAAATCGATTAATTGATGAATTTAGTGCTCAATTATTTAATAATATTAAATAATGGTTAGTGGGACTTTATGTGAGAGGCCATATACACTCAATTTGTACATTTGAACTCAAAACCAGATTTTGTGTCTTGGAATAGAGAGAGAGCCGACCTTGAGAGGGAAAGGAGGCATCTTGGTGTATTTTGGCTTGTAAATTGTGAATTGGGAAGGCTAGGTGCAAGACTTGGCCATAATTTTGAAGATTGAGCTCCTAGGTAAATGAATTCATGAATTTTAAGTTACCATCTTGTGAATTCAAATTTGATTAATGGTCAAGGGCATGAGTTAGATTGATTATGTTGAATTTGAAGTCTTAGAACACATGCATGTAAGAAATTGCCATGAATCTCCATGTTTGAGCATAAAGTAGGTAATCCATGTTGAGTTTTGATTATTGACCATGTATTTGATCACCTCCTCACCAATTGAGTTGAAGATGTTATGTATATTTCACATGCAAGTGTAAATCATGGGAATTTGAGTCTTGCATGTTTGAATCTAGTGTGTTGGTGATGGGTTTGAGTTAAATTGAGCCATGCATGTGATTTAATTGTGAAATTGAGCTTCATTATGTTATAATTTGGTGTTTATACCATGTTAGAGTGTGTATATGTGAAAATTGAGCCAAAATCATGCATTTGGAACCTTTGAACATCAAGATGAAGCTCAAGAACACAATTTGGGAAACCCAGAATTTTGATGTCCGCTCGAGCGGGGGAAGTTCCGCTCGAGCTGGAAATACGTGCTCCTAGTACTTTTTGCAGACTTGGTGTTCGCTCGAGCGGGTTATTTCACGCTCGAGCGGGGGAGCTTTGTAGACAGGCCTTCTGCTCGAGCGTTATATTTAACGCTCGAGCGTATTTTTCGTGCAACCAGTACTTTTGCAGGCCTTAAGGGTCCGCTCGAGCGGGGTATTTCACGCTCGAGCGGGGACCCTGTTTTCTGAAATTTTGAAAATGCATTCTGTGTTCTGTTTTTCCATTCCCTTTCACTTCTAAGCACTCTTAGGCATACATTGAGCATTGTAATTGAGTTAAGGAAATAAGAATGAAGCCTAAAAAGGGATATGTGAATTAAATAATGGATTGAATTATTTGTGACCCATATGTGTTATGTGATATGTAGGGTCAAGCTCCAGGGCAATTCAACCAACCGATCACTGTGAGTAATATCTGACATATGTTAGTGTCCAATGGCTACTTCTATGTAAGTTTTGTAAAGTTCATTAATTTGAATGGTGGACACAGTTTGATATGAAAGGCCTATGAGCCAGTTTGATATAAATGAATGGACCGAAGGTCGTTTTGACATAAATGAATGGACCGAAGGTCGTTTTGGCATAAATGAATGGACCGAAGGTCGTTTGGCATAAATGAATGGACCGAAGGTCGTTTTGACATAAACGAATGGACCGAAGGTCGTTTTGACATGAATAAATGGACCGAAGGTCGTTTCGACATAAATGAGTGGGCCGAAGGCCGTTTTGACACAAATGAATGGGCCAAAGGCCGTTTTGACATGAATGAATGGGCCAGAGGCCGTTCTGTCATGAACGAAAGTCTGAATGGGCCAAAGGCCAGTTTGTCATTTAGATGAGCCAAAGGCCAGTCTGTCACTTGAGTGGGCCAAAGGCCAGTTTGACACGAATGATAGTTTGACATAAATAATAGTTTGACACGAATGATAGTTTGATATAAGTAATAGTTTGACACGAATAACAGTTCGATCTGAATAATAGAATGAATGGGCCAGAGGCCGTTTTGACATGAATGAATGGGCCAGAGGCCGTTTTGACATGAACGAAAGTCTGAATGGGCCAAGGGCCAGTTTGTTATGGAAAGATAAATGGGCCAAAGACCAGTATGTTTGGAACTACAGTCACTTGACTTAAATTGTATATATATGTTAAATAGAAATATGAATTAGGCCCAAGGCCATTCGGAATATGCTGTTCTACATATTGTTGTATCTTCTTATTTGATATTATTCACTAGGCTATCGCTCACGCTCATTCATGTGTTTGTAGGTGAGCCAAGAGAGGTCCAAACCCAGCCTCAGTGAAGTTTGTGTGGAACAACCAAGGTTTTGAAGAGTCAGCCCTCGCGTCTCACAAACGAGACACGTCTTCGCCCTTTTGCTATCTTGTGTCACTTTGTCATGTTGGCGAGGACTTTGGTTTACGTATGTATATAGTTTTGCTTGGCTGACTTAGATTCGAATGATCCTGTATGTACAGAGGTTGTGTTAGTACATATTTTGATGTGAGTTATTAATATGTATCTGTATGATTGTTATGATGTGCCATGTAAGCACAGCTCTATGGACAAAGTTTTAAATTGCTTCTGTTTGGCCTCCATTAACTCTATTAAAATACGTTTGGTTTGGTTTGAAGCCGTAGGTAATCTCATGATTACTGGCCGGTTACGTCCTTAACCCATAGGGGCGGGTTCGGGTTGTGACAGAGTGATATCAGAGCACGAGTTAATAACTCACACACTTGTCCAAAAGAGCAATAAGCGTCTAGAAAAGATGTAGGATGCATTCATGTGATAAATGTGAACTTAGAAGCATCAAGAATATGCTTAATTGTTTCGCTATAAACAGTTATGTGTTATAAATTCGTGAATTGTTTACATTGTAAACCATTGGAATATGTATGCTCTCTAATATATGCATACTTGTGAATCTCTTGTATAAAGTATAATGCAAGTTTAATCAAATGGTGAACTTTAATTATTTTCTGATGATATGAAATGACAAGTTCCCTGAAATGCTATGTTTTGCATGAGTGAATGACTGTCTAAATTTTCTTCGAATGTAATTGTGGTATCCTTAGCAGAAGCCCTCGCCCAGGGGACATAATATTGTGGCTGATGGTCATGTGGCCCTCGCCCGGGGGAAACAATACCGTGGCTTATGAATGAGATATGTTACCCGTTATGCTTGACCAACATGATATGTTACGCTAAAGGAAATACCACACATGATTTGAATATGAGATATGAATTGTTACACTACTGTGTACAATAAAATTTGTTTTGTTATAGTGCACATGCATGAACATATGAACCATGAAAAGTTGCTTATGTGCATTCGATTCTGCCAATGGATGCCTATGTGAAATATGAACATGATTTGAGTATATAATTACTTAGTAAATGTTCAGCATGCGATATCTGATAAGTGTGCAATCATCTATTACCTATGTGATTAATTGTGTTGGGACGGTGCATAAAATGAGAATATAACATTGTGTCTATGTGCGAATGTACCCATGTGTATCTGTGTTTATTTTTGTATTTGGCACCCCAGTATTTGGCAAGGCTTAATAAGAGATTGTGTAGAGTATGGATGAAGTAAGAGCATACGGATTAGAAGGCTCTTCCATAGCCTGACTTGATAGTCTAGAAAGAGTAGTACAAGAAATGGCAGAGATCTTAAGACAACAGCGTCAGTTGCCGCTACGGCAAGAACCTTTGCCACCAGCAATGTAAGAAACACCGAAGAGTTTGTTATCAGATTTTCTGGGGCTCATTATAGATGTGGTAGAATGGACCATATGGTAAGGGACTGTCCCCGAACTGAACAAATGTGAACAAATCTTCTGCCTCAGTTGAATTCGTACCAATGGTAGGAATTGCTAATCAAGATAGAGTAATTGCACTCGTCCCATAAAGCCCTCAGAATACTGCAATCGTTATCCCAGGTATGTATATTGTTTATAAACGAATGCCTATGTGTTGATTGGTTCTGAATTAGTACATGTGTACATTTTTGCTTGGGATATTATTTGATTCGGATCAGCATATTCCTTCATATCTGCTGCATGTGTATCTAGATTGGTTAGACCCATCAGATCGAGACCGTATTCATTGAATGTATATGCTTCATTTGGGAAAACTGTGGAATATGTATTGGGATATTGATTAACTCTGCACATGCACCTATACATCTAAACTTATGCTCAGGGTGATTTGTTATATTACTGTCTTCAACGACTAAACTACTGGAATTGTGACCTTGTGATTGTATAACTGAGTTGAGCACCCCAAACAATAAACTCTGAAAATTACGGACCATGTATGTGGACTGGTAGAAAATTGGCTGAACTACGTGACTAAACTGAGCTTGACTCGTAAGCCTATGTTTTGTGACTGATTTAGAACTTTTGTATAACAGACCCTACCTTATGTGCAACCGAGGAACTTTGTTTAATGTGTTATTGTGCACCATGTACTTGCGTGTAAGACTTATTTGGGAACTGCTATACTGATTATGATACGTACTTCCCGACATGAACAACTGCATGCATATGCAACTATACCTAAATTCATGTGGACAATGCCATATTGTACATGACTTGGAATACTTTGATATGAACAGTTGAGATGAATGATTTTGATATGACTTTGAGAACTGATAAACTTAGGACAGTTGTGAAACTATCAGCCATGTGCCTAAACAAACGAAGTGAGCCTTACGGAACCGAATGTACCCTATTTGAGAAAACTTTTATCTGATTCGATCCGATAGAACCTTTGTCTGATTTGGCCTGATAGAACCCTCATTTGATATAACTTGATGGGACCTCTGTTTGATTTACTTTGACAAGACCTTTGCTTGGATTGATTTGATAAGACCCTCTATCTAATTTGATTTTGTTAAGCGGGATTAAGAATTGCTTATAAATAAATAGCCAGATTATTCTTGGCAGAAAAACTGATAGACCCAAAACTTGAATCCGTTTGGAATACCTAACTTATTTGAAAGACCTCTTGTGGGCTATCAACAGATTGATCTAACCATGGACACCATTGAGAACCAACCTTCAACTATTGAGGACATATGTGTTATAAATGAACTGAATTGTGCAAATCCAGTGATTGGGTGTCTTAAGGAACAATGCTGGTGTGTTGTCATATTCTTGCTTGTTTGACGCTATGGAAACCGATGTCAACAGATTGATTTGATTGAAAACAATACTGAATATTGTCCTCGACTAATCAGAATATGTTTCATGTGTTTGTTTCGGTGTTATCGGATTTTGGGAAATCAGGTTAAAGTAAATGGTATTGTGTTTGTTTTGATGACATTCTTGAGACGTCCTTTCGTGCTAGGGGACGTTAAGCCTATGTAGCACCTTTGTTGAGAAATCTCTTTTGCCACCGACGGTTTTGTACGGGTGGGTTTGTCTAATCGATCTCGAGTTGGCCACCGACAGTCGTGAACGGGTGTGCTTTGATTCCGAGACGATTATTCCTTTGTTTTGTTCGGAATGTCATCCTTTGGTATTATGTAGATGTTTTAACATCCAAGAAGCTTTGAGAAACCCTGATTATCCGAAGATGTGTAAATTGTGTTTGACATGTAATTGATTGTTTTGATATTAGCCTTGACGTCATGGGGATTAATGCATGAATTGTCTTATGCTTTGGACAACTATCAGATGATGTGGAGAGACTCGATGGAACCGGGAATTGAATATTAAACCGAATTGTAAACTGTAGGATGATTGAGGGAACATGTATTATGTTAGAAATGGACTGCTTCAGTGTTATTGTACTTTACAATTGGTACTATGGGGATACATGAGTTACGTATGTCGTGTGGTGGATTGTTTCGTTGTTATCCTTGTTGACTCGGGGATTTGTGCCCGGATTCACTTTAAATTCCTGAAGACTTTTGATTAACCTTGAATAACTGTGATGAGAAACTGAATTAAATACCAAATCGGATTATGAATTGCGGAATTGTTGGAGAATGAATTGAACTTTTGTGACAAGGGAATAGACCGAACTCCTATGGTAAAGTTAGTTGGCTTTTGAAATAAATATGTTAGCGACCTATTGTGAAGAAGGAAATTGTTGAAATTGTGTCTAAATGTTTTCGGTGCCAACAAGTCAGAGTTGAATAACAGTTATTGGCGGAACCACTGCAACCTCTGTCTATTTCGGAATGGAAATGGGAATATGTAACTACGAATTTCATTGTGAGACTACCTCGGACACCCAAGGTATAAGTCCGTGTATGGGATTACTAAATTGCTCGTTTCCTCCCTGTGAAATTTTTGTATAATGCTTGTAGATTAGCCGCTGTTACATCAATAAGGTTGCTTGTTTGCATGGGGTCCCAATATCTATTGTTTAGACAGGAACCCTAAAATGTGTTTGAATTCTGACAAGCCTTCAAGAGGCAATAGGAACTGAATTGTGATTCAGCGCTACTTTCCATCCGCAAGTTGATGTATAATTATAAAGAACTTTTGGGAGAAATGCTTCAAATATGTGCAGTAGATTTTTCGGGGAGTTTGAGAGATTTATCCATTGTTGGCAGACTTTGCTTACAACCACAGCCTAGACTCTAGATTTGGTGTGACACCATACAAGTCTTGTATGGGGGAAAAGTTGAGTCTTTGACTGATTGAGAACAGAGTGTTGCTTGATTTTGAGACTAAGCAGGTAACTATCAAAAGGATTGGAACCATTGAATGAAAAGTGTTCTGAATTGTTTCGACTAAAGGTAAATTAAGTTTGGAGGACCAAACTTCCTAAAGGGGGGAAGACTGTGATACCCCTGTTCCGTAATATGTTAATTGGTCCTTAATATGAATGTGATTATGTGTTTTGACATGATTTTGTGCACCATTATGTGAAAATATGTGGTTTTGAATTTCTATCTGTTCACCGTAGGAATATCTGTTTGATTTTTCCGCTTCGGAAATTAAATTGGAGGCCTTATCGGCCACAGAACCCGAAATTGATTACGCCATTGTGATTGGCATAATTTTTAGAGCCTACGGTGGAATTTAATTGAAAATTGATTCAGGTCAGATTAAATCGATTAATTGATGAATTTAGTGCCCAATTATTCAATAATATTAAATAATGGTTAGTGGGACTTTATGTGAGAGGCCATATACACTCAATTTGTACATTTGAGCTCAAAACCAGATTTTGTGTCTTGGAATAGAGAGAGAGCCGACCTTGAGATGGAAAGGAGGCATCTTGGTGTATTTTGGCTTGTAAATTGTGAATTGGGAAGGCTAGGTGCAAGACTTGGCCATAATTGTGAAGACTGAGCTCCTAGGTAAATGAATTCATGAATTTTAAGTTACCATCTTGTGAATTCAAATTTGATTAATGGTCAAGGGCATGAGTTAGATTGATTATGTTGAATTTGAAGTCTTAGAACACATGCATGTAAGAAATTGCCATGAATCTCCATGTTTGAGCTTAAAGTATGTAATCCATGTTGAGTTTTGATTATTGACCATGTATTTGATCACCTCCTCACCAATTGAGTTGAAGATGTTATGTATATTTCACATGCAAGTGTAAATCATGGGAGTTTGAGTCTTGCATGTTTGAATCTAGTGTGTTGGTGATGGGTTTGAGTTAAATTGAGCCATGCATGTGATTTAATTATGAAATTGAGCTTCATTATGTTATAATTTGGTGTTTATACCATGTTAGAGTGTGTATATGTGAAAATTGAGCCAAAATCATGCATTTGGAACCTTTGAACATCAAGATGAAGCTCAAGAACACAATCTGGGAAACCCAAAATTTTGATGTCCGCTCGAGCGGGGGAAGTTCTGCTCGAGCGGGAAATACGTGCTCCTAGTACTTTTTGCAGACTTGGTGTCCGCTCGAGCGGGAAAGGCCTATGAGCCAGTTTGATATAAATGAATGGACCGAAGGTCGTTTGGCATAAATGAATGGACCGAAGGTCATTTTGACATAAACGAATGGACCGAAGGTCGTTTTGACATGAATAAATGGACCGAAGGTCGTTTCGACATGAATGAGTGGGCCGAAGGCCGTTTTGACACAAATGAATGGGCCAAAGGCCGTTTTGACATGAATGAATGGGCCAGAGGCCGTTCTGTCATGAATGAAAGTCTGAATGGGCCAAAGGCCAGTTTGTCATTTAGATGGGCCAAAGGCCAGTCTGTCACTTGAGTGGGCCAAAGGCCAGTTTGACACGAATGATAGTTTGACATAAATAATAGTTTGACACGAATGATAGTTTGATATAAGTAATAGTTTGACACGAATAACAGTTCGATCTGAATAATAGAATGAATGGGCCAGAGGCCGTTTTGACATGAATGAATGGGCCAGAGGCCGTTTTGACATGAACGAAAGTCTGAATGGGCCAAGGGCCAGTTTGTTATGGAAAGATAAATGGGCCAAAGACCAGTATGTTTGGAACTACAGTCACTTGACTTAAATTGTATATATATGTTAAATAGAAATATGAATTGGGCCCAAGGCCGTTCGGAATATGATGTTCTACATATTGTTGTATCTTCTTATTTGATATTATTCACTAGGCTATCGCTCACGCTCATTCATGTGTTTGTAGGTGAGCCAAGAGAGGTCCAAACCCAGCCTCAGTGAAGTTTGTATGGAACAACCAAGGTTTTGAAGAGTCAGCCCTCGCGTCTCACGAACGAGACACGTCTTCGCCCTTTTGCTATCTTGTGTCACTTTGTCATGTTGGCGAGGACTTTGGTTTACGTATGTATATAGTTTTGCTTGGCTGACTTAGATTCGAATGATCCTGTATGTACAGAGGTTGTGTTAGTACATATTTTGATGTGAGTTATTAATATGTATCTGTATGATTGTTATGATGTGCCATGTAAGCACAGCTCTATGGACAAAGTTTTAAATTGCTTCCGTTTGGCCCCCATTAACTCTGTTAAAATACGTTTGGTTTGGTTTGAGGCCGTAGGTAATCTCATGATTACTGGCCGGTTACGTCCTTAACCCATAGGGGCGGGTTCGGGTCGTGACACTTGAGGCCAACAAGAACAGGCAATTGTCGACACCACCAAGGGCTGGTGTCCACCCTAAATTTTAGTAGCGATCTGGGAATGCAACAGCAAGTTGGTGTCGACACCTCCAAGGCTGGTGTCGACCCTTAGAGCAGAACAAAGTAAAGAAAAAAAGGCAATGTTGACACCAGTAAGGATGGTGTCAACCCCTGAAGCCAAAACCAAACATGAGGAGAAGGGAACGATCATCACGAATATGGTTTCCCAGATTCAAAAGTAATAAATGGGTCGGGTCTAAATCAAGATCGCTATACACCCAGCTAGCCTAAGTTTCATCTTATCAATGATAGGTTTCCAAGACTTCTTTATGCTTGGAGAAGCACCCAAAGGCAGACCAAGGAACGTAAGAACATAAAGAGGCCAAAAATCAACAATTAACCATGCTATGTATCTTTGATTTGATGTTGTGGCTAACAAGTTTAAAGATCATTTGTCTATCTCAAATGAATAACAGTACCAATGTCATCAACAAGATTCATAACATGATGTACTATTCGAGCATTTTGGAATTTGGTTTTATTACCCTGTTTCGTTTGAAATTTTTTTAAATAGTTTTGTTAGTTTTCAATCTGTATTTTCTCAATTTTAGTGAAAATTTTCAATATTTTAATTATTATTTTTTAAATTTTTTAGATCTACTTAATCTAGATACATTTAAAAAGTATAAGATTTGTGAATGTTTTTTCTTAAAAAAAATTTACTAAATACAAAAAAAAGAAAGGACATTTTCATTTTTTTAAAAATATTTTTTACTGTTTAGATCCATTTAATTTAGATACACTTAAAAAGTATAAGATTTGTGAAAAGATCTTTAAAAAATTTACTAAATACCATAAAAAAATAACACTCTTCTTTTTGTGTTTTTCGGATTTTTTTTTTTAATTTCACAAATTTTGTACTTTTCAAGTATATATAAATTAAGTAGATCTTGAAAGAATGATTAAAGTATTGAAAAAGTTCACTAAAAGTAATAAAATATTAAAAATTTAAAAAACTGTTTTTAAAAACTCAAAATCATTCAATGATTTTTTTTCCCCCCCTTTCTTTCTCTCTTTTGCTAAAAAAAAATTAAAAAAATAAAAATAAAAATTCACTGAAAAATACTAACCTTCAAATAAGACCTAAGCATGACTCATATCCTAGTTCAAGTCTTACCATTGTATCTCTTTGGGATTGGTTTTCCTCCAGTCCGTGATTAGATTCGAGGGTATTGTTGGACTCCTGAAAGCCCACCACAGGTCTCGTTTTGATAATCCGAATCGTTCAGCGTGTAGAACTCATCCAGTACTATATGTCTATAAAAAATCACATTGATCAGATATCGATAGTTATCTCATCGGATTAGATTTCTATCAACCGTTTATTTTTTCACCGCCCATTTTTTTTTATACAAAATTGATTTGATCACTTAACTATCAATATGTGATCAACATGATTTTTTATAATTATATAGTACTCGACGAGTTCTACACATTAAACAGTTCAGATTATCAAAACAGGATCGGTGGTGGGCCTCCACGGGCCTAACAACACCTCTAATCCGATCACGGACTGGAGGGAAGCCAAAACCTAACTGCTTTCCCATTCTAAATGTTAACAGGCATTGGATCACTTCAATCAATTTGTCATGCTTAAGTAGTGTTCGATTTATTGAAATGAATCAGAATGAAATGATCATTTCATCAAAATATTCATTCATATATTTTTAGTTAGATTAAAAATACAATGACAAATGCATTATAATTGGAATTATTTTTCACTATGTTAAGGGAATAATCATTTCATAAGAATGCTAAAGGAATCACCATTCCATTCTATTTCATCTCATTTCAATTAGGGGTGTAATTTTGGCCCGGCTCGGCTCATGTCTGGCCGGGTCGGGCCGTCCCACGGGCCAGAAAACTAAGCCTAGACCTAGGGCTATTCGAGCTTTGGGCGGGCCAGTAGGCCGGGCCTCGGGCCAGGCAGCTGGGCCTGGGCCTGGGCTCGGGCTTTGGGCGGGGCTTGGATGGGCCTAAATAAATTTTTTTTATTTTTTTATTTTTTCCACCAAAATTTTATTATTTTCCATTAAAAATAACACTAGGCCTCAGGTGGGCCGGGCTTTTAAGTGGGCCTTGAGCCAGCCGATGGGCCAGGCCAAGGGCCGGGCCGGGCTTCAAAACAATGGCCCAAACCCAGGCCCAAGGCCTCGGGCTGGGCTTGGGCCCAAGCCTAAATGGGCCGGGCCTACCCCAGGCTGCGGGCAGGCTTCGGGCCGCCCACAGGTCACAGACCATTTTTACACACCTAATTCTAATGAATCAAATAGAGCATTTAATACCAAATTTTTATTACATCTACTAATAACTTTTGAGATCTTGAGCAAAATTTTAAAGTGCTTTTTTTTAAAAAAATAAAAATATTTAAAATGGATTTTTTTTTTTTTATTTTTTTTTATTTTATAGATAGAATAGAAATTGTGGCATTTTTTCATAAATCCTATTTAGCTTGTTTGTTTTCACTTTTCAAAAAATTGAAATTTTTTACTTTCTGTGTTTATTTACTTTTACTGGATTTTTTTTAATATTTTAAGCAATTCTTTAATTTTTAGATACACCTAATATTAATATACTTAAAAAGTACAATACCTGTGAAAAATATCTTTAAAAAAATCACTAAATACCAAAAATACAAAAAAAAAATTTTGAAACTTCAGTATATTTTTGTATTCTTGTATATTTATTGATTTTTTAAAATATTTTTCTTACAAATATTTTACTTTTTAAATACATCTAAGTAAGGTGTATCTAAAAAAAAATTGCTTAAAATTTTAAGGCTAAATTACACTGACACCCCCTAAGGTTTTTGTTTAATAGAGATCCCCCCTCATATTTAAAAAAATTACATTCTCCTCCCCAAGATTTGTAATCTTATTACAAATTACCCCACGAATTGCTGATGTCATACCCTAAAATTTTTTAAATGATCATGTTGCCGTTTTTTCTACCATTTCTTCTTCCTATCATCATAACTACATTTTTTTATTAAGTGATGATATACAAACATAAATTTTATACATAATTTTCAAACATAATGATATAGCTTAATGATGACCTTTCACTTTAAAACAAAACACCCATAAACACGATTTATTTTTACAACACTATCACTATCACAACATTTTTATGATTTTTTTGTATAAATTTTTATATATGAATATAATTTTTCATTTTTATTTCCACCATTATATTTAGATTTGATTTGTACAAAGAAACTTTAAAAAGTCCATTAAATACAAGAAAATAAGATAATGTATTGAATTTTTGTATTTTTTTTCTTTTTCTTTTTTTTTTTTTTTTTTTGTATTTGGTGAATTTAAAAAAAAAATCACAAAGTATTATACTTCTTATGTATATTTAGATTAGGTGTATCTAAAAAATAAAAATAAAAAATTACTTAAAATATTACAAAAAATCATTAAAAAAAAAACTCAAATTTTTGTGTGAGTTAAATCAAAGAAGATGATTGTTATTTCTCTTAAAATGACATGAACAAAATATCTGTATTATTTTATGTGTAAAGATTAAAGGGTAAATATGTAATTTTAATCTAACAGGGGATAAGTTTAATTTTTCAAATGTGATGGAAGATCTATATTAAACAGAAACCTCAGCGAGTGTAATTCAAAAAATAAAAATTTCAAATTTCAAAAAATTAAAACCAAAAACAGTAATTAATGTTATTACTTATTTTCCAATTAGTTGCAATCTTCTTTCTTATATTTCAATTAATCTTATAGGTTGCTTATGACAAGAGGTTTGCGTGAGGGCCCCGTTTGTTTTTGGGGATAAAGGGAAGGATTGGGTTAAGATGGAGGTGAGACTCATTAATATTGTGTTTATTTACAAATTTGGGAAGGGGATTCATAAGACCTCCGGATTATAATGGACCTTTGGTTGCTGGGATTGATAATCTGGCCAAAGGCTTGGTATTATTAGGGAGAGATTTACTATTTTACCCATGTTGTTGCCCTAGCTCATCACTTTTGTGGAAGCAGCCGCAGCAGTAACAGAGACAAGAAGAGAAGCTCAGGCTGAGTATCTGTTACATCGGTAATTTTTTTTTAAGAAAGCTATCAATTTATTTGGGATTTTTTTATATATATTTGTGAATGGGTTTTGATCGGTGAGTTTCTTTACCCCAATTTTTTCCTTGTTTTTCTCTAGTTTCTGATTTGTAAATGGTTTTTTTTTTTTTTCATTTTTTTGGGTTTATGATTTGTGATGATTACTAATAAAAAATGAATTGGTTGATCTTCTTCTTGTTCTTCATCATTATTTTCTTCTTTTTATTATTATTATTCTTGTACAGGTGGGATATGTTGTGAACCAAAAAGAAATTGTTCAGATTTGTTCTTCATCATTATTTTCTTCTTATTATTATTCTTCTTCTTCTATGAGTGGGATATGTTGTGAACCAAAAAGAAATTGTTCAGATTTTTTTTTTTTTTTGGCTGATATCAACCAATTCATTTGTTATTAGTAAAAAAAAAAATCACCGACTCTTCTGTGTGGATCTCTCTCTGATATAATATAATAAATTAACCATGCAATGCATGACCACCTATTCTTTAACTCTGCTTAGAAATTTTTGAAGCCCAAATTTAATAATAATGTAAAAGGTATTTATGAAATTTTATATGATTAATCCCACCTTCATCTCTCAAAATCAACATGAACTATTGTTAATCCACTGGTTATCAAACAAATATAATTTTTCTTAATCCCCTTACTAGCGATCCTCTCACTAACTCGTCAATAACAATCCCCTCACTAACAATCTCACCCAATCTACCTCTAAAAAACAAATGGGCCCGAAGAGGCATCTCTTGCTGGGGATGTGGCCCCCTCCTTGGCTAGTTAGTCACTTGCTAGGGATACTATCCCTTTTCTGAATGATGGTTATCATAATTCAATAAATATAATTTTCTCTTTTTTTTGGTATATACTTTGAATTGGATAGTTACCTAAATATTCACCCAATTAAAAATGATTTTTGGTATATGTTCACATTGTTAAATATGAATTATGAATACTCACAATGAAAATTTTAACTGATTTCAATAGTAGCTTGGCTTCTAATAATCATGACTTGAATGTTCGCATTATGAATTCGAAAATATATGGTATGTGAACATTGACTACGATAGATATTATTTGAATTGGATAGTTACGTTAATGTTTGCAATATTTGTAACGTCCTCAAAAATAAAACCATAATATATAATATTAACATGCGTCATTATAAGAAAACAAAGAGTATTATTCCGTTCATCAGAGTAAACTTATTAAAAGACATTACATGTAATAAAGAAAGTAAATGCCCAACAGGCTTACATCTTTCCAAGCCAGTACTTGGATACAAAAATATGAGTACTAACTCATTTACAAGTTAAGCCCTTGGCTTGAGTCCTTACATGTAATATCAAATAAAGCAAATAACAACTAATCTAAAATGAGTCTTCAACTCTAAGTCCTTCCAAGCTAATTCCTTGGAGGTAGCACATCACCTGAACCTGAAAATGATGTTCCCGTATAGGGTGAGCCACAGCCCAGTAGAGATATACTAAACCAGATATAAGCATTGAATAAAGCAATAGCATTCAATAGATGGTTAACACAAATTACAAATTTCATCATCGTACTGTTTCATAACTATAATGCCCATGGCACGTTTTTCTTCTCATTATTTGTTCAACTTTTCATTTATACCAATATGGCTCAGAACCTGGCCAAAGAACCTGGCCAACTATAACAGTGAGACTACATCCCACATTAACATTACTTCCAACATCAACAAATTTAATGAGACTAAGTCTCATACCAAAACACTTCCATACTTCCAATTTGATACACATGTTAGTGATGTATCGATAACGTGTAAAAACACTTTCATAAATCAATAAGCACACATATTAGTGATGCTAATGGAGTCCATCCCCTATCTCCTCCCAATTAACATCCGGTTTAGGAGTCCATCCCCTATCTCCTCCCAAATCGTGGAGTACATCCCCTATCTCCTCCCAAACAAATTGCATATACAAAGTATTAAACGCTTGCCATACATAATACTCAATCAATACATGTATTTTCTGTATTAATTCAACAGTCACAATCAATGACTTAACCAATGTGATTAGTTTCAGTTTTTCCTAATCCACATGCAATTTCTACAACAATCACGGCTATCCTCCACCGATAGCCCAAAACAGTTATTTCTAACATGAAATAAATGTATCAACAATTATAATCTCAACAATTCAACAGGCGAGTGGTTAAATTATCCAACTACGCCATTTAAAATTATAATTCCCCAATTCCATGAATTCAACTAAATTCCCCAATTTTCCCTAAATTAATTATACAAATTAATTTAATACCACAACTAGGGTTTTCCCAAAATTACCAAAATACCTCCAACACATCGAAATACTAGAACTCAGAACAAAACCTATAATATGGAGTAGGAAATCCCTACCTCGAAGAAAATAACCCTTGGAGAAGATGGAGATGATGACCCAAAATCCAAAGTGCTCCAAATCCTCTCTTTTTCAGATTAAAAGAAAGCCCTCGCGAAGCTCTACCTTTCTTCCAAAGGAACTAGGGTAGAAGACTACTGGGAATAGATCAAATCTTAGAGAGAAGGTAAGAGTAGAGAGAGAAACTCTCAAGGGGCAGTTTTTTAAAAGTGAAGAGAGAAAAAGTAGGTCAAAAAGTGATCCAAAAAGTGAAATCTCGGACTGATGTAGTCGACTCCCCGCCCGCTCGAGCGTGGAAACCCCTGCTCGAGCGTCACTCACAGACTCCCGCTCGAGCGTCCAAACTCCCGCTCGAGCGTCGAATACGCACTCCCAGTACTTTTGCAGTACCAGGTCCCCGCTCGAACGTCTAACTCCCCGCTCGAGCGGCACTCACACACTTCCGCTCGAGCGTCCAATCCCACGCTCGAGCGTCCCACACTGCACAGGAAATACTGGATGGGTGATAATCCCGCTCGAGCGCCAAAACCCCCGCTCGAGCGGACAAGCAACAAAAGGATCCCCGCTCGAGCGTCAAACTCCCCGCTCGAGCGGACAGGTCAAAATCTGGGCAACTAGTTTTGGCATCTAAACTCAACCGACCTGTAACAGACCCGCCCAACACATCCTATAACTCAAATACAAAAAGATTAAAGGACAACAATAACCAATATATAATGACAGGATCCACGGAACCTAAGTCCGGATACAGTAATCTAAAGGGAAAAGGCCGGGGTCGCTATAACCTCCCCCGCTTCAAAGAATTTCGTCCCCGAAATTAAGCATAAGTTTTCGAAAACAGGTTTTTCTCAAATTCCAACAATATGACAATTCAATAATAAACAACTTGACCCAATACCGGCCATTTCATCTCTTATCAAGAGGCATCTCAAATACATTTCAACCTGCATTATTAATATGCAATTTTCCTTCCAAGTTGTAACAATTTCCATATACATGATTTCCATTTTCATATCATATTCAATTTCATGATATATATAACACATTCAACATATAAATGTTACATTCCACTTCCATTATAAGGCAAGTTTCAAAACACTATCATTAAACCAAAACATTCTCAATGTTTTCCAACTTAAGACATATATAAAGCTCTTAAGTTCAACAATATTACAAAATCTAAATGCAAGATTACAAATCAATAAACATGTCCGGATATTTCTCGCGGACTTCCAACTCACGTTCCCAAGTGGCTTCCTCCACCCCGTGATGTTTCCACAGAACCTTTACCAAAGGGATGGTCTTGCCTCGCAAAACTTGATCCCGTCTATCCAAAACCCGAACCGGTCTCTCCTCGTACGAGACATCCTCGTCAACTTCTAAATCGGTCCAATCCAACACATGCGATGGATCCGGCTCATACTTCCGAAGCATACTCACATGAAACACGTCATGAACTCCGGATAACTGCGGCGGCAAAGCTAAACGATAAGCAGCCTCGCCAATCCTCTCGAGGATCTCAAAAGGCCCAAACCGAGGGGACAACTTCCCACTCTTCCCAAACCTCATCAATCCCCGCCTAGGTGATATTTTCAGAAAGACATGATCACCCACCTCAAACACCAAAGGTCTCCTCCTACGGTCGGCATAAGATTTCTGACGACTCTGGGCTGTAACAAGCCTCCTACGGATAAGCTCAACTTTCTCCGTCGTTTCCCTCACCAACTTCGGACCCAACAAAGGTGCATCACCCACCTCGGCCCAACAAACTGGAGACCTACACGGTCGGCCATACAAGGCCTCAAATGGTGCCATACCGATACTAGACTGGAAACTGTTGTTGTAGGCAAACTCCACTAATGGCAAATGCCTCTCCCATGACCCACTAAAGTCAAGAACACAACCCCGAAGCATATCCTCGAGGATCTGAATGGTACGCTCGGACTGCCCGTCAGTCTGAGGATGATAAGCCGTGCTAAAGGTCAACTTAGTGCCCAAGGCACTCTGCAAACTCTGCCACAACCTAGCAGTAAAACGAGGGTCTCTATCTAAGACGATCGTCACTGGGACCCCGTGCAACCTCACTATGTCCCGAATGTACAAGTCGGCAAGATGATCTACCGAATCTTTCACGCGCATAGGAATGAAGTGTGCCGACTTAGTCAACCGGTCTACAACCACCCAAATAGCATCACTACCTCGCTGAGTCCTCGGAAGACCTACAACGAAGTCCATAGTGACATGCTCCCACTTCCACTCGGCAATAGGCAAGGGTTGTAACAAACTCGCTGGCCTCTGATGCTCGGCCTTCACTTGCTGACAAGTAAGGCACTTGGACACGAAAGCTGCCACATCTCTCTTCATACCCCGCCACCAAAACTGGCGACCCAAATCCCGATACATCTTAGTGCCTCCCGGATGCACCGCAAGGCGTGAATGATGAAATTCTCGGAGTACTTCCTCTCGACAAGACTCCGGCACAAACAAACGGTCTCGGTATCTCACACTCTGATCGGGATACACCGTCAAACCCTTCTCAACCTTCCCATTGGAGATCTTCTCTCGGAGGGATTCTACCTCAAGGTCACCTCTCTGAGCCTCTAATACTCGAGTCACAAGTGTAGGCTGCGCAACAACAGAAAACAAGGTTGCAGCCTCAACGGTTTCGCCTAGAAGCAAATCGAACTCTCCAAGTGCACCCAACATCTCCCATTCCCGGATGGCTATACTAGCTACGTCACCAACAGATTTCCTGCTGAGGGCATCGGCCACCACATTGGCCTTCCCCGGATGATAATGCAACTCGAAGTCATAATCTTCGATAAACTCCATCCACCTCCTCTGCCTCAAGTTCAAGTCCTTCTGTGTAAACAGATATTTCAGACTCTTATGATCCGAGAATACCTCGAATCTCTCACCATAAAGGTAATGTCTCCAAATCTTCAAGGCAAATATCACAGCTGCTAACTCTAAATCATGCGTAGGGTAATTCTTCTCGTGAATTTTCAACTGACGTGAGCCATAGGCAACCACTTTCCCCTCTTGCATCAACACACAACCCAGACCCTCTCGTGAGGCGTCACAATAGACTGCATAACCCAACCCTCTCTCCGGAATAATCAAGACTGGAGCGGTGGTCAGTCTAACTTTCAACTCCTGGAACGACTTTTCGCAAGTCTCACTCCATACAAACTTGACTCCCTTCCGAGTCAATCTAGTCAAAGGCGAAGCTAACCTGGAGAAATCCTTCACAAACCGGCGATAATACCCAGCTAACCCCAGAAAACTGCGGATCTCAAACACACTCTTAGGCTGTGCCCAATCTTGCACTGCCTCAGTCTTGGATGTATCAACAGACACCCCTTCCCCAGAAACTACATGGCCTAAGAACTTGACCTCTTCTAGCCAGAACTCACACTTCCCAAACTTAGCATAAAGCTTATGGGCTCTAAGTAACTCAAGCACCACTCTCAAGTGTTCCTTGTGCTCCTCCTCCGAAGTTGAATAGATAAGGATGTCGTCCACGAAGACGACTACAAAACGATCTAAAAATTCCTGGAATATCCGGTTCATCAAGTCCATAAACACTGCCGGTGCATTGGTGAGCCCAAATGGCATCACCAGAAACTCATAGTGGCCATACCGCGTACGGAATGCCGTCTTCGGAATATCCTCCTCCCTGACTCTCAACTGATGATAACCCGATCTCAAGTCTATCTTCGAGAAACAACGGGAACCCTTCAACTGATCGAGAAGATCATCTATACGAGGCATAGGGTACTTATTCTTAACCGTAGCCCGATTCAATTTTCGATAATCGATACACAGTCTCAGAGCACCACCTTTCTTCTTAGCAAAGAGGGCCGGTGCTCCCCACGGCGAAACGCTAGGACAAATATAGCCCTTATCTAACAACTCCTGGAGCTGAATCTTCAACTCAACTAACTCGGCTGGGGCAAAACGGTAAGGTGCCATAGAAATCGGCGCCGTGCCGGGCACTAGATCAATAGAGAACTCAATCTCTCGATGCGGTGGCAAACTAACAAGATCCTCGGGAAAGACGTCCAAGTACTCACAAACCACCCTTGGCAACACAGTCTGGGTCTCATCACACTCACCACTCTCAAAGCTAGCAAGTAGACCACTAAGCTCACTCCACCCTCGCGGATCATACCCCGGTGGTAAAACACTACCAACCCGGTCCCCCAGAAAATGAAAACACTCCCCGCTCACGGTACAACAAGTGACCCTCTGGCGGTAGCAATCAATAACTGCCCGGTATGACGATAACCAGTCCATACCCAAAATAACATCAAAGCCCTTCATGGGCATAACTACAAAAGGAAATGGAAGCCTATGATCGGCAACCTCTATATCGCAACCCCTAACACCTTGTTTCAAGATCAATTCACCCCCAAGAGGTGACATTACACAAATAGGAGATGCTAACTGTGCTAACTCCAACTCCAAAACAGATGCAAATGCAGCAGACACAAAAGAATGAGATGCACCCATATCAATCAAAACACTAGCTACCGAATTGCAAAACAAGAAGGTACCTCTCACAACAGATGGAGCCGGTACAAGATCCTGCGCGGTAACAGCATACACGCGCCCAGACGATCTCTGATCAACCTGCTCACCTCTAGGAGCATAAGACTGCTGCACAGACTGGGACGATGAAGCCCCCTGATTGGCCCTCGAGGCCTGAACTGACTGAGCTGGCTGATGACTCTGAGTCTGCCTCAAACCAGATGCACCAGACGTGCCACTCAACTGCGGGCAAAACCTCTTCATGTGCCCTGGCTGTCCACACTGATAACACGAAAGCGGCTGGCCTCTACCCTGACTCTGGCTCTGAGATCGAGCCGAAGAAGATGCTGCTCTCTGTACTCCTCCCCTTTGAGGACAAACTGGAGACTTGTGGCCCAGCTAGCCACACTTGAAACAGGTAATGTCTCCCTGGCTGCCTTTCCCCGAACTAGCACTCGGTACAGGAAAAGTCGATCTAGAAAAACTACTCTGAGGCTACTGAGGAGTGAAACCTCTCTGCCTCCTGCCATCACTCTGGCCATCCTGACTCCTCTTGGAGCCTTTCTGCCCTTCCTCCTCCTCCTGCATCATAATCTCGGTATGGGCTGCAGCATCAACCAGACGCCCATAATCACGAATCATCGACCCCACAACTCTCAACTTGAGGCCGCACCTCAACTTCTTCTCGAACTCTATACAACGGCGTTCCTCAGACGCCACCAACTCAGGTGCAAACCTGGACAAGCCAGTAAATGAGGCCTCAAACTCGGCCACTGATGAACTGTTCTGCTTAAGCTGGCAGAATTGATCTCTCAACTTCTCCTGGAAAGCGTCAACGAAAGCCTTCCAAGTCCCTCCTATACGACCCTTAGTGAACTTCCACCACTGACCCGCATCCCCCTTCAGTTGGAACGATGCCAAGGTCACTTTCAACCCCTCGTCTTCGATGCCAAGCATCTCAAACGTCTTTGTTGTCTGTTCGAGCCATTCATCTGCCTTAAGCGGCTCTTTAGGATCACTCACAAATTCATCCGGATTAGACCGGAAGAACTCCCTCTTCAGAAAGGAAGGTCCTGCATCCGCAACAACAACCTGAGCCTGATTCTCAGCTCTGAGAATGCCTACTGACTCCCTGAATGCCCCTGCTATCTCTCGGGCTAGAGCGCCCATAGCCTGCTGGCCTACTGGCTCGGCCACATTGGCCTGGCCAACTCCCTCCTGAACTGCCGGAATCTCCTCTGGCACAGGCACCTCCTGCCTACCCGGCCTACCACGCCTACCACGTCCTCGTCCTCGTCCTGACATCCTAAGAAAGGAAACAAAGACGTTAGCACATTAATAAATGTGCCGAAGCTAAACACTCGCGTCCCAATGCATTGGACAACAATAATTCAATCCACGTAAGCACATAATCACATAAGCACCTACGAATTTCATTTCTGGATGATAATAGTCCCGAAGCGTTACTATAGTTCCGGTTGGAAGCAGCATTGATCAAGTGCCTTTCCAACAAGACTACTAGAAACTCAAGGGTCCAATCAACATCCTAGAAACTACGTTCCATATCCACATAATCACATAAACATGTTATCATATAAGCATATAACAGTACAGCTAAGTCTCTATCAAACGAGACGAACCCATCATGATACTAATCACTTCCCACGTACCCAAGGTATTCAAACCCGGTACGCTCTGATACCAAGTTGTAACGTCCTAAAAAATAAACCCATAATATATAATATTAACATGCGTCATTATAAGAAAACAAAGAGTATTATTCCGTTCATCAGAGTAAACTTATTAAAAGACATTACATGTAATAAAGAAAGTAAATGCCCAACAGGCTTACATCTTTCCAAGCCAGTACTTGGATACAAAAATATGAGTACTAACTCATTTACAAGTTAAGCCCTTGGCTTGAGTCCTTACATGTAATATCAAATAAAGCAAATAACAACTAATCTAAAATGAGTCTTCAACTCTAAGTCCTTCCAAGCTAATTCCTTGGAGGTAGCACATCACCTGAACCTGAAAATGATGTTCCCGTATAGGGTGAGCCACAGCCCAGTAGAGATATACTAAACCAGATATAAGCATTGAATAAAGCAATAGCATTCAATAGATGGTTAACACAAATTACAAATTTCATCATCGTACTGTTTCATAACTATAATGCCCATGGCACGTTTTTCTTCTCATTATTTGTTCAACTTTTCATTTATACCAATATGGCTCAGAACCTGGCCAAAGAACCTGGCCAACTATAACAGTGAGACTACATCCCACATTAACATTACTTCCAACATCAACAAATTTAATGAGACTAAGTCTCATACCAAAACACTTCCATACTTCCAATTTGATACACATGTTAGTGATGTATCGATAACGTGTAAAAACACTTTCATAAATCAATAAGCACACATATTAGTGATGCTAATGGAGTCCATCCCCTATCTCCTCCCAATTAACATCCGGTTTAGGAGTCCATCCCCTATCTCCTCCCAAACCGTGGAGTACATCCCCTATCTCCTCCCAAACAAATTGCATATACAAAGTATTAAACGCTTGCCATACATAATACTCAATCAATACATGTATTTTCTGTATTAATTCAACAGTCACAATCAATGACTTAACCAATGTGATTAGTTTCAGTTTTTCCTAATCCACATGCAATTTCTACAACAATCACGGCTATCCTCCACCGATAGCCCAAAACAGTTATTTCTAACATGAAATAAATGTATCAACAATTATAATCTCAACAATTCAATAGGCGAGTGGTTAAATTATCCAACTACGCAATTTAAAATTATAATTCCCCAATTCCATGAATTCAACTAAATTCCCCAATTTTTCCTAAATTAATTATACAAATTAATTTAATACCACAACTAGGGTTTTCCCAAAATTACCAAAATACCTCCAACACATCGAAATACTAGAACTCAGAACAAAACCTATAATATGGAGTAGGAAATCCCTACCTCGAAGAAAATAACCCGAATGGAGAAGATGGAGATGATGACCCAAAATCCAAAGTGCTCCAAATCCTCTCTTTTTCAGATTAAAAGAAAGCCCTCGCGAAGCTCTACCTTTCTTCCAAAGGAACTAGGGTAGAAGACTACTGGGAATAGATCAAATCTTAGAGAGAAGGTAAGAGTAGAGAGAGAAACTCTCAAGGGGCGGCTTTTTAAAAGTTAAGAGAGAAAAAGTAGGTCAAAAAGTGATCCAAAAAGTGAAATCTCGGACTGATGTAGTCGACTCCCCGCCTGCTCGAGCGTGGAAACCCCCGCTCGAGCGTCACTCACAGACTCCCGCTCGAGCGTCCAAACTCCCGCTCGAGCGTCGAATACGCACTCCCAGTACTTTTGCAGTACCAGGTCCCCGCTCGAGCGTCTAACTCCCCGCTCGAGCGGCACTCACACACTTCTGCTCGAGCGTCCAATCCCACGCTCGAGCGTCCCACACTGCACAGGAAATACTGGATGGGTGATAATCCCGCTCGAGCGCCAAAACCCCCGCTCGAGCGGACAAGCAACAAAAGGATCCCCGCTCGAGCGTCAAACTCCCCGCTCGAGCGGACAGGTCAAAATCTGGGCAACTAGTTTTGGCATCTAAACTCAACCGACCTGTAACAGACCCGCCCAACACATCCTATAACTCAAATACAAAAAGATTAAAGGACAACAATAACCAATATATAATGACAGGATCCACGGAACTTAAGTCCGGATACAATAATCTAAAGGGAAAAGACCGGGGTCGCTATAACATTAAAAATGATTTTTTGTGTATGTTCACATTGTTAAATATGAATTATGAATATTTGTAGTAAATATTGGTATGGACGTTCCCAATATTTAATTTGTAAATGATTCTTCTAAATCTTATGATGTGGGTATTGTAATTGGTTTGCAAGAAATTGACTTCAAACAGTCGTGGCATAAATGTTCACATTGTAAAATTGAAAAATTTGTTGCATGTGAAATTGATATTGACAAGTTTTATATGATTTGGATAGTTGAGTGAATATTCACACTGTTGATCATTCATACTATAGAATTTAATTGTTTTACTTTACATAATTACATACAAGCATATCACTCGTGCTATGCACGGGATAAAATAATATATTATTTAATAAAAATATGATAATTATATTTAATTTTTTTATATTATGTAAAATAAAAGTTAAATGGAAGTTAACCAATCGGGATTTTCTTAATTGTTTAAAATTAAGAAAATCAAAAAAATTAGTATGAGATATTGATCATGAGGTTTCTTACTAAAAATTTCATTTTGCTTATATAAATGGGAGAATAAGATTCACTTTATGTAAGTGAAACAATTCACTTTTTTCTTCCTTTGTCGATGTGGGATTATAAAATAAAAGTTAAATGAAAGTTAGCCAATGGAGATTTTCTTAATTGTTTAAAAGTTAACAATTGTTTGGGCGGGAAGCAGGCAATCTTGGCTGTTTAATCTTTAATTAGGTCAATCTTTAATTTATTTCGAATTAAACAAATTTAAATAATATATTTTGATAAAACCGCTAAAATCGCCGTTAAACTAGCGAATCAGTAAAACCGAAAACGGTTCACCCTATCAGCTAGGTCAAAGGACCAACCAACGTATGCAAAAATTAATTAATTAAAACTTTTAAATTTTATTTTAATTTTAAAATTTAAACTATCTTGAACTGAAATATACACAACACTACAATATTAAATGGGAGCATAAGTTTTATATAGTGAAACAACTCATTTTTTCCTCCTTTTCCTGATGTGGGATTGTAAAATAAAAGTTAACAGTTGTTTGGACGGAAAGTTCATTTCATTCACTTTATGTGAATGAAACAATTCACTCTTTTTTTTTTTTTTTTTCTGATTTGGGATTGTAAAATAAAAGGTAAATGGAAGCTAGCCAATGAAAATTTTCTTAATTGTTTAAAATTAAGAAAATTCAATAATTTTAGAATGAGGGTTTGGAGCTTTTAGAAGGCTTCTCCCTTAAAACCCTCTTTATAAGATTCATTTTATATAAGTGAAATAACTCGCTTTTTCTTTCTTTTCCCGATGTAGGATTGTAACACTTTATATAAGTGAAACAATTCACTTTTCTTTTCCTTTTTTTCTTTTCTCGATGTGGGATTGTAATTATTTTAACGTTAAATATTATGAGAGTTTCAAAATCACATACAAAATTATTTTTAAAATTAAAACTACGTGGGATTGTAAAATAAAAGTTAAATGTAAGCTAATTAATGAGGATTTTCTTAATTGTTTAAAATTAAGAAAATTAAAAAAAAAATGATTATGCGATATTGATCATAGGACTTTTCACTAAAATCACCTTTTGCTTATATAAAATGGGAGTATAAGATTCACTTTATGTAAGTAAAACAATTCAATTTTTCTTTCTTTTTTTGATGTGGGATTATAAAATAAAAGGTAAATGGAAGCTAGCCAACGGGAATTTTCTTAATTGTTTAAAATTAAGAAAATTCAATAATTTTAGAATAAGGGTTTGGAGCTCTTAAAGGTTTCTCTCTAAAAATCTCATTTTCCTTATATAATATATAGATAGATAGATAGTGAAACAAACTTTGCTTTTTCTTTTTCTCCCGATGTGAGATTATAAAATAAATCATAAACTAATTAGAGTTTTATTTTTATATGGTTAAATGGAAGTTAGCTAATGGAATTTTTTTAATTGTGTAAAATTAATAAAATCAATATGAGAAATCGCGATTAAACCGGCAAATCGGTCAAACCCAAAATGGTTTAGCCTAATCGATTAGGTCAAATGACCAACTTATACAAAAATTAATTAATTAAAACTTTTAAATGTTATTTTAATTTTAAAATTGAAACTGTATTTAATTGAAATATACACAATACTACACTATTAAGATTCACTTTATATAAGTGAAACAACTCACTTTTTTTTTTTTTTCGTTTTCTAATGTGGGATTATAAAATAAAAGTTAACAAATATTTGGATGAAAAAGTTATTTCTCAAGCAATCTCAGTCTTTTAATCTTTATTTTGATTAATCTTTAGTTTATTTCGAATCAAACAAATCTAATCAATATATTTTGATAAAACCGCTAATATCACGATTAAACCAACAAATCAATCAAATCAAAAATGATTTAGCCTAATCGGCTAGGTCATAATTAATTAATTAAAACTTTTAAAATTTAAACTATATTAAATTGAAATATGCACAACACTACAATATTAAATGAGATGAGAATATAAAATTCACTTTATATGAGTAAAAGAACTCATTTTTTTCCCCTCTTTTCCCAATGTGGGATTATCAAATAAAAGCTAACCAATAGAGATTTTCTTAATTGTTTAAAATTAAGAAAATCAAGAAAATTAGTACTCCATCTATCCCAAAATAATGGTCCCTTTTGGGGAATCTAACTTTTTTTGGTAGTACAATTATTGCACTTTAAAAAAGTTGATTTTCCAAAATTACCCTTTTGATAGTACATTTTTTGGGAATATCAATGTCATAATTGTACTTTTTATATTGTTTATTAATTTAAAAGAAGGGCAAAATAGAAAATTTATATTATTTTTGTACTTGATTTTTAAAGAGAGACTAATATTTTCGGACAATGAAAAATAAAATAAGGGACTAATATTTTGGGACGGACGGAGTATGAGATATTGAAACTCGCATAAGACTCCTACTAAATGGGAAAGGAGTATAAGATTCCATTTATATGAGTAAAACAACTCATTTTTTTTTTCCCAATATGAGATTATCAAATAAAAGCTAGCCAATGAAGATTTTCTTAATTATTTAAAATTAAGAAAATCAAGAAAATTAGTATGAGTACAAGAAATTGCATTTTCGCAACGCAACAAAATATGTTGCTAAAAGGGAAAATTCGTCAACAAAAAGTTTCGCTGACACACAGAGCTACGTCGGCAACCTGTAGGTAAAAGTTTTGCCGACAAAATTATCATTGCGTTGGTAAAAGTAATGCCTTTAACAACAAACATAGTCGTCAGTAAAAACCTTCATCCATCGTCGACAATTTACCTCGTGTCGGTAAAAGTAGTTCAAATATGATGATTGTATGGCACTTTTCCCGACACAAATTTGCGTCGGCAAAAAATATACTTTTAGCAACACAATATGAGTCGGCAAAAATAAACTTTTGGCGACACATTTATGTCGGTAAATGTTGCCATTTGCCGACGATTTGTTTGTCAAGAAAACTTTACTTTTGGCAACGACAAATTTGCATTGGCAAAAAATACACTTCTAGCAACACAATATGAGTCGGCAAAAGTAAACTTTTGACAACACATTTATCGACAAGTTGTTTGTCGTGAAAGCTTTACTTTTTGGCAACGATAAATTTGTGTCGGCAAAAATAATTAAAAATCATTTATATTTTTTATAAGATTTACAGATTTACAAGAGGCATCCCTCAGGCACAGTAGTTTATAAGATACATTTTGGAATAACATAAAGCCAACCTCAACTTTCAAAATTGGCAAACTTTATAACTCATCAGTTGATGAATATGTGTGTGTTTGCACCAATTAAGAGGTTGTTTGCGATGTCCTAAATAAGTGTATCTTTTGTCTTTTTGGACTAAAAAGTTGAAGGAAAAAGATAAATGTTTGGTTTAACTTTTTGAATTTTTACGAAAAAATGTGTATTAAAAAATTGTATAAATTAGTGTGTAAGAAAAATTTTGACAGTGTAGACTGTACGGTGGCAGCAAGGTTTGCAAAGTGGTGTAATAGGAAATGGTTGCCTCCTTTTCAGGCAACCATTTGGACGGTGCTCTTTGGCTAGTGGAGGCCCACCATGGGTCCCGTTTTGCTAATCGGAACCGTTCAATGTGTACAACTTGTCGAGTATTATATGTTTGTAAAAATCATATTGATTGGATATCTATAGCTATCTGATCGGAATAGTTTTTTTGTCAACCGTTAACTATAACACCATCCATTTTGTATACAAAACTGATTTGATCATGTAGTTAGCGATATCCGATCAACATGATGTTTTACAAGCATATAGTACTGGACGAGTTCTACACATTGAACGGTTCGAATTATCAAAACGGAACCCGTGGTGGGGCCCCACGTGCCCAACATTACCGTTCAACTTAGTGAATACATATATGTAATTTTTTTTTGTTCCTTTGACGGTACTTTCCCATCAATTCAGTACCTTTCACAGTGTAAAGTTGATTTGTATTAAAATATTATGTATATTAATTTTTTTTATATTTTTAATTTGTGAATAGTGATGACTTTTTTGCTTTTTCTTTTTTTTTTTTTTTTGTAACTTTTTGAATTTTTTCTAACATCCCAAACCAAGCCTGAATTTAAGACTCATCAAACAACATACAATAGAGGAAGCTGCTCAAATTTTCCATTTGTCTAAATATTCTTATCAAGGAGCTCATTAAGAGAAATTGACATCTGCAAAAGGAGTTATATTATTAGGTGATGCTCCGAGACATAGCCCTCGTTGATGTTGTTGGATCTTGCTTTCAATACAACCCAAATTTGGTCTGGTAAAATTCGCCATAGGATCTCCAACTGCAAGCATTCTCATCTCCACGATGGATGCCAAGCTAGGCACTACTGTTATCTTCAACTTCGGAGTTGTACTAGTATGTTGATCAACCTGTGCAGAATTACATTATTTAATAAACTCCCCGTTCCCCAGAAAAATAAATAAATAAACTTTGTTAGAACAATCTAACTACCAATTTTGGTCCTTGTGTGTGCTTTCATCAGTCCAGTGATTTCAAGAGTAATGTAATGTAGCTCAAGGTTTTAAAAGGGGCAAGGCAAGTTCAAGATTTGTCGAAACATGAAACTTTTTTAGGTCTCATCAATCCAGCATATACAGTCCTAATTGATGTGCCTAATTGATGTATAATATTCAAATATACGACATATAATAAATATATAAAATTATGCGTGCATTTTTTGAAAATTGCATGTCCATGCTTCTTAGCCTAAAAACCATTTTCTCGAAAATCCTAGAATAAAATTTAAGGAATGTCTAGCTACTTTTTAACACCCCGAGACATAAGAATATTTTCTTGATAATCTTATTCTCACATTAAGAAAGATATATCAACCAAGCAAGCAAGCCTACCAAATAATCTTTCCTTAGACACTGCTCCGCTTGGTTTCTGATATTTGTTATGCTTATGATTCTACCTGACACACTTAAGCTGATTCAAACACAAGATAGACATGGAGTCTATCTCCTCCTTAGTTTCCTGGTCCAGCATTAGTGAATCTGCAAGTTCATAATATTTCCCACTTGAGTTCATTGTTTGATAAATAGAGAAAAAAAAATTAAAATTTCATATATAGGGATTTAATTACCCTTAAC
This sequence comes from Camellia japonica, assembly GCA_030407325.1. Classification (NCBI taxonomy): domain Eukaryota; kingdom Viridiplantae; phylum Streptophyta; class Magnoliopsida; order Ericales; family Theaceae; genus Camellia; species Camellia japonica. Next base: position 172,785,165 of record JAPPVO010000031.1, on the reverse strand, counting down.
AGCTGCCTGTGTGTCACAGGCTTTAGCTTCGTATTCTGCATTAATGGATGAGGATCTAGAGACAAATTCTTCATATGCACCATGGTTCGCACAAATTTTTGCCCTGTTCAGGGAGAGAAAGAACATGATAAGAAAACCAAAAACATTTAAAAAAATAAAAAATAAAAGGTTGCTAGAAAATCTGAAAAACGAGAGAACGAAAGACTTACTTTACAGTAGATTCTATCTCTGCAATACTGGTCATGTTGAGATGGTTGATGGATAACTCTGCCTTTTCCCACTGCTACCCAGAGTAATTGACCATATTTGTGCTGCAAATTCAAAGGAAGACAAAATTACTTGGCAGAACTACTAAATGCACTCAAATGTAATGAATAACTTGCAACTTTAGTCCAAAGCTATGCAATACTCGAGGTGCTAGAACTACATTTCTTTTTCTTTAAAAAAATTTTAAAAACAAAAAAAAAAAACTATCCATCTGGAATGTAATTTGACTTGTTTTCAAATGCTTTAATTAGTTGTGCATTCTATCAGAAGTTTAAATCTTGTATAGAGCCACGTATTAGAATATTCAAGTGTAACAAAAATAAAACAGATATTCAAATTACAATAGACATGGCTTGATTTTTCCTACGAGGCAAACTTCATGGGACAGAGTCTGGATCTAGGATTTGGGGTGGGATTTGTGGAGGGTAAAGGAAAGGGAAATGTGATAAAAATCTAGCTTCTATTTCATTCATTTTTCCCATCCTTTTCTCTCTCTCTCTCTCTCTCTCTCTCTCTCTCTCTCTCTCTCTCTCTCTCTCTCACTCTCTGCAAATCCCTCTTCAAAGCCTTGATCCAAACACAACCTTATGTAATTTAGCAAAGTTTGCTTCTCTCTACAAAATTACAAAAAAACGACACAAGATTTGTTCACATCCTTAATTAGTTTCCTTGGACAGCCAGATGACTATATACTTAGTATTTGTTTTTCAAAACCCAGATTAAAGTGATAGAGCTTCAGTTCCTTTGATCATGTCAAGTTTATATAATAATAGTCACTATATCCTAGCATATTTAAATTAACTTGTGCAGTAAACCAATTTTTGAAATAAATAAATAAATAAAATCTATTAGAAGTTTAAATCTTGTATAGAGCCATGTATCCGGAATTCAATAATAACTGCTCAAGTTTTTCTGCCATATCAAACCAGATAGTCTCAGTAAAGAAAAGCACTACCTTTGAGGACATCTGGCATCTGTTTCACGGGAGACAGAGCATCATCCCTATACATTGTGTCATCAAGAACAGAGACCGGACTAGGATGCTCAAGGGCAACTGACCCAAATTCCGGCAACACTCCATCTTCATTCAACCTTGCAACTAATTTCTGAAATAAAATACTTAAAACGGGTCACTCAATTATTCAGAAGCCGTATCAAATACTCAATTGCCAACCAATGTCAAATACCTTGTAACCTAGAGAATTTTTGCAGCTTGCATATACAGATTTGCCAAAAGAACATTTTAGTATTAGTCTTGTGGAGCCAGAGTTGACTGGAAAAAGCAATACTGGAAGATAAACACTAAAGTATTTTTAATTTGTAACATATATAAAATTAAATTCAAAAGAATTATTCAATGAATTTATTAGCTATCATGCTGAATTGGAATAGAAATAGAAACAAAAATAAAAGGCACTTCCCAAACCAAAAAAAATGATGTTCTGATAGATGCAAACAATTAGATTCCAGAATAGAAAAAGACATGGGTGCACCTCTAACAGCTTTGATGTTACGTGCTTTCGGGTTTTGGCAAAATGGTCCTGCTCCTCTCACGATTGGACTCCAGTCGACTAGAGAGGAGTCGAGTGTTTGGCAAAAGGGTCTGGCTCCTCTCTAAGTTAGACTATAGTCACGACATGGGAGATGTAACGCCCTCAAAATAATACATAAAACCCATCACGAAAGACATGAATTGATACAAGAGAAATCAACTATTTCTATTTATCGAAGTAGTTCTTACAAAAGTATTACATGTTAACAACAAAAGCAAATGCCCTACGGGCTTACAGCTTTCCAAGTTAACACTTGGTTACACATAAGAAGAGTGCTAACTCTATACAAAAGAAGCCCTTGGCTTGATATATATGTAATACAAACAAAATAAACAAAAGAGTCTTCAACTCTCATCCACATCATCCAAGCTATGTCCTTGGAGGTGGCATGCTACTTGTACCTGAAAATGGTGTCCCATATAGAGTGAGCCAACGCCCAGTAGAGATATGCTAAACACAGTATGAGCAATGACTAAGACATTAGCAAGTGATAAATGTTCAATTCCCATAAATCAATTTATAACCCATTTTCCACTTCATGATCACTATGTTCATGTTTCGTTTCATTTTCCATTTCTGATCAACTTCACAATTTACATCAACGGCTCAGAACCTGGCCAACCACTTATATGAGACAGTGACTCATATTAAACGTTCCCATTTCACAATAGATAAACATAATAGTTGTATCAACATCTCAACAGATAAGCATACAAGTTGTATCCACTTTTCAACAGATAGGCATATTAGCTATATCAACACTTCCAATGATAAACATATGAGTTGTATCAACACTTCCTTAGATAAGCATATTAGCTACATCAACACATTAACTGACAAGCATATGAGCTGTATCAGTGGAGTCCATCCCCTATCTCCTCCCAATCAACAACCGGTTTAGAGGTCCATCCCCTATCTTTCCCTAAACCGTGGAGTACATCCCCTATCTCCTCCCACACACACATAAGGTATATACATACAAGTCATATACACAATCAATCAATACATAACGTTAATGTATTATGTCAACCGTCATATTCTATGACATATCCAATTGATTAGTTTTAGTTTGCCTAATCATCATGCATTGTCTACAACAATCAAAACTACCCTCCACCGGTAGCCCAAGCAATTATTTCTAAACAGACAATAAGAGCTCCAACAGATAAAATATCAACGTTTTCAAAGTGAGCGATTCATAAATCCAACTCTACCATTCTAACATATAATGAGTCAATTCCATTATTTCCAACTCAATTCCATATAACCACACTTTTCCCAAATTAATTATACCAATTAATTTATACAACAAACTAGGGTTTTCTACCCATTTCCCAATATTGACCCAATGGTCTATATATCAACAACCAACAACAATCTCATTATTTTGAGACCCAAATTACACATTTTAGAGTCAAAATAACAAAATCCCCTTTTTACATTTTGGAACCCTAAGTCCCAAAATCACCCCACTTCGACACTTTATCAAAACGACCAAAAATCTATGTCAAAGACCATAAGAGTGAGTAGGAATCCCTACCTCAAGAGTTGACACCCAACGAAGAAGGAGATGAAAACGAAAATGCTCCAAATCACAAGTTTCCCGGATCAAAAGATAGCCCTCGACGATCAACAACTTTTTTGTAAAGGCCAAAGGTGAGCAAACAACTCCTACTAGATCAATACCTAGAGAGAAGGTAGAGCTCTAGAGTGAGAAGCTCAACAATGGAGGTTTAGAAAAGTAAGAGAGAGAAATGGAGTTGAAAAAGTGATCTAGAAACTCGGATCTCGATTTTATATAAAAGTCGCCCCGCTCGAGCGTGGAAACCCCCGCTCGAGCATCACTCACAGACTCCCGCTCGAGCGTCAAAAATCCCGTTCGAGCGGCGGATACACACTTCCAGAACTTTACACTGAACCAGGTCCCCGCTTGAGCGTCCAACTCCCCGCTCGAGCGTCACACACAAACTCACGCTCGAGCGTCAAAATGCCCGCTCGAGCGTCCAACACTGCAGAAGAAATACTGGGAGAGTGATTATCCCGCTCGAGTGCCAGAACCCCCGCTCGAGCAGAGAAGCAATAACAAAGGCCCCGCTCGAGCGCCAAAAGCTCCGCTCAAGCGGACAGGCCAAAATCTAGGCAACTAGTTTTGGTTTCTAAGCTCAACCAACCTGTTTCAAACCTGCTCAACACAACCCAATACTCAAATACAAGGAGTGAAGGATGTAAACAAGATTTAAACCACTGGTAACATCTACGGAACCACTGTACAATAAGGGGTAAAACCTGGGATCGCTATAACCTCCCCCCCTTAAAGAATTTCGTCCCCGAAATTAAGTGCAAATTTTTGGAAAGCAAGTTTTTCCCCATTTTAAACAATGTTATATTATAACATTCCACAGCTCGACCCATTACCGGTCATCCCATCTCTTGTCAAGAGGCATCTCACAATATGTAAGAACAACATATATTACAAGTGCATCATTAACATGCATTTCTCTTCCATTTCCAACCATTTCCAACATACAAGGTTCACAATTTCCATATCATATTCAGTTCTCATGATATAACTCCATTTCTATAATATAGCCAACATATGCAATATTATAATCAACTTCCATTTCAAGGCAAGTTCTATAATACTTTCATAAACCAAAACATTCACAATGTTTTACAACTTAAGACATTTTTAATGCTCTTAAATTTCATTAATATTACAAAATTCTCAATACATGACTACACATCAACAAACAAGTCCGGATATTTCTCGCGGACTTCCAACTCACGTTCCCAAGTGGCTTCCTCCACTCCGTGATGCTTCCACAAAACCTTCACCAAAGGAATGGTCTTGCCACGCAGGACTTGATCCCGCCCATCCAAGACCCAAACCGGTCTCTCCTCATACGAGGCATCCTCATCTACCTCTAAGTCGGTCCAATCCAACACATGGGACGGATCGGGCTCATACTTCCGAAGCATACTAACATGAAACACGTCATGCACCCCGGACAACTGCGGTGGCAAAGCCAAACGATAAGCAACTTCCCCAACCCTCTCAAGGATCTCAAAGGGGCCAATAAACTGAGGGAATAACTTCCCACTCTTCCCGAACCTCATCAAACCTCGCCTAGGTGATATTTTTAAGAAAACGTGATCACCTATCTCAAACGCCAAAGGCCTCCTCCTACGGTCGGCATAACTCTTTTGGCGACTCTGGGCTGTAACAAGCCTCCTACGGATAAGCTCAACTTTCTCCATCGTCTCTCTAACCAACTCCGGGCCCAACAAAGGAGAATCACCCACCTCGGCCCAACAAACTGGAGACCTACACGGTCGGCCATACAAGGCCTCAAACGGTGCCATACCGATGCTAGACTGAAAACTGTTGTTGTAGGCAAACTCCACCAAGGGCAAGTGCCTCTCCCACGTCCCACTAAAGTCAAGGACACACCCTCGAAGCATATCCTCAAGGATCTGAATAGTACGCTCAACCAACACAACCTGGGCAACTAGTTTTGGTTTGTTGGGCCAAAACATATCCTCGAAGCGTCACACACAAACTCACGCTCGAGCGTCAAAACGCCCGCTCGAGCGTCCAACACTGCAGAAGAAATACTGGGAGAGTGATTATCCTGCTCGAGCGCCAGAACCCCCGCTCGAGCGGAGAAGCAACAACAAAGGCCCCGCTCGAGCGCCAAAAGCTCAGCTCGAGCGAACAGGCCAAAATCTGGGCAACTAGTTTTGGTTTCTAAGCTCAACCAACCTGTTTCAAACCTGCCCAACACAACCCAAGACTCAAATACATTGAGTGAAGGATGTAAACAAGATTTAAACCACTAGTAACATCTACGGAACCACTGTACAACAAGGGGTAAAACCTGGGATCGCTATAGGAGAGAAGCTGAGTGCTTGCAATTACAGTATATTTGAGTGTACACTAAAAAGATAAAACACCTCACAACAACGCCAAGCATCATGAAAGATTTTCAATTATATGATTGTTATTGTCAGAGTATCATTTTTTTTATTACCATAAATCCTTCAATATCTTTTTAATTTTTGGAGGGCTTTGATTGTTTTCAGCATTGCTTTTTACCTGAAACAACAAGTATTTCCCAGAAAATAAAAAAATAACTAATAGGCATTCTATTAATGCACTCCAAACTTAAATAGGTTCTTTTCCCACCTATTCTCAGCAACCAAATAGAGCAATGATGAAATTGATTTCTTCTCTAGATTTAGATTTCACAGTAACCTGTTACCAAACACAGTTCAAGACCTAGCAACAAGAGCCCCTTGGTGTCCCCCATTCAGCTACCTTGGTATCCTCTAGTTAAGTAATCAAATCAAAGAAAATCAAATAGTTGAACCAATAGAGATTTATTAATCTTTCTTTTTCTTGGAGTAAGAAGTTTCAAACATTATAATACTTCATAATAATGCAAAACCCTTTTTCTATATTTAATTTCGTGCACCCTATTTACCAAAAAAAAAAAAGGCCCCAAAATCCTCTCCTCATCTTCTCTTATTTTTTCTAGATCCAAATATTATATAGGTACTTAGATAGGATACTTTTCTAGATCCAAATATTATATAGGTACTTAGATAGGATACTTTGAATGTACTCAGATCTGAATAAATTATGTTCATACTGAAACATATGACTTAAATTTGGTTGGTCATATATGACCAGTTTAATATATAATAGCATTTCCTATATAATAATACCATGAACTACCATATATTCCAACTTTATGATTGGATGAGAATGACATTTAAACCACAACTTGGCTCAACAGTAAAGCTAGTCATTAGTATCTTAGTGCGGTGGATTCGAATCACACAAACAACCTCTTCAAAAATGAGGATAAGACTGCGTACATTTTAACGAAAGTCACTCGTGCACTAAGTTGTCTTTTTATTTATTTATATATTTATTATGGCGATGACCTTTGACTCAAGTGTTTTATAAAATGTTCAAGTTATTCAAACCAAGTACTTGGAACACACGAAAGCACCAAAGTTTTTCTTCATCTACAACCAAAGTTTTTGAGAAATTGGAGCAAATCTCAAAATGTAAAACTGTTATAGTGTATAATTTAATCCAAAAGCATGTACCTATGGCTGTGGACAGAGCAGATTGTGAAATAAGTTCATTTAACTAAAATTGAAAATAGTGAGAAAGAGCTTTGTTGATTTGATTTAACTTGAAAGAGCTCTCTATCTTGTTGAACTCTACTGGGCATATCCCAAAGGTAATAGATTGGTTTTCAAGCATCAAAACTAGAATATTCGACAACTATTTAAGAACACCCACAATACCAAATTAAGATTCAAGAATGGATAATTGTTACTTGAACGGATAAAAAGAAGCCAATTTGTATAACTTTCGACACATAAATTGAAAGAATACATAAATGATAGAAGTGACATAATTATCCGTACAAGCTATAAGAAGATTACAAAAAGAACAAGGATTAGACACCGAGGCAAATTTTTTTCTTTTTTTTTTTTTTTCTTTTTTGGCCAAGGCACAGCTACCTATATATGGGAAACTCTTTGTATTTTTATACTTTATCCAATGAGGAACACAATAAGATCTGAAAGAAAAAGAAATGTATTACAAATATACGTATGATTAGGCGGGGCTTCTTTATCTATGAACTGTTTCCAATTTCCAGTTTTATGGGAAATTTTTTTTAGCTCTTTTTTGCATTCTTAAGGTTCCATACTGTCATTACAAGCTGTTGTCTCTCACCTTCTACCTCTGCAAACTTGAGACTTATCTCTGAATATCTCTCTTGCATTTCTTTTAGTTCACCTTCCATTGATTTGTTCCTTTCCTTCAGTAATGCCATTTCATTTAATAATTCCTCAAGGTTCTCTTGATCTCTGCAAAAATAAAGAAAACAGATCAGAAAATAAAAAAAATTGATTGGGATTAAGAGCAAAATTAGATCAATTACGGCTCAAAGAAAATGAAGTTATATCCCAATGAGTTGTACCTCCTCAAATTTTCATCCGTAGTTTTCACTTCTTCATGTATACAACCATTTGAAGGAATGGCCTCAGAAACTTCAGCTACCTGCATCCAAGATGAGCCATTGCCCTCAGTATTGCTCATAAAAAAACTGCATGGTAGTGAGAAGAAAATATTCTTGATGTTTGGTTGTATTTTTGTTTTTCTTTTTTCTTCGTATTTTCAGAAATAAAAACACTAAAAAGTTTGAAAACACCATCATTTTGTTTTTGTGCGAAAACAACTTTTTAGTGTTTCCTAAAAAGTGGGGTTGTTTTAAGAAATTACTTTAAATAAAAACAAAAATACAACCAAAAACAAAAACAAAAACAAAAACAAAAACAAAACAAAACAAAGAGGTTTATTAAAAACAAAACAAAACAAAACAAAACAAAACAAAACAAAACAAAACAAAAATAAAAACAAAACAAAAATAAATAAATAATTAAAAAAAAATCAAAATCAAAGAGGTTTATTATTGTTCAACTCTGAAAAGAGTCCAACTTGACTACCTGTATATATTTTATTTTGATGAGGAAGTCAGTGTGCTTCACCAAACAACAAAATCAAGAGGAAATTAACATAGAAAAGTAAAAATGCTGTCTTTATGCTAATAATGAGATTAAGGGTTTTTAATTAATGCCACAAATGATTTGCATAAAACAGTTAATGAAAGGCATTGTAGAAACATATGCATGATTTCATCATATGAACTGCAAAGATACTAAGCTTTTGGAATTGATATTCATAAAAACTAGCACTATTTTGACTGAGTTCTTCCAATCTTCTTTCTAACTCTTCAATTTTATCCTGAAGATCTTTCTCCTTCTCTAAAAATGAATTTGCCAAGGTTTCGAGTGCAGCTTCTTTCAGCTTTATCTGACCCTGGTTACGAAAAAAAATCTCTCATTGTCATTACAATGCATTACGTAGCATTATGTTTTCTGCAGATGTTGTCGTGATTAATATATCAAGCAAATAATTTCACGAGGGCTAAACAGATACAATCATATTTTGAATGAATTTAAAAATGATGAAGATAGTGACAAAAAAGATTGTCCACTTTTGTTAATATACTACATTAAGTTGCAATTTTACCTCGAGCTGTTTTATTTTGTCCTTCAGATTTGCAGTCTATGCCAGAAACTGAGTACATGGAAACCTTCATGGATGGACTCTGGCTGCCATTGGTCTCAGCACAGCGTTCCAAACTGGTGACTTCTGTGTCTATCCCTAAGTCTGAGACAATGTTTCCATTTGATCGCATAGAAATATCGTCTTCCAGGTAACTCGAATTCCTTGTTTCACAGCTGATCTCACCGGATTGGTCATCAATTTGCTGCAAGTTTGCAAATTTTGGTCTACGTTTCCCACCTGGGCAACTCGACTCTGGTTGTTGCTTGTTGGGTTGCCTTCTTGACTTGCTGGAATTAAGAGGGGTGGGCGGACAAGATCGCTTCTCTAACTCAAGCTTTTTCTGTTGCAATCTCGGGCTCACAGATCCTAGATTCCAGTATCTGAGTGGCCTGAGAGAAAACAATGTAAGATTAACAGAATTAACTGACAAGTTTAACATATGAAAGAGACATCAGCTTTCAGTTCATACGTCAAATTTATTCTCAAGAAATGAAGAGACGTGTTCCTCCATGCATCTCAATTGTTGCTGCTGTTGAGAAACTGACCCCAAGATGGTCTTGTGCAGGTCTTTTAAGCTCTTATCAAGCTATGAACCAAAATTCAGAAGCAGCCCTTGGTTTTCTGCTTCTAATTTATTTTATGATATGTAGAACTTTTAATTTTAGTGAGTGCCTGAAAGCAATGCAGCTAAAGCACAAGAAAGAAGCACATTCATGCATTTAAGCACATACAAGTTCGAAAAATTTGTGCTTAGAAGTTATGCTAGAAATTGAACTATGAAATTTGATTAGAACATCCTAGGATAGGGTCTTTGTTCATCGATGTCATGACCTTGTGATCTCCAAAACAGCAAAACAATGTTACAATATTCTAATTTCATTTCAAGCTATTTCTTGTTAACCATGGCTTTATTACCCCTCAAAGACTGGCATGGCAGAAAACAAAAAACAGAATATGTCATTTTTCCTTGTTTTTCAATTGGCTCACTTTCCTATGAAATTTGATTTGCCTGTTTTGTTAAATAAAATTGATGGAAAATTAGTATTTTAATCATCAAACTCAACAAAAAATGACATTTTAGATATTTTATATACACCTACATTGAGTTTAATGACTAAAATAGGTGAATGATTTAGACTGAAAATAAATCAAAATATTATGGTTTAAATTGATAAAATTAAAAATTCAATGTTTATTTTGATTTTGTCACCGGAGTCAAACCTTCAGTTTTTCCTTTTTTCAATTTTTTTTTTTTTTTTTTGAATTTCCCCAAAAAACAAATGAATTCCATAAATTGGGTAGAATAAGAACCAGATAATAGTTTAAGAGTTAAATAAATTCTACAAGAAATGCATGAATATTGTGATTAGTAGAAACAAAACAATAGAATTGAAGGACCAAATCACAAGTGATTCCAACTTACAATCTGGGTAAAATGTTTCCAGCATGCTGGACGAGTTCAAAGAGGTCAGAGACCATACAACCATGTTTATCTTCCTCTTTAAAGAAGTTTTCAAGTCTTCTCAATTCACCAAATGCTCGCATATCTGACCCATCACAACAGTAAACAAATAATCAATTGAATTTCGATACAGGGAAAAATAAAAATCAATCGTCGACAATGATCAAAGGCTATATATACAGAGTTCAAAGTATTTGTATAGAGATAGTCTAGATGTTCGGAGCTCAGACAACATTTGCGCCGAATATTATAGGGCTTATCTGATATTGTTAGAGTCCTGATGAACACATGAATCGGAGAATTAGGGTTTTGAATATGAAAGAATTGATTGAAGAAATATTGATTGATAGGTCTGATGAATTACCAGTGCGCGATGCATATAGAAAGCATTGTGTTGAATCCATGTGATGCCTTCGGTGAGCCGTTTGTCCTCGTCTTCAATTCCATTCGCGATCATTCACTCTTTCCTATGAATTGTGAGAGAAGAGTGTGCAAGAGTGAAAATCATGGAGATTGATGAGGGGAGATCTGATGAGGGGATTTACCTATCCTCAAAAAATAAAAATAAAAATAAAAAATGAAAGGGAATTTTTAGAGGGAAATTTCACCGCCTCAGGGGCAGATCACCCAAAAAAAACAACCCAAAATAATTTTTAGATTTTTTTTTTTTTGGGAGCTTTTTTAATAAGTCTATTCGTTAATAATCCTATTCCACAAATTCATAGTATTTTCTACTATTCCATCAGGTCCTATTTTATATTAGAAGACCAAAACACCCTTTTCCTCTTCTCCTCTCTTTTTGAATCAAATAATTGTCCCTCTTCCCCTCTCTTTTTTGCAAAAAATCACACACAATATCTCCATCCTTTTGAAAACCCAAAATCGTATTCCATATCGTCTCACACCCATACGTATCTCATTGTTCCATCGTCGCAACGTCTCATCATCGGCTTCGTCATACCTCCGCCATCTGTCTACGAAAACGTGGAAATCACCATTGATGAACATCTTGAAGTTTTATCTTCGTCAAAATCACCATCGACGACCATTTGTGACAACCCAACCGTCAATATGGAAAAGAGTAAGTAATCTCACCAATTTTGTATGTAAACCCTAAATCTCTTATTCAAATTACACCATTGTGAACTTCTAATATCCCCTATTTCTATTCATACAATGTGTGGAACTTCATATTTTTATTGTTCATGCCCTAATTGTTAATGTGAACCCCTCAATCCCAATCTCCAAGTATATGGTTTTGTTCACCCAAAAATAATGCAGTGGCAATTACGTTGTGTTGTCAAAAGCTGTGAACATTTACATGGGAATGAAAAATGTTGGGCCAAGCCAATATTTCAGATGTTGTTGTTGTTGTTGTTGTATGTTTTAATCATGTGAATCTCCTATACCCATTTCATCAATATGAACTTCTACAGTAGTGAGCTTCATAGTGTATGATCTTATTCATTCAATGTGTGAACTTCATATTATATCTGTTATTGCCCTACTATTATTGTTGTTAACAGTAGTAGACATTCACAGGGAAGTCAATATGTTGGGCTAAGCCAATTGTTTAAGATGTTGTTGTTGTATGTTTTAATCATGTGAATGTCCTATTGAAATTGCATCAATATGAACTTCCACAATAGCCTCTATTTTTATTCATTTAATGTGTGAACTTCATATTATTACTGTTATTGCCCCTACTATTATTGTTGTTAACAGTAGTGAACATGCACAGGAAAGTCAATATGTTGGGCCAAGCCAATTGTTGCAGATCTTCTTGTTGTTGTTGTATTATTTGATCATGTGAATGTCCTATTCAAATTGCACCAATATGAACTTCCACAAATATTCCTTGTTTATATTCATACAATGTGTGTAATTTCATATTGTTACTATTCTTGCCCCTAATATTGTTGTTATTAACAGTAGTGAACATTCACATGAAAACAAAGAATCATAGTCCAACTTGCTTGTGTCAGATGATGTTGGTATATCTAATTATGTTGTGAACATTCATAACATGTGTAAATTGATTAGTCACTTTGTAAACATTCACCACTGTGTTTATCACTTTTGTTATTCCATGTTTGAAACTGTGTTTCACTTTGTGAACATTCGCATCTATCGGAGTGTATCAACTCAATATGGGAACCAAATGTAAGCACTTTTTTCCCCCCTTTTTTGTGTAATCAAATTACATTTTTTTTGTCCCAATGCAAACTTTCTCACCTGTTGCCATTGTTATTTTTGGTCCTTCTTGTTCATGTTGTTGCTGTTATTTTCCCCTTTCTTTTTTTTTTTTTTTTTTGCTATTGTTGGTATTGTTGAAATGATGTGAACTCCCAAATTTGTTGGTTTTCCTAGAAAACAAAAAATTGTCGTTGTTTCAAATATTGTTGTCGTTGTTGTTCACATGAAGTCAACATTCACATGGGGACCATGTCCTAAATAAATTTGTTATATGACTGTGAACATTGTGTCAAGCAAATCCCCAAATAAAAATGTTTCTTCTAGTTGTAGTTCAATTTTGATGTTAACCTTGACTTGTGAACATGAATGTTGTTCATATTTGTCCACTTGATATTCACATCACATGTGCGCACTGAAAATATGTGGTTTGTGGTTAATGAATGGGTGATGTTGTCACATTGTTTGGTTGTTTACAGCCACTATGAATATTCACATTGGTGCTATTTGCCTATAAATGTGTACATATAATCATTGTCTTACTGTAAATTGTTGTAACCAAATGTTGATGTGAACTTTAACATTTCCTTCTATACACATGGACATACCTAATATTATATGGATTTTTTCCCCCCTTTTTTGTGTAATCAAATTACATTTTTTTTTTGGTCCCAATGCAAACTTTCTCACATGCTGCCATTGTTATTTTTGGTCCTTGTTGTTGATTTTGCTGTTATTATTTTCCCTCTTTTTGTTGTTGTTGGTATTGTTGAAATGATGTGAACTCCCAAATTTGTTGCTTTACCTAGAAAATAAAAAATTGCCGATGTTTCGGATATTGTTGTTGTTGTTCACATGATGTCAACATTCACGTGGGGACCATTTCCTGAATAAATTTGTTATATGATTGTGAACATTGAGTCAAGCAAATCCCCAAATAAAAATGTTTCTTCTAGTTGTAGTTCGATTTTGATGTGAACCTTGACATTGTGAACACGAATGTTGTTCATATTTGTCCACTTAATATTCACATCACATGTGTACACTAAAAATATGTGGTTTGTAGTTAATGAATAGGTGATGTTGTCATGTTGTTTGGTTGTTTATAGCCACTATGAATATTCACATTGGTGTCATTTGCTTATAAATGTGTACATATAATCATTGTCTTACCGTGAATTGTTATAACCAAATATTGATGTGAACTTTAACATTTCCTTCTATACATATAGACATACCTAATATTATATGGATGTGTAAATATCAATATTCAGTGTGATCACTCCTATTTGTACCCTAGCAGTAATGTGAATATTCACATCTCTAAAAAATGTGAATGTTCACATTATTATGTTTATCACCTAAATCTTTGTTCCTTTTGCTTATATGAATATCGTTGAATGTGAACATCCACACTGACTAGTGATGTGTTGATGTCAGTATGCATGCCTACCCTATCAATTCTATTGAAATCAAATTTAATGTTCATATAAACACTTACTATTTGTGCATGCCTATGTAACAGATGTTGTATCTAAATTTTGCACAAAAGGAAGAGAGAGAAGTATCATGTCAAAGAAAAGAGTATGCCTCTAGAGAGCAAACACCCACATCGACATGCGGCATGTCAATTATCAATAAAACATTACAGGCTTTGTAAAATTGATAACAAGCACCAAGTTCTGGGATCCTCAGCTGGATTATTTGAGGCAAACTCCGTTGTTCGATGGTTGGGGTTGTCCATCATACACTAGCTATACCAAAATACAGTGCTAGTTTTTTTTTTCTTTTTTAATTGGATAACTTGTAGTTGAAAACACGTGACAACATATATATAAATCAATGATATACTTCTCACAGACTTATGTGTTTTGATGGTATATTTGGTGTTGATGTGTTGCATGTGCTAAACAATATGAACTGTGAACATTCGCATTTGTTTTTTTCTGTTGAAATTTGTGTGAATGTTCACATCATAATTTATGTTCAATAAATGTGAATGTTCAAATTATGTCCTATGTTTACTGTGGTTGACTACAGATGTTAATATTCACATTATACATTAATTAGGTGTATGATCTATGCACAAATATATTAGAATTAATGTGAACCTTCACATCTATTTATTGCATTGTGAATATTCACATCATACTGTGGTTGACTACAAATGTTAATATTCACATTATACGTTAATTAGGTGTACGACCCATGAACAAACATATCTAAAATTGGTGTGAATGAGATCATAATGCATGTTAACTCCCATTTTCAATTAATGTGAATGTTTAAAATATGTCTTATGTTTACTATGATCGACTACAGATGTTAATATTCACATTTTACATATGTAGGGTGTATGATTCATCCACAAATATATCAAAAAAGAATATTGACTACACATAGTGACAGTTGACCAAACAATGTCCTAAACAATATGAAGTGTGAACATCCATATTTGGTCTCTTATGTTGAAGTTGGTGTCAATGTTCACATCGTAATTATGTTAAGGCCCACTTTCCATCACATTATGTCTTATGTTTATTATAATTGATGATAGATGTAAATATTCACATTGTACACAAATAAGGTGTATGATCCATCCACAAATATACTAGAATTAATGTGAATCTTCACATCTATTTGTTACATTGTGAATATCACATCGTTTTTGTGTCCAAATAAACGTTGTGGATGATTGAAATACAACAGTCTGATATGAACTTTAACATTACAATTGCATAGTAATAATAAACACAGTGAAAATATATACACTATCTATATATTATCATGATTTCGGCGAGGGTGCAAGTTGAGGTGGGGTTGCAGAGGAGAGAGAATGAGTAGATAGTGTGGAAGATAGAGTAAGAGAGGTGGTGACAGTGGGCAGCAAGGTCAGAGAGGAGAGAGAGAGAGAGAGAGAGAGAGAGGTTTGGAGGAGAGAAGAGATGGTGGAGTCGGAGGTGGAAGGGTTGAGGATGAGAGATTGAGCGAGATAGAGCTTGCAGAGAAGTGGAGGCGGTTGTGGGTTGGTTGAGAATTGGCTCAAATTTGGCACGAAGTTGTTGCTCCATTTTATGGAGTTGGTGTGCTGTGAAGTTCTCTGAAGTAATTTCAAATGATGGAGTTAGTGTATGCTGTGCTGTGAAATTATATATTTTTATATATATGAAATATGTATCCTTTTTTCTATGTAATACACATCAACAAATAGACATAAGGGTATAATAGTCCAACAAATAATATAAATTAGGAAAAAAGGATCTCATGGAATAAAAGCATAAATATATGGGACTAATTAGGTTATAATTTTTCTTGGTGGACTTATTGGGTTAAAACACCTCTAAATGGGATTGATCAATAAAAAACCCTTGTTTTTTTGAAAAAATTGAAATTAATTTGAGAGCAATATAAATAAAAAGATATCTTTTTAAAATTTTAAAAATTATTTATGACCTAAAAGATAAAATTATACAAAAATAATAAGTATTTTTTTTATTTTTTCACCCAATTTTTTTTTTTTAGTTTTTTAGAAGAAAAAAAATTTGAAACTAGTTTCTGAAAATAAAACCAAACATATTGAAATTGATAATCTAACCACATTCTTTGGAAGAGTTTAAATTATCTCAAATTATCCATCTCAACTTAAGAGTGTGTTTGGACTTGATGGGTTCATTTTGTGACCTAGTTCAATGATGACTTTAATTTTACAATTCAATAACTAGAATATTTAAAACTCTTTCAAAAGTTATAATAGAAACACAAATTACTAAATCACCTCGTTTCACTAACTAAACTTTTACCGACGAATAGTATTATCGTCACTAGATGTTTAACACTTTGCCTACGCAACTTGTCGTCACCAACAGTAAGCACACTAATAGCAACGCTCATTGTGTTGTTAAAAAATAAATCTCGTAACTAAAATTTTTAAAATTTTGGCGCCAACCAATAATTTTGACGTTTAGTGAATGTTATCCTTTTTTAGCGACGGTAGTAAATTACGTGGTCTTTTGGGAAGTGGGTTATAATCCACTTCCCAGACTATAATCCACTTCCCTCTCTCACAAAAAGCTGATTATAATCAGTTTTTTACCAAAAAGGTGATTATAACCATCTTCCCAAAATAGCCCTACGTCGGTAAAGGTCTACTTTTACCAACAAAATTCATTACTGTGTCGCCAAAAATAAACTTTTGGCTATGAAAAATTGACGTTGTCACCAAAAGTGCAATTTTGTTGACGTCGTCACCAAAAGTGCAATTGAAACTCTCACAAGACTCCTCACTAAAAACACCATTTTCCTTATATAATATATAGATTCAAGCAGATTTTATTTAATAGACCTCGTTAAATATGTTTCAAAAATATTAATTTCATCAAAAATAAATATGTATAACAAAAGTTATGAATTTTTTAAAGTTCAATATACAAAAAGTCAAAAAATAGTCTAAATTAGAACACACCATAGCACATATAAGGTTGCTAAGGGTTAGAAAATATCTATAAGGGTAAAATTGTTCATAAAAAAACTCAAATATGAGAACTAGGATTTATTGGATCAAATTCCAAAAAAAAAAAAAAACGACTTATTGGAATACAAGAATATTTTATGGAGTAATTGGAATAAAATAATATGTGATGGACTAATCAGAATAAAAGAATATCTTATGAATTAATTGAAATACAAATATATGAAATGGGATTTTTCACTAAATTTTTCATAGAAGGAGGTTAAGATTTTTTTGTAATAAAATCTTAACTAGTTAGATTTTTTTTGCTAATTTGTAATACTTATGAATATATATTTATTTTTATAAACAATTAAATGCGGTTGAATTAAATATTTTAAAAACTTAATAAATTCAATTGATAATTCAGAACCTAAGTAAATTTTGATTTTTATATATAAAGAATTTATTAGACTCAATTGATAATTTAAAAATTAAATAAATAATTTGATAATAGGTTAAAATAGAAAATAAAATTAATCTAAAATTAAAAAAAGATACTAATAGAAAGTTAGAAAGTCAAATTATGGAATTTTCCATTATAGTACAGTTCTCCACACAAGATGTTCTTAACTTGCCGCCAAAGCATAAGGAACAGCAAAAGCTGTGTATGAGGATTCTTTTGTCAAAGTATATTCTTTCTCCACCACCGTTATGTACTAAAAAAATTTAAAAATTAAAAAAAATGTTCAAAATTTAAAATTAATAAATATGAAATTTAAAATTTAAATCATACGCTTAAATTGTAAAATATTTTCTAAATATTTTTTTTTTCCTCAATACATATATTATATGTGCTTTTTTGTTTTATCCATCAATCCTGAAAACTTTAACCATTTCAATCCAAATTCTAGATAATGTCTGTTTAAAGTGTTGCACGTATAAATTTTGAGCTGAAGTTTCTTGACAAAGGCAAGAGACTGATGTAATATCGCGCATTTTGAGTGTTTTTTTTTTCATCTCACATTCTTATTATTATATATTAGATTTATCACTTTCTTATAAATGTAGATAATTTATGTAAAACCACATAAATCTCTGTGTGCTTGCTTTAAGGTGCGTTCATCACAATTTGACAAATTAGATTGACTTCCCTTTTAGCAATTTTTTGTGGCATGTGCATGGATGTACTTTTGTTCACATTCAGGCCTTATTTGGAGACCTAAGATTTTAATCAAAAAATCAAAAAGTCGTTATAAGTTATCACATTACTGTCTCTATTTTTTTTATATCTTTTCATAAAAAACTTAAAAGCCAATTAAAATAGTCAATTCTCAAACGTTCCCATTCAAACGACTAATGAATTATTTATGAGTATAAAATTAAGTATTATGTGAATTAGAATTTTTAGAAACTCAATTGCTTTGAATGGTTTTGAATTTTTCAAAAATAATTTTTGAGTTTTCAATCCGTATCTTTTGGTTTTTAGTGAATTTTTAAAATATTTTCATTCAATTTGTTTTTTAACTTTTTAAATCTACTAAATGTACATACACTTAAAAAGTACAAAATTTTGTGAAAAAATATTTAAAAAATTCACTAAATACAAAAAACATAAAAATTCAATACATTTTTTTTGTTTTGTATTTATAAAGTTCCTTTTAAATTCACTAAATCTTCGAAGAAACATTATTGTAATTTAAGTTATTATTAAATCTCATACGTTTGTGAACATGTACCTCTGCGTCGTTCGTCCACTGCCCAAATGGAGAAACCACTATGGATAGTGGAATGGGATGGGTAAGGTGGCTCTCTCACTCTTCCACTCCACCAAACCCACTAACTAGTGGAAGGGGTTGGTGGCAACCGATAAGCTCCTCCCTCAATTGTGTATAAATTGAGGTGAGGATGAGGGGTTTGAGATATATAGATTGTAGTGTGTGTAATCTGAGAGAAGATTGTGAGAAGCAACAAGTGAGAGTGCTATAGTGAGAGAGTGAGGTGTGAGTGTGTAAACTCCCTCCGGGAAATTCTATAGTGGCTAGCTCTCCGTGGACGTAGGCAATTCCCAAACCACGTAAATATTCTTGTATTATTGTGTGTGATTGATTTCTGGTGTCTCACAGTCCCAACAAGTGGTATCAGAGCCGAATCGGTTGCGTTTCGAAAAAACAGAGTGCGTTTTTTCGAAACTACCAGAAATCAAGTTGCTCAAAATCAGGTTTTGAGCACACCAGGAGCAACGTCTCGAAGAGAGGAGTCCAAAACTACAAAGCAGAGCTCCAGAAGCCTTGCCACGCGTCCCTCAAAGAACACGCGTGAATCCTACGAGCACCACGAGCCCCACGCACGTCTGAAGGAAGAAGACGAGCCGCGTAGCAGCCACGTCAATGCCACCTCAGCACACGTCCGTGCCACATGTCAGAACACGTCAGCGCCCACGTGTCAGAGTTGACTGAGCCATTGACTGCGCCACCAAGCCGGAGCCGCGCCGCTGAGCCAAGCCACGTTGACCAGGCGTTGACTGCGCCACAGAGCCACTGACTGCGCGTTGACCTAGCTATTCACCGAGCCAATTGACCAGCTATGCTAGAGAAATTATCCAATGCTTCTCAGCCGCACCAGATTTCTCCAATCTAAACCGTCCAAACTATTTTGGCTTGATCTGAGCCATTCGAAGTTCGTTTCTAACGATCTAATAGTGCTTTCCAACTATTTGGAATATTCCGGACACATCTGTACGGTCAAATTTTGTAAATCAGATTTCAAAAATTTTCAGTTTTTATTTGGACAATCCAAAGTGCTTTTCTGGCTAATTTGACTAGTCTGAACTCAACAGTGACGTCAATTTGGAAGTCACGGATGGAAGACACCCTGTATTACAAAGACCTGTTTGACCCTATTTTTATAAAAGGGGTTAAACCAGAAGCAGTGAAGGATAATGACTGGATAAAGATGAACCGCAAGACTATTGGTTGTATCAGACAATAGATAGACCACGGTGTGTACCATCATGTTGCCAAGGAGACAGATGCCTATTCTTTATGGACAATGTTAGACGACATGTACCGGTCAAATACCGCTCGAAACAAAGCCTTGGTGATGAGAAGGCATGTCAATTTGAAATTGAAGAATGGTATGTTTGTCGCCGAGCACACCAGTGAATTCAAAAATCTGTTGAATCAGCTTGCAATTGTTAAGATGCGCTTAGACGATGAAATGCAAGTCGTTCTACTACTCAGTTCTTTACCGGATAATTGGGAGACGTTGGTGGTTTCTCTTAACAACTCTGCACCAGAAGGGAAGCTGACCATGAGCATGGTCACAGACGCCATGTACAATGAAGAGACAAGGCAGAAAGACTTGGGTGGAGATCAATCCCATGCCTTCATCACAGAAAATAAAGGTAGAGGCATAAACAGAGAAAGAAGCAAAAGCAGAGGACGTAGCAGAGGAAGATTTCAAGACAAAGAGAAATCCAAAGAAGGTACGAGCCGGCTGAAGTTCAAGTGTTACCATTGTGGCCAAAAGGGTCACATAAAGAAATATTGCTATGCCTTGAAGGGAGAACAAAAACAAGGCAATAGACAGCCAAAGATTGATGATGGGAACACTGCAGTTACTGTCTCAGAGGATATTGCATTATTCTCTGTTGAAGAAGAAGAATGTCTTCATATGTCAGACAACGACACCGAGTGGGTGGTAGATACAGCAGCTTCCTACCATGCCACACTTCGGAAGGAGTTCTTCAGTATGTACCAAGATGGAAATTTTGGTACAGTGAAGATGGACAACTCCATTTTTTCAAAGATTGTGGGAATCGGTGATGTTCGCATCCAAACCAAAGTTGGGTGCACGATGGTGTTGGAAGATGTCATGCATGTTCCCGATTTACGCCTGAATCTTATCTCAGGAATAGCCTTAGATCGACAAGGCTATGAGAACTACTTCGGCAAAGGCATGTGGAAGTTGAAAAAGGGATCTCTGGTGGTAGCTAGAGGACAAGCAAGTGACATGTTGTATAAGACTCATGTGGAGGTGCATTCAGATAGCCTCAACGCAGTAGAAGATGAGGCATCACCAAATTTGTGGCACAAAAGGCTGGGTCACATGAGTGAGAAAGGGTTGCAAATTCTGGCAAAGAAGTCATTTATTCCCTTTGCCAAAGATGCGAAATTGAACCCTTGTGACAACTGCTTGTTTGGGAAGCAACATAGAGTCGCTTTCCACTCATCATCCAGAAGACAATCAGAGTTGTTGAGCAGAGTATACTCTGATGTATGCGGTCCCATAGAAGTGCAATCTTTGGGTGGCAGCAAATACTTCCTGACATTTATTGATGACGCATCACGAAAGGTATGGGTTTATGTCCTAAAAACCAAAGCTGAGGTGTTCCAACATTTTCAAACATTTCATGCTATGGTGGAAAGGGAGACCAGAAAGATGCTAAAGCTTCTCCGAACAGACAATGGAGGCGAGTACACGTCAAAGGAGCTTGAAGCCTACTGTGCTACTCTCGGCATCTGACATGAGAAGACTGTTCCTGGAACCCCACAACACAATGGTGTAGCCGAAAGAATGAACCGGACCATTGTGGAAAAGGTTAGATGTATGCTCAAAATGGCAAAGCTGCCAAAGCCATTTTGGGGAGAAGTTGTTCATGTTGCTTGCTATTTGATCAACAGATCGCCATCAGTTCCACTAAATTTTGAAATTCCAGAGAAAGTATGGTCTAGAAGGGAGATTTTTTACTCTCACTTGAGAGTGTTTGGGTGCAAAGCATTTGCACATGTATCCAAGGAGCACAGACAGAAGCTGGATGATAAAGCTACTCCATGCGTCTTTATTGGATATGGAGATGAAGAATTTGGATACAGATTATGGGATCCGAACAACAAAAAGGTCATTCGAAGCTGAGAAGGCCAGACCTTAAAAGACTTTGGGCAACCAGCCAAACCCAAAGTTAATGATGTTTTAGAAATTGTTCCCAATCCTGTACCATCATAGCATGCCACTGATGAAGAAGAGATACCACAGCATGCAGCCAATGATGTAGAGTTGCATGATGGATTGCCAGAAGAAGAAGATCCAGAAGAAGAGGGTGTGGAGCAAGGGGAGCCACAACCCCCTCCGCCAGAAACTGTTGGCCCACAGTTGCGAAGATCAACAAGAGAGTCTAAGCCGTCGTCAAAATACCCTGCTTCTAATTATATCTTGCTTACTGATGAGGGGGAGCCATAAAGTTTTCAAGAAGCTCAGAATCATAAGGAGAAGAGTAGCTGGCATCAAGCTATGCAAGAAGAGATGCAGTTCTTGTAAAAGAATCAGACTTATGATTTGGTATAACTTCCCCAGGGTCGAAAACCATTACAGAACAAATGGGTGTTCAAGTTGAAGAAAGATGGCAGCGGAAAGCTAGTCAAGTATAAGGCTCGATTGGTTATCAAAGGTTTCGGGCAGAAGAAAGGAATTGATTTTGATGAAATCTTCTCGCCAGTTGTGAAAATGACATCTATTCAAGTAGTTTTGGGACTAGCGGCCAATTTGAATTTGGAACTTGAACAGATGGATGTAAAGACGGCATTTCTCCATGGAGATCTGAAGGAAGAAATTTACATGGAGCATCCAGAAGGTTTTGAAGTAAAAGAGAAAGAAAACTTAGTCTGCAGATTGAAGAAGAGTCTTTACGGTCTCAAACAAGCGCCGAGACAGTGGTACGAGAAGTTTGACTCATTCATGGTGGGTCATGAGTACAAGAGAACTGCTGCAGATCAGTGTGTCTATGTCAGGAAATTTTCCGATGGAAACTTCATCATACTCTTGCTCTATGTTGATGACATGCTAATTGTTGGACAGGATGCCGCAACAATCAGATCACTGAAGAATGAGTTATCACAGTTCTTTGACATGAAGGACCTAGGCCCTGCACAGCAAATGTTGGGCATGCAAATTGTGCGTGATAGGAAAGCCAAGAAATTATGGCTGTCACATGAGAAGTATGTTGAACGGGTGATTGCGAAGTTCAACATGAAAGATTCCAAGCTAGTCAATACTCCGCTGGCTAATCATTTCAAGCTGAGCAAGAGTTCTTGTCCCTCCTCTACTAAAGAAAGAGAAGAGATGAAGGTTATTCCCTACTCATCCGCCGTAGGGAGTTTGATGTATGCAATGGTGTCCACCCGACCAGATATTGCTCATGCTGTTGGAGTAGTAAGCAGATTCCTTTTCAATCCAGGAAAAGAGCATTGAGAAGTAGTCAAGTGGATTCTGAGGTACCTCAAGGGTACAACAAAAATGTGTTTGTGCTTTAGAGATGATAAACCAGTCTTGGAAGGCTATATGGATTCCGATATGGCGGGAGATCTTGATGGTAGAAAATCTACATCAGGATTTCTGTTCACTTTCGCAGGGGGAGCTGTGTCTTGGCAGTCCAAGTTGCAGAAGCGTGTTGCTTTATCCACAACCGAGGCAGAGTATATTGCCGCAGCAGAAGCTGGAAAAGAGATGTTGTGGTTGCAGCGGTTTCTCCAAAAGTTGGGATTAAAGCAAGAAAAGTTCACAGTACATTGTGATAGCCAAAGTGCCATCGACCTGAGCAAGAATTCGATGTATCATTCTCGCACAAAGCACATTGATATTCGGTATCATTGGATACGCGAAGTGATGGAAAAGCAGTTATTTGAACTGATCAAGATCCATACAGATAAGAATCCAGCTGACATACTTACAAAGGCGGTCTCGAGAGACAAACTCGAAATCTGCAGAGACATTGCCGGGATGGACTTCAACTGAGAAGTCAGTTATCCATATGGGCGTGGAGGGGGAGAATTGTTCGTCCACTGCCCAAATGGAGAAACCACTATGGATAGTGGAATGGGATAGGTAAGGTGGCCCACCTTGCCACACCTGTAACAAGCACCAGAGATTTTATAACAAACTCCCTTGTGATTCTTACCACATTCAGAACAGGGTGGTATGAAACCACTCCCTTGGCTGGGGCTAGTTGTTGACCCTGTATTCTGTTTCTTGTTCAATGGATTATGCTTGCCTTTCTTGAACTTGAAACCCTGCCTTTTACCACGCCATTCAGACACTGGTGTTTCAGTTTTCAGTGCCTCGATGTTTGATTCAGCCATCAAAGCTCGGTCAAGAACATTTACGTAGTTCGGTAGCTTCAAAACATTAATTCTATCCAGTATTGCAACATTAAGGCCGCCTTCAAACTTTCTGGCCTTCTTGTAATTAGTGTCCACCATGTGTGGTACATATCTAGCCAGCTCGGTGAACTTTGTTTCATATTTAGCAACAGACATTGTGCCCTGTCTCAACTGTAATAACCCCGACCCGTAGTTAGCTCCTAATCGGTATTTAAGGATGCTACTGAATGGATTAAAATGAATTATGAGATTAATACGTAATCTGCATGATAATTGGCTTTCTATCTGTCACTTATAAAAATATCTACTTAGAATCCCGCTTTAAAATGAAAATTGAAAGCCTTATCGGCATCCAAACCCGGAATTGATTACACCAATATGTTAATTGGAATTTTTAGAACCTTATGGTATATTTAATTAAAATGTGATTTGGTATGATTAATTTAGATTAAATGAAGCTAATTAAATAGTTGGCGTAAATTACAATTTTGCCATGTTAGTGGCTTATTTCTCCAACACCTTTGAGCCTTATTTTTGTTGTTCAATTCGTTGGTCCCTTAGTGTAAAAAATCTGAGGAAACATTTTAGAGAGAGAGGGAGAGCAATTCTAGAGAGAGAGGGCGAGAAATTGAAGAAGAAATTCAAGGATTTGCATGCACTCTTCAAGATTAAGCAAGAATTTAGCAAGAACAAGACTTAAGGTAGAATTTCCACCCTTTCATTCATGTATTTCAGTGTTATCTTGCATGATTCATGGAGGTTATAAGCTTAGATATGTACATTGAGCTTAAAATGTTGAAGAGTCAATCCGTGCATGCATGCATAAATTTCTATGTTTTGAGTTTGAAATCTAAGATTTCTTCCATGCATGTGTTAATTTCACTCACATTTTGGTCATTCATCTTGTTTTCCCCTAAAATATCAAGTTTAATTATGTTTTGGAGGGTTTGAATTTAAAGAAATCCTTGCATGTTGTGTTCATAAACATCCTTCATGATTTAAGTTGAAAATGTGGGTTTTTAACAAGTCGTTGGGCCATGATTTCTTGTTTTAATTCTTAAAACATGTTGTTTTATGAGTCTTCATGTGTTTTCTTAAACTTGGGGCCCAGAAAAATGAGTTTTGAAGGGTTGCATGTCGAATTTGAAGTTGGAGGTGCAATCTGGAAATTCCAGATTTTGCAGCCTCGCTCGAGCGAAGGGGTTCTCGCTCGAGCGACCACTCTAAGATTGTGCACTTCGCTCGAGCGACCAAAAGTCCGCTCGAGCGTAAATTTCGAGCTCCCAGAAGTTTGCATCATTTACAGATCGCTCGAGCGAAGGAGTGTGCGCTCGAGCGACCAGTCACATTTTTGCATGCTCGCTCGAGCGAGGAAAGCTTCGCTCGAGCGAGGACTTAAAATTCTGAAATTTTGCCTAAGTGTTCCAAGGCATGTTTTGACATCCTCATTGCATCTTAGGCATTCCTAAGCCTTAATTAAGCCATAGTAATGAGATTATGGGCTGGAAACACACACTAAGAAAAGAATGTAACAAGATATTGAACGACAAGTGTGTGTGTGTGAGTTGAGCATTGTAATAAGTATGAACCACATTAAGAGAATGCAAGGGTGTGTGTGTTCTAAGCCATGTAACAAGAATGAACATGAACCAACGTGATGTAAGCTAAGCCCTAATGGCCATATGAATAAGTAATGATAAGATTCGTTGGTGTTATGTATTTTGTGATTGTAGGTCAACGTCCGAGAAGTGATTGACCATCTACGGAACCACTGTGAGTGACGTTATCGTAAAGATACGTTTATATGAAATTATGTTCCAAATGAAATGTGATAAGCTATGCTTTCTGAAATGATATATGTTTCTGTGAACGAACATTCCGAATTTGAAATCTATTATGGCATCCATAGATAGTCCCAAGTCATGGGGGACGGAATGAAAATGCGGGTCCATGACAGTTACGAGATCTCGTTAGCCACTTCATTGTGGTGATATTTGTTTAATCGGTGTCCGGGACCGGTTACTCTAGTCAGAAGACGTTATGTGATATGTGATATGTTCTATGGGATATGCCATTATTATGTTCTGATAAGAGATGACTATGATTATGCTATGATCTGTTTTGTACGTATAAAATGTTCGGATTTCGTTCACTAACCCCTTTACCTTAATGTTATTCACTGGGCTTTAGCTCACTGTTTGTATATATATATTATAGGTGAGCATTCTGGAGTGCAAGCCCGAAGGTTTTGTGGGGGACTGTGTTTCTGTTGTCAGCCAGCCTTTGTGCCTCACGTGGAGGTTCCCGAAGTGTCTTGGGTTCAAGGGTTGATTAATTTTGTTTATGCATGGGACTTTATTTTAATCATGTTGTCTGTACGGAAATACTGTAACGTGTGTGGTATAATATAATGTATGGTTGACTTATGGCTATGTAAATAAAGTTTTAAATTATTCTGTTTCATGTAAGTCAACACAGCTCATTGGACAATTATATTTTTGTATTTGCTTCCGCTAGCCCCTTATTATATGCTTATCTGTTCAGAGGCCTTCGGTAATCTAGGGATTACTGGCCGGTTACGATGCTAAACCTATAGGGGCGGGTTTGGGTCGTGACATCAACTGTTCAAATTCAGTTACTTTTCTGTCTCTGACACACTATGGGAAATATTTTTCGAAGAAGGCTCCTTTGAATTGAGCCCAAGTCATTACAGTGTTGGTGTCACGAACTAGCATCCACCACCTTCTGGCCTCTTCTTGCAAGGTGAAGGTAGCTAACAATACTTTATGTGCCTCCGAGCACGGAAACACCTCAAACAATTTCTCAGTCTCTAAGACCCATGCTTCAGTTTTTAGCGGTTCAAAACCCCGCTGAAAGGATGGCGGTTTCATTTTGCTGAACTTCTGGGTAAGAGCAATTATGTCCCCATCATTAACATTGACATTTTGTTCCGGCTATACCGGAGGAGGAGGTGGGGGCTGTTGGTTCTGTTGTTGATCTAATCTTTCAGTTATTAATTCCATCATTCTCTCCAGTCTTGCCATTCTTGCCTCAGAGGATGAGGATTCAGATTCATTTGCAGTTCTTGTATTATCCATTTCACTATAAGCAGTTATAACAGTTATCAACATAAGCAGTTGCATACTTAAACAGTTTATCACATTAACATATATTCAGCCATGTCATAGCCACACACTTATCATGCTCATGCAATGCCCTAATCACTTTTCTAGGATACCCTATAGCTCATTTGGACACGTGTGTGCGGTATAACTCGTGGTAAGTATCGCTCTGATACCACTCTGTCACGACCCAAACCCGCCCCTATGGGTTTAGCACCGTAACCGGCCAATAATCCGAGATTACCGAAGGCCCGCTTAACAGTAATACAGTAAAACAGAGTACAAGGGCATGGCGGAAGCCAATACAGTAAATAAACAATGTCCAATGAGCTGTGACAGTCTGTATGCAAAAAAGAATTTTCATACAAATATATATACACAGTACAGAACAGTATGCACAATATTTACAACCATTCAAAACAGGGACCTAATCCCTGTTAAACAGTACAGTAACAGTCTATACAGTCATTACAAAACAGAACAGAAGGGGGAAAACTAAAACACCCCATAGCCTTTGCTAGACAGGTCCGGAACCTCGCATTGAGGCACAGTGGTTGGCTTGACAAAAAGGGGAGTCTAAACCACGCTCCTAGCTCCGGTCTTGTGCCTGAACACCTACATATATATATAAACAGTGAGCTAAAGCCCAGTGAATAACATAATGCGTAAAGGGGTTTAGAATGAATGTCCTTACAGTAATGAAAAACAGTTCATTAAATTAGTATTTCAGTCATTCAGTCAGTACAGTCATATGTGGTACATTCATTAGCATAACAGTACAGTAAACAGTAGATCTTAAAAGACCGAACAGTAAATGATGGCCATCAATCAGTAAACAGTAGTGGTTCCAACAAGGGAACCGACAGAGATCTCTGTAACCGTAACAGTAAACAGTAGTTGCTAAGGCTGCCACAATACAATTCAGAATATAGGACATACATTCATTTAATTAGCAGTATCGATTCAGAAAGCAGTTCAGTTAAACAGTCAGAAAACATTCTCAGTTGAACAAATCTTTACACAATTGTTACTCACAGAGTTCTGGGCTACAGTATGCTAGAGCGCGTCTCCAGTCGCCAACCCTACACAGTTAACAGACCGAACACACACTAAGCTACACAGTTGGGAAAGATAATAACTTAATCCCTAATTGCCTCGGTGTGTTCTACATCTATATCCTCATTAAGATGTCTTAAACATGCCCTAGGAATGCCTAGGATGGAAAGAGGATGCAAAGATGCACTTTTAGACACTTTACAAAATTTTCAGAAAACTGGGGTCTCGCTCGAGCGTGGATTCCTACACTCGAGCGGACATGCAGACAAAGGAGCTCCGCTCGAGCGTGACTTCCGTCGCTCGAGCGGACTGCAAGCTACAGTGAAAATACTGGATGCTCAAAATTCACGCTCGATGGGCGCTCGACCCTCGCTCGAGCGTGAGACACAAGTCCTCGCTCGAGCGTGAGTTCTCTCGCTCGAGCGGACTGCAAGCTCATGCAAAGTACTGGATGCACGCATTTCACGCTCAAACGTCACTTTTCTCGCTCGATCGGAAGGCATGATCACAGAGTGTACGCTCGAGCGTGGACTACCTCGCTCGAGCGTGGGTCCAAAATTTGGAAAACTCAGATTTGAGTCCCAAGCACAAAACCAAGTTTAAATGCATTAAAATCGATCCTCTTGGGCTGAAAACCTGGAAAACACTTGTAAACAGATAAAATAACATGATTCAAAGCTCAATTTGTAAAATCAAGGCCCAAGGGTAGCTCAATTAAATCCAAATTTCAAACCAATTTTCATGGACATGAAGAACATGCAAACATACATGAATTTAAACCATTTTAAAGCTTCAATGCTTGCTCAAATGAGCTCAAATCTTGCAAAAACATGATGACAACATGAACTATAACAATATTATGAACATGCATGTGACGAATTATGAACTTACAACCTCAAAACCCAAGAGTGGTAACATGCATGTAACAATTAAGCTACAATTCAACATTATAAGCCATGCCTAGGCTCCAACCTCCAACAATTCTCTAAAACATGCTAGAAGAAGCTCAAATCAAACACAAGAGGGCAAAAGCTCTACCTTATGTCTAGAATTAGAGGTATGGGGGCTCAATTGATCACAAACTCCTCCAATCTTCTCAATTTTCAAGCAATACAAGATGAAGCAAATTGAAATCACTCTTTTCCTCTCACTCTCTCTCTCTAGTCGGCAATCACAAGGAACTTGGCTGATGAAATGTTTTGTTTACAAGTATAACAAGGCTCAAGTATGTTGGCTAAGTGGCCCACTTAGTGGCTTTATGGTAAATAAGGCCAATTATGCAATTTAGCTTATTTTAATCTAATTTAATCATACGAAAACACATTTTTAATAAATACACCATAAAATCACATAAAATCTAATTAACACAGAACATCAATCGTTTTCAGATTCGGCCGCCGATAAGGCCTTCAATTAGCAGTTTAAACGTAAAAACATGAACAGATAATCAAACAGGGAACAGATAGAAATGCAATTAAACAGATATACTCAATTAATCCAGTTCCAGATTTCAGTCTGTCTGTTCAGTATTTCAGTCAGTTCAATTACCCATCATAATTAGTCTCAGTTTAATAGAAATCAGTAATTAATCGGTAAGCAGTGGTGAGGGTTATTACAGTCTCCCCTCCTTAAAAAGAGTTTAGTCCTCTAAACTCGAGTTACCTTCATTTTGGAGGAAAACAGGATTCAGAGGGAACAGTTCAGGATATCTTTTAGCCATGTCATCTTCCCTTTCCCAAGTGGCATACACGCCACCATGGTTTTGCCAGTCAACTTTTACTAACGGGATCTCTTCGTTTCTCAAGTTTTTTATCCGTCTGTTTACAATCTGAACAGGCCGTTCCTCGTAAGTGTAGTCATCACTCAACACTACACGAGTAGGCTCTATCATGTGGAAAGGATCCCGGAGGTAGTCCCTCAAAATAGAAATGTGGAAGACGTTATGCATATGCTCCATTTTAGGAGGAAGCGCAACTTGATACACCACCGGATTAATTTTCTCAATAATCTCATACGGTCCGACATATCTCGGCGCTAGCTTGCCTTTGACTCCAAAACGAGTCTGGCCTTTCATCGATGTCACTTTCACGAAAACGTGATCACCCACTTCGTATTCTCTATCTCGCCTTCTGACATCTGCATAACTTTTCTGTTGGCTCTGTGCAGTTTTCAGTCTCTGTTGTATCAGTTTTATTACTTTCTCAGTCGTCTCATATACAATCTCAGGCCCAAGCAAAGGCCCATCTCCAACTTCTGCCCAGCAAATCGGAGATCTACATTTTCTGCCATACAATGCCTCAAAAGGCGCCATACCGATATTTGAATGATAGTTGTTGTTGTAGGCGAATTCAGCTAAGGGCAAATGGCTCTCCCAGTTTCCCTGAAAATCAAGGACACACATTCTCAATAAATCCTCCAGAGTCTGGATGGTCCTTTCTGACTGACCATCTGTCTGAGGATGATATGCACTACTCAGTCTCAGTTCAGTACCCAATGCAGTCTGTAAGCTTTGCCAAAATCTCGATGTAAACTTCGAATCCCTATCAGAAACAATGGACACAGGCACTCCATGCAATCTAACAATCTCATCAATATAAATCACAGCCAACTTGTCCGCATTATAAATTATTTTGACAGGTAAGAAGTGAGCAGATTTAGTCAGTCTATCAACAATAACCCAAATTGAATCCATACCTTTACTGGAGCGAGGCAATCCCACAATAAAATCCATGGTAATATGTTCCCATTTCCACTCCGGTATCGGTAAGGGCTGCAATAAGCATGCGGGTCATTGATGTTGAGCTTTAACTTGTTGGCAATGAAGGCATTTCGATACAAAGTCAGCAATTTCTTTCTTCATTCCCGGCCACCAGAAATTCAGTTTCAAGTCTTGGTACATTTTCGTATTCCCCGGATGGATAGAAAATTTTGAATTGTGGCCCTCTTGCAGAATCCTTCTTTTCAGTTCAGAATCATTCGGTACACACAGTCTTTCTTGAAATTTCAACACATTATTTTCAAATTTGAAACCCGGTCTTGGTTTAGATCCCCTCTCTTCGATGATCTTCTTCAAGAAGTCATCCAATTGTTATTTCTCTTTAATTTCTCCAATCAGTGCCGGTTGAGCAGAAATAGCAGCTATTGCTCTACCTTGTTCTCGTAAAACAATTTCAATTTTAGATTTTTCAAGGTCACAAAGCAACTCTCTCTACCCGGTAAGCAAACAGGCTAGGTTCCCAATCGATTTCCGACTCAATGCATCGGCAACGGTGTTGGCTTTTCCCGGATGGTACAATGTCTGTAGATGTAATGACCCCATCACGTATAACAATTAGCATTTAATTAATTAAGGAGATTTGAAAATTAATTGTCAATTATTATAATTTAATCCGGGATTCACGACAATTATGGAGATTGATTCATATATGGTTTATCAAGGATTTATTTGGAATTAGAAATTAAGGGTCTAAATGGCTTAAGAAAGTGAAGTCAAAAAGTTGAATCGATTTAATCTTAATTATGGACCCTTTTGGGAGTTTAATTAACTATTCGTTTCGGTTTAGTAAAATTAAGGTTCGATTAATTAGACCCTAATTGGAGTTAATTAAGCTAATTAAATTATGAAGATTGGGAATTGTGATTATTGCTAATTAAATTTATTTATGGGGTGTCTTATTTGTATATGTAATTTAATTGACAGAAACTTGAAGTTTGATCAGAAATTGAAGACCTAAATGATTTAAGAAACCAAAATTGAGGTTGGAAATAAGTTCGATTTATTATTTGGAGCCTTTTGGGAGTCTGATTAAAAAATCTGAGTTGTACCGATAAATTTAAATATAATTAATTAGGCTCTAATGGAAATCAATTAGATTAATTAAATTATGTGGGATTTACGATTAGTCATAATTAATTCAACGATGTGTTAATTGAAATTTATTAAGATTAAGTGTTGCTTAATTAAATAAATCTTAATCATAAATTAAATATATGATTAATGATATATATGGGTGTGTGAAGAAATTCGGTGGGTGTGTGTGCATGTGTGTGCTGGAAGCATCATAGAGTGCATGTGTGCACGTGTTGTGAGGTAGTGATGTAAACAATGTGTGTGTGTGTGTGTGTGAGATTAATTGAAGAGCAAAGGAATCAACAGAAAAGGAAAACGAAAGGGAAAGAAAACCGGATGAGAGAGAGAGAGAGAGAGAGAGAGAGAGAGAGAGAACCGTACGGTGAGAGAGGAAGGGAGGTTCTGGGCAAGTAAAGTCAAGAAGAAGAGGGTCTTGTGGGATGCTAAATTTGAAGTCAAAAATTATGGAAAATTTATTTTAAGGTAAGAAATTTCATCCTCTTTTTAGTGTTGCTTACTTAATCTAAACAAAAAAAGTTATTGAAGGTGAATTTTCAAAATTTTAGTTGAGTATTAATTATATAAATTCATAGAAATTGGGTCTTGCATGTTTAATCAAATTAGGTTGAAAATATGAATTATAGTTCTTTAAATTTGTTATGTTTGGGTTTGATTTTGAGAATCATTCATAAATTGGGTTCTATAAATTACATGCAACAAGGTTTGTTAAAGATTGGGTCCATGCAAATGGGTTAGGTTAGTGATTATGGAAGTTAATTTAGAAATTAATTATTTTTATATGAATTTGGATCTTATGGTTGCATGCATGTAATTTAGAGAAATCAAAGAATTAATTCATGAACAATTGAGCTTAATTTTGAATAAAAGGGATCTTGATGTAGATTGTTTGACTTTGATTATGTTTTCACCCATGCAAATATTTTTCTAGGAGTTTTATAATTTCAATTTCATAATTTAAGGAGATAGAAAATAGTTAGGAATCAATTTTATGGGATTAGAAGGAAATTGGTAAGAAAATGATGATTTGGGAACTAATCCTAAAGTTTTGATTTTATTATGAAAATTAGGAATTTGTTTAATCCATGCACGTGATTTAATTTAAAAGTTTTATTCAATTTAAATACATTTTAGAACACCCATGATTATGAACTAAATATTTGGTTAAAAATTGAATTAAGTTGATTTTGTTATTAAAAATAAAATTGGACTTATTTGTATTGCTTACATCATGGATTTTGAAAGATTTGGATTAATTCAATCTCATATTTTGAAGAGAAAAATGAAATGTCTTATAAACATCAAGTTTATGAAAAATTAGAATTAATCCTAATATTAGATAAAGTGTTGATGTTATAATTAGATTTTAATCCATACTTGTAATTTGAGATTTTATTTAAATGAAACATATTTTGGGATATCTATGGTTATGAATTAAATTGAGGTTATAAATTAAGCTAAGATCAAGATTATGGAAACTAGTTGGAAAAATTTATGAGAATATAAAACTAGTAATTTTGATGTCAATTTCATACATGTGAATAATTTTCTAAGGAATTTATGACTTTAATTACATGCTTTGAAGGAAAATAGAAAGGGCTTGAAATCAATTTTATGTAACTAAAAAGAAAATGAGAGATTGGAGCCATGTTAAATTTATGGAGTTCAATTTAGAGATTAATCACTTTGGATTTGGGATTTGGCTTGTTATGGAGGAAATGAATTAAAATTAAATTTGGCAATTGGGACATGATTTTGAATAAATGATTTTCGAATAAATGTTTTAGCAATTTTGACTTTAATAAATGGTTCTCCACGTTTGTATACTAAAGTACATGTTTTGAAGCTTTAAATACCAAATTTGAACTTTAATTGTAATTTTGGAATTTCAGAATTTTCATTGCCCGCTCGAGCGGGGGAAGTCCCGCTCGAGCGTGAAAATCGACCTCCCAGTAGTTTTCATATTTTACAGTCCGTTCGAGCGGCAAAAGTGGCGCTCGAGCGGAGACCCATTTTCAGCATGTTTTGGAAAATTGTATTTGGTTCACATTTTTATTCTCATCTCTTTTCAAAGCATTCTAGACATGATTTATGACTCAATAAAGATCAATAAGTCAACAATCAACTTTAATTAGTTGATTAAAAGAATAAGTCATTAACTTAGAAGTACTTGATTAAGGAGCCAAGTGAGAATTAGTTTATTCAGAAAGGGAGGATTTAGTAATTAAAAGGGTTTATGAAATAAGAACCCAATTCATTTGACTAAAGAAAGAATAAGCGTAGTGAACCTTCAAATTGTTTAGACAGAAAACTAGAAAGGTCGAGTTTAATCAAGGAGGTAATATTGTGCTTCAATGTGTATATGTTATGTGCTTGTGTAGGTCACACGCCATTGTCTGTCTGATTTTCCTGATATGTCCAGTCCATCTGATTTGCTTCTGCAGCTATCAGTGAGTAATAACTTTGTAAAGTTATGTTCAATTATAAGTATTTTCTAAGCGATATACAATGATCTGTTTTCTGAGATAATATTTTCTGTATGAATGAGTGGTTGTCCAATTTCTGTTATGTACTCATGACATTCTTAGCATCATGTGATATCTGTTCTCTGTTACCCCGTCCGGAGGTTCCTTTATGGAACTGATAAGTTATGTGTGCCCGGCTGGAGGTTCCTTTATGGAACTGACAAGTTATGCTATGCCCAGTCCGGAGGTTCCTTCATGGAACTGATAAGTTATGTGTGCCCGGCTGGAGGTTCCTTTATGGAACTGATAAGTTATGTGTGCCCGGCTGGAGGTTCCTTTATGGAACTGACAAGTTATGCTATGCCCAGTCTGGAGGTTCCTTCATGGAACTGATAAGTTATGTGTGCCCGGCTGGAGGTTCCTTTATGGAACTGACAAGTTATGGAGGTTCCTTCATGGAACTGATAAGTTATGTGTGCCCGGCTGGAGGTTCCTTTATGGAACTGACAAGTTATGCTATGCCCAGTCCGGAGGTTCCTTTATGGAACTGACAAGTTTAACATTTGATGCTTTGCATACGATTTTTAGCGCTAACGGATGAACTATGTATGATCGAACCTGATTTATGATTTCTGTATGATCTGGACAAATTATGAGTTTGGTATGAAACTGAATTATGATTTTTGAATCTGTACGGACTCATTCAGTAAAACCCTTTACTCTGTTATTATTCACTGGGCTTTAGCTTACTGTATTATTTATGTATGTAGGTGATCAGGCGCGTGACCAGGCTAGAGGCTTCAGTCTAGAATCCGTGTGTCAGCCAACCTATGTGCCTCCTGTGGAGGTTCCGGATATGCTAAGTGTTGTTGTTATGTGATGTAAAGTTTAAGTTCTATTTGTTTTCTTGTTCTGTTCTTCAAGTCATGGGTATTCTGAAAAAGGGACTAAGTCCCTTCCTGCCTAATCCGTATGTATAGTATGACGTGAGGATGATGTATACATATGTATATAAAAAGTTTTAAATTTTTCTGTCTCATATAAGTCTGCACAGCTCAATGGACGTTGTATATTCTTATTTGCTTCCGCTAGCCCCTAATATTATGTTAATTTGTCTCAGAGGCCGTAGGTAATCCCAGGATTACTGGCCGGTTATGATGATAAACCTATAGGGGGGGTTTGGGTCGTGACAGAGTGGTATCAGAGCACGCGTTAATTTCTCACACACGTGTCCATTGAGCATTAGAATGTCTAGAACAGATTTAAGTTTCATGCATCTAGTAAGTAAGTAAGAAGTTGTGCATTTAGGAATATGTATATATTTTTGTGTAGTGCATTTAAGCATGGAAACTGAGAATTTTGAGTTATTATGGAATTGTGATGATTATAAGAAAACTAGATTGTGTTGAATCAGTTTAGCAAGGAGGCTAGAAGTTAAGAACTATGGTGACATTTCTGAAATCTCTAAAAATCAGAATATTTGACTAGTACTTTGGTGAGAATGAGTATGTTAATTTGTGGAAACATAGTATTGTGCAAAATTAGAATCTTTGATGAAAGTCATGGGAGCTATATGGGTTGTATGTTAAATTGAACTATGAGAATATTTGGAAATTGAGGAAGCTGTTGATCAATGAAATATGTGGAACTATGATAATTGAGGACGAGAAAAATCATTTGATATGTAAGACAGACATTTTGGTGGGAACTTATTGTGTGGAATGTTAAACCGTAGAGTCTCATGCCTTTGTAAAATGACCTTGAAAGTCCGATTGGAATCACGTTTGGCCAGCTTAGCTTCGAATCGGAAATTCTTGGTAAATTCCTGAGGAATGAATAGGATACCCTACCAGTGTCCTCATATGCCTATATGTGTACGTCTACTTGTATATGATATGTGCTTTGTGTTATAATTTAA
This sequence comes from Camellia japonica, assembly GCA_030407325.1. Taxonomy (NCBI): domain Eukaryota; kingdom Viridiplantae; phylum Streptophyta; class Magnoliopsida; order Ericales; family Theaceae; genus Camellia; species Camellia japonica. Next base: position 172,748,501 of record JAPPVO010000031.1, on the reverse strand, counting down.
GTCAACTGAATTAACCCAAGTGTCATCAACCATTTTCTTGTGTTCAACCCTTCTCTTCCGTCATTAGGAATAGTTAGTGAAAGTGTGAATGGAGTGGAAATTGAGTCTTTATCAGAGTGATTACGTAAAATAGAAGAAGTACTAAAGAATATGGTGAGAGTTGTGAATTCCACTCTACATGGCAAGATCAAAAGAAGGAGTTAAGTGTGAAAGTGAAAGGTGAATCAAAGAAGAAAACTAAGAATTTTGTGGTAAGAAAGACGAGTAATTCTAGGAAAGGTTATAAGAGAAGTAAGTTACTCTAGTATGTCAAAATGTCAAAAGATTCGTCGAGGACTGTGTCATCGAATTATTGGGAATATGAGAAGTTGAGCATCAAATAAAAGACTATCCCAATCTAAGAAAAAGCTTAAATGATTTTATCGGTTAAGGATAGTGCTTAAGTACAAGTAGGGCTGCTTGAAGTTAACAGTTTATGGGTGAGTGGCATTCCTTTATATAAAGCTATGTTATAGTATTTTGATAAAGCTTTGCTTAGCTTTGTTTTGTTTTGAAAAAGTATTTGTTCAAGCAGGAATGATGATCCATTAATTCTGTATCGAGTATTAGCTTTGTTTTGATGACATTCTTGAAAGGCCCTTTTGTGCTAGGGGACGTTAAATTTATGTAGCACCTTGTTGAGATATCTTTTGCCGCCGACGGTCTTGTACGGGTGGGTTATGTTTTGCCACCGACGGTTTTCCGGGTGGGTTGTCTAACCGATTTCGAATCGGCCACCGACGGTCATGAACGGGTGTGCTTCGATTCCGAGGAGGTTATTCCTCTGTTTGGTCAGGAATGTCATCTTTGTATTATGTAGATGTTAGTAAACATCCCAAGGAACTTTGAGAGATTTCGATTGATGAACTTGAATCATCCCATGTTTTGTTACAAGCGGTGTTACGTGCTGTTTGATATAGATGGAACCCATTTGTTGGACCATTTAGAACTCAACCTGAAATTGTTAAAAATGAATAACACATCGCTAAGACTTGACTTGGCATTGTCAAAATTAGAAGAATATGAGCAAGACTTGACCAATTGATGAATATCGATAATAATTGGGATTTCTGTTTAATCTAACGAAGCTATGTGTTTTTGGGACCTTATTTGAACAGAAAGGAAATCGTACTCCACATTAGGAGACTGAAACCTATGAGAGTTAGAAAGGAAAGACCCAATTTATAAGAATTTTGATTGGTTAATTATAATGATTTGAAGAAAATTAAAAGTGTAGTCTTAAACTACCACGTGGCAATTAATCAAAGTTATTGAATATATACATCTACATAGGTCTTTGAATTGGAATGCGTATAAAGACAATGTAATTTGAATTACTTATGTAAATGTGGTCCTGGGTAAATAAGAAAGTTAATGAGACCGCGTAAAATGTAGACCTGCTATGAAATTGAATCATCACTTTGAACTGATAGTGTGAGTTAGATTGTCAAAATAGTAATTTTAATTTCACAGAAGTATGTAGAATTCTGCTCTGATCTGTATGACTGTCTGCTACTATATGAGAGTAAGCCAACATCTGTTACTCATTAGACTCTATGAATTCCTGTGAAATATGTTTCTGTTTGAAATCCAATGTGCTCCTCTGTTTTGAAATTGCCATCATAATTGGTACCCAAGATGTTTGTTTGAAACTGAGATCACTAATATGTGATTACAATTCTTTATAATTCAGAAATTTCTGTTGTAGATCAGCAAGTGAAATCTTATTTGAAGGATTTGACATGTCAATAGCGAAATATTTAATCCGTTTGAAAAATAAGGTGAATCATGAACATTCCTTAAGAGAAATCTCCTACTATTGGAAGTATATGAATTATAGATTGATAAGTTGAGCATAGAAGTTATGTGATTGATGCTGTTAGAAACGTTATTGAATCGCCAATTTGGGTTACTAACCATTAAGTGATTGGGAATAAGTTTAGTTTATGTAGAGAAAGTCTCGGGAAAGAGGAAGTTACGTAGGAAATGATCGAAGTGAGATTAAGTTATATGACTGATTTTCTGTACAAGTATCTTAAGTTTGGAGGACCAAACTTTTTAAGGGGGGAAGGCTGTAATGACCCCATCACGTATAACAATTAGCATTTAATTAATTAAGGAGATTTGAAAATTAATTGTCAATTATTATAATTTAATCCGGGATTCACGACAATTATGGAGATTGATTCATATATGGTTTATCAAGGATTTATTTGGAATTAGAAATTAAGGGTCTAAATGGCTTAAGAAAGTGAAGTCAAAAAGTTGAATCGATTTAATCTTAATTATGGACCCTTTTGGGAGTTTAATTAACTATTCGTTTCGGTTTAGTAAAATTAAGGTTCGATTAATTAGACCCTAATTGGAGTTAATTAAGCTAATTAAATTATGAAGATTGGGAATTGTGATTATTGCTAATTAAATTTATTTATGGGGTGTCTTATTTGTATATGTAATTTAATTGACAGAAACTTGAAGTTTGATCAGAAATTGAAGACCTAAATGATTTAAGAAACCAAAATTGAGGTTGGAAATAAGTTCGATTTATTATTTGGAGCTTTTTGGGAGTCTGATTAAAAAATCTGAGTTGTACCGATAAATTTAAATATAATTAATTAGGCTCTAATGGAAATCAATTAGATTAATTAAATTATGTGGGATTTACGATTAGTCATAATTAATTCAACGATGTGTTAATTGAAATTTATTAAGATTAAGTGTTGCTTAATTAAATAAATCTTAATCATAAATTAAATATATGATTAATGATATATATGGGTGTGTGAAGAAATTCGGTGGGTGTGTGTGCATGTGTGTGCTGGAAGCATCATAGAGTGCATGTGTGCACGTGTTGTGAGGTAGTGATGTAAACAATGTGTGTGTGTGTGTGTGTGAGATTAATTGAAGAGCAAAGGAATCAACAGAAAAGGAAAACGAAAGGGAAAGAAAACCGGATGAGAGAGAGAGAGAGAGAGAGAGAGAGAGAGAGAGAACCGTACGGTGAGAGAGGAAGGGAGGTTCTGGGCAAGTAAAGTCAAGAAGAAGAGGGTCTTGTGGGATGCTAAATTTGAAGTCAAAAATTATGGAAAATTTATTTTAAGGTAAGAAATTTCATCCTCTTTTTAGTGTTGCTTACTTAATCTAAACAAAAAAAGTTATTGAAGGTGAATTTTCAAAATTTTAGTTGAGTATTAATTATATAAATTCATAGAAATTGGGTCTTGCATGTTTAATCAAATTAGGTTGAAAATATGAATTATAGTTCTTTAAATTTGTTATGTTTGGGTTTGATTTTGAGAATCATTCATAAATTGGGTTCTATAAATTACATGCAACAAGGTTTGTTAAAGATTGGGTCCATGCAAATGGGTTAGGTTAGTGATTATGGAAGTTAATTTAGAAATTAATTATTTTTATATGAATTTGGATCTTATGGTTGCATGCATGTAATTTAGAGAAATCAAAGAATTAATTCATGAACAATTGAGCTTAATTTTGAATAAAAGGGATCTTGATGTAGATTGTTTGACTTTGATTATGTTTTCACCCATGCAAATATTTTTCTAGGAGTTTTATAATTTCAATTTCATAATTTAAGGAGATAGAAAATAGTTAGGAATCAATTTTATGGGATTAGAAGGAAATTGGTAAGAAAATGATGATTTGGGAACTAATCCTAAAGTTTTGATTTTATTATGAAAATTAGGAATTTGTTTAATCCATGCATGTGATTTAATTTAAAAGTTTTATTCAATTTAAATACATTTTAGAACACCCATGATTATGAACTAAATATTTGGTTAAAAATTGAATTAAGTTGATTTTGTTATTAAAAATAAAATTGGACTTATTTGTATTGCTTACATCATGGATTTTGAAAGATTTGGATTAATTCAATCTCATATTTTGAAGAGAAAAATGAAATGTCTTATAAACATCAAGTTTATGAAAAATTAGAATTAATCCTAATGTTAGATAAAGTGTTGATGTTATAATTAGATTTTAATCCATACTTGTAATTTGAGATTTTATTTAAATGAAACATATTTTGGGATATCTATGGTTATGAATTAAATTGAGGTTATAAATTAAGCTAAGATCAAGATTATGGAAACTAGTTGGAAAAATTTATGAGAATATAAAGCTAGTAATTTTGATGTCAATTTCATACATGTGAATAATTTTCTAAGGAATTTATGACTTTAATTACATGCTTTGAAGGAAAATAGAAAGGGCTTGAAATCAATTTTATGTAACTAAAAAGAAAATGAGAGATTGGAGCCATGTTAAATTTATGGAGTTCAATTTAGAGATTAATCACTTTGGATTTGGGATTTGGCTTGTTATGGAGGAAATGAATTAAAATTAAATTTGGCAATTGGGACATGATTTTGAATAAATGATTTTCGAATAAATGTTTTAGCAATTTTGACTTTAATAAATGGTTCTCCACGTTTGTATACTAAAGTACATGTTTTGAAGCTTTAAATACCAAATTTGAACTTTAATTGTAATTTTGGAATTTCAGAATTTTCATTGCCCGCTCGAGCGGGGGAAGTCCCGCTCGAGCGTGAAAATCGACCTCCCAGTAGTTTTCATATTTTACAGTCCGTTCGAGCGGCAAAAGTGGCGCTCGAGCGGAGACCCATTTTCAGCATGTTTTGGAAAATTGTATTTGGTTCACATTTTTATTCTCATCTCTTTTCAAAGCATTCTAGACATGATTTATGACTCAATAAAGATCAATAAGTCAACAATCAACTTTAATTAGTTGATTAAAAGAATAAGTCATTAACTTAGAAGTACTTGATTAAGGAGCCAAGTGAGAATTAGTTTATTCAGAAAGGAAGGATTTAGTAATTAAAGGGGTTTATGAAATAAGAACCCAATTCATTTGACTAAAGAAAGAATAAGCGTAGTGAACCTTCAAATTGTTTAGACAGAAAACTAGAAAGGTCGAGTTTAATC